>JASJOG010000287.1:0-346047 GCA_030142905.1 Heliopora coerulea | reverse complement strand
AAGTTGGTAGCAAGCATAAGTGGTCTCAGTTCACATGTGTCTGTGGTTTAGACCTCTTTTAAGAATTATAATTTTCGGTGTTTGTCAACCACGGTTGGTTGTAAAATGTTGGCGGTGTGAACGTGTTTGGGCATGTGTCACGACGAACAAAAGCAGGTCCCAGATGTATGTGAATTTTGTTGGTTTATTGGTTGGTCTGGTTGTGTGATACTGATCTGCTGAGTAACCAAATTTTATGTGTTTATTCAAAATACTTTACTGCCTAAACTATTGGAAGGAGATATTCACGTTGGATTTCAACCAAAGAAATTTGATAGCATCAAAATCACCTACAACCTTCCTTTCAAAAATCCACCAGAAGGAAGGTGTAGTGAGTAACTAGGGATGGAATAAACTTCAAACAGTAAAACCTGAACAAACAAAGGCATTCAACAGAATAAGAGCAAAGTTTAGAAAGTCACATTATCAATGAATGGCTGTGATATGAAAAGTGGAATTTGTTAGAAACAGAAATATGATTCAGTTAATGTGGGTTCACTTACCTAATGTGAAAGGCTGATTTGCTGAGCCAAACCAACTGAATATGGAAAAAAACAAATTAAAATATCATAAAAGAGAAAAATTAGTAATAATGGGTTATTATAGGTATTGTGATAGTAAACTGACAATTAAAATGTGAGGGCTTAGCTAACTAAAGAAGTCAATCAAAATGATTATGATTGTTATTTTAAATGTTGATTAAATAACACAGAAGAAGAAAAATGAAACACAATATACATACATATATATATATATATATATATATATATATATATATATATATATATTTATAAGAGAGGAAATTAAGGAAATATTTCTTTCATTTGAAGATGCTCTTAAGTCATAAACAATAACTTTTACTGCTCTTCCCACACCCCACATGATTTCACTCTGTTATCTTGCATAAAAGTCAAGTGTAGGGCTTAAACAAGTAACCTGTAATTGAATAAAGTGATTCAATGGCAGATAATTAGGTCCATTAATCAAATATATCTTTCTAATATTTTTCAGAAAAAGTCTCTAAAAGACCAAGATTTGATTTCACAAAACAGAGTGCAGAATGCCAACTTAGATTTGCTGCCAAATACAGTTCTTTTGACAGGATTTACCAGCTGGTGGTACAAAGTAATGCAAATGTTAACAGTCAAGACTACAATGGATGTACACCACTTGTCATCAGCATTCTTGAGGGACAGGATGAGGAATGTGTGGAACTCTTGTGCAAACTTGGAGCAGATGTGAACTGCACAGTTGACAAACTACATGGTTATTGTCCTTTACATTTTGCTGCAGAAAAAAATATGTGTGATATCATTAAGATTTTGATCCAGTATGGAGCTTCAAGGAACTGTCAAACTTTTACTGGTTGTACTCCACTTCATCTAGCAGCAATGCATGGAAATCTTGAAGCTGTAAGAATTCTGTGCTTGAACAGTGCTGATGTTAATGTTCCAGAATGGTATAACGGATATACTCCTCTACACCATGCAATCATTCATGAGCACTTAAGAGTTGTATTTCTATTATTGGAGTTCAATGCCAGCCTTGCCTTGGCAAATTTCAGTGGTTATACAGCTTTAAATCTATCTGACAAAGAGCTGTGCAAGTATTTATATTACCTCAAAACAGAACCTAAGGTCTTGGAAAAGATTTGCCTTGATGTTGTTCGGAAGAATTACCTGTGGCCAAATGCTTACAAAAATGTCTCTAAACTTCCTCTGCCTTTACCTATTAAAAAGAAGATATTATTTGAATAGTCCTAGAGGCAAAGCAAAGGTTGATAGAAATAAGAGATAAAACCTAGAGATTTTAATTTCACTGAATTATTTTAGAATTTATTTATTAGATTTAATTTAATCATTGTAATATAGTTATTTTTATTTTTTTATTTGATGCACATTCCATTTATATATTATGCAAAAGTTTTAAGTATTTGTTTTCATGCAAAGAAATGCTTGACATTGATTATTAGGCACTAAACATTTAATGTTAAAATATTTTACTAATAATTCCTACTCTGATACACATTTCCTTTGAAATATCATGCACTAGTTTTAAGTATGTGTTTATGTACAAAGAAACATTTGATGTTGATTATTAGGCACTAAACATTTAATGTAATAATATTTACATATATATAATATTATACGTCTGTATATACACATATATCCACATGTACGTATAATTTTATCATTTGTTCATAATCAAGCAGTCATTTGATGATCTCATAAATTATTAAAGTTGTTTATTGTTCAACAAGAATTGCGTCTGATAGCATATTTGTAAATTATTTAAATACACTCAAGCCTGTATGAGGCGGACACCTTTAGTGTAATTCTTGTCCGTTTCATTGACACGCTACTCATAGTCAGACAAGGTCTCAAACGAAATATTCCACAACACTGTAGTACAAGTACTATACAGCAATAGAAAACCAATACACAGAACTTACAACACAGGGAGACATTGCAAAAGAAGACAGAAGTTGGGCGCTCGTTTGTTCTCATCTCCGTAATCTGACCGTCGGTAGTATTCTGAAGCATGATTTAGAGAGAGATGTTAAATATCAGCTTGATCGAGGAAACGTTGACCGTTTCATGTAGGGATTGGTAGTCCTCCTGCTTTGATTAAACTGTTCTCGAGATATAGGTTATATCTCCAACATTTATTCGAGATTCGATGTGGAAACTTACCACCCCTGGCATAGTGACGTAAACGTATTTCTCCGAGCGTGTTGTCCAGGGTTAATACGGCACTGGGTACTAAAACTCCCCCCGATTCTGCAAAGTTCTTTGCCATATAACATGGTTATAATATAAACGATGCCGGAAACGTCGGGTTTGCTGGCTTCTCTTTCCGACAATCCGTACTTTTCCGCTGGATTTGGCCTTGTCGGTGTTGGTACTGCTTTAGCTTTGCTACGTAAAGGAAGCCAGTATGGTTTCGTGGTTTTTCGGCGCCATGCAATGATGACCTTGGAAGTCCCTAGCAAAGACAGGAGTTTCCAATGGCTTTTGCAATGGATAACACTAAACGCCAGGAAGGCGCAGCATCTAAGCGTCGAGACGACGTTTCACCAAAGTGATACGGGGAAAATTAATACAAAGTTTGATTTCATCCCGAGTCCTGGTACCCACTTTTTTAGGTGAACTTTGTACACTATGTGTGGCCCATTGGGGGTGTAAGGGCCTTCGGGGGTGTGGATGAGCAGTGGAATAAGTGTTAAAACAAAAGTGGAAGGAAACATAGAAAATGCGCGCATATTTGATGAAAGTCATTGGTAGTTTAGGGAAATTTGTTGTGAACTGTTAGTAACAACTACAGTCATCCCAACTTAAAGTTGGGCAACTCTTGTAATATACTCCCTGTAAACCTTCTGCCACAGTACACCTGTACAGGAAGAGGAATGGCAACTAGTAAAACTCTAATGGATACCCTACCCAAGCTCTAGGAAATATTACATCCAACCCCTGGATGCACTATTTCCATTGTCAATTTCATGACTATATACAGTGTGTCCTAAAAAAGGCTACCCTATTCATGCTTCATTAATATCCTTTACAAATTACCTTTTATACAACAGGTGATTTTTAAAGAATAATCATTGGAATGTTTAACAGGGTAGCAATTTTTTAAACACACACTGTATGATACCCTTGATATCTTCCCATGATGCTTTCACAATAAGATGTCTCCCCTTGTCAAGCGAAGTTGTCAGATGTTTGCTAGAGTAATTTACCAGAAGACTGATTGTGCTTGGAAAGAGTGATGATAATTTTAGCCCTTTCCTGGCAAGATGTCTTCTTTGATGAGTAAAATTGTTCAGTGTGGGCCCAAGTAAAACAACAGAGACCAATTGTGCAAGGAAAGAACTAAAGATTCTGAAAATTCATTAAGAATTCATGAATGAAAATGCAAAAGAAAATCATTAGCATGTTGTGTCTATGTATGAAATTCATTAAGAATTCATGAGAAAAATCTAAAGGGAAATGATAAATGTGTTGTGCACCTGTATGAGATAAAGACACACATGCCAATTTATAAATTATGTGAAGAAGAAGTTAATACTTCAGCTTAGAAGACAGATTTCCTAACATTCTTTTGACATTTGCACATTAAGTGGTGAATTTTAATAGTATGTGCTTCATGGGATCTAAAACACTCAGCTATTGCCTCCTGTTGTAAATCCTGATAAGCCACTCATCTTCTCTTAGTGGAACACACCATTCACACAGAGAAAACTCTGTTAACTATGACTTCTTGTCTACTAGCCCAATTGGTTTCTGGTTGGTTGTGCTCCTTCAAGGAATTGGTTTTAATGTCAATTTGTTCTCATAGCTACAAGAACCATTGGATAAGAGTGGAAAGATCACGTGAGAAAGGTATGGTGGACTTACATACTGGCTCACCTTGGGAGACTGTAACTTTAACTGCTTTAGGCTGGAAACGTGAACTGTTTTTTGAGATTTTGGCTGAGGCACAGAAAGTGGCATTGTCAAAAGAGGAAGGTAAAACTGTGATGTATATACCAATGGGAGCTGAGTGGAGACAATTTGGTTTCCCAAGACGAAGGAGACCATTGGATTCAGTGATTTTGCCTCTTGGTGTGGCTGAAAAGATTTTAGCAGATATTAAAGACTTCATTAGATCTGCCAAGTGGTATATGGACAGAGGTATGTCTACTCTTTAGTCAAGCCAATTGGCTCAAGTGTTGAAGTGCATAGTTTTGGTGTTGGGAGGATGGCCCCTTAGGCTTCTTGAATCTTCCTGTGGGCCTGTGTTGCAAAGGCCTTCCTGAAAAGAAGAGAAAACAAATTGTTGAAAAAAGAAGACAGAAGAAGGGAATGACTTTAAGTTAAGTTACTTCATTTAACTTCCTTGTGTCTGAATTTGTGTTTATCTATTTCACTCCGGCTGCTGGCAGATGATATTAATTTTCAAAAGGACACCTTGGGACAGGAAAGAGTTGTACAACCATGAGGATATTACTGTTTACATGTTTTATATGCAAGGATGACCAAGAGGACTTGCCAACATTTCAAACAGCCCAATACTACAGTATAGTTGGTGAATCACTGTTGCTCTATGCCACACAATGGTGAAACAATTACCAACTTCAGGAAGGCGATCAAATGTGTGTAAAATTAGATAGTCAGTGATGTTATTATTACAGATTATCCGTGTACTTCTGGAAAATGAAATGTCCTCTGTGTTTTTGTTATTTCTTTAGGTATTCCTTATAGGAGAGGATATTTGTTATACGGACCACCAGGCTGTGGAAAGACCAGCTTCATGTGAGTTTTATCAATTTGTTTTACATGGGTTATTGGCACACCCCAAAAGGGAGGAAATTTGAAACGTTTAGTACTGAGAGTGTTCTTAAGAGGCATCTGCAGTTACGCTTTTCCGTTAATTTTAGAATTTCAAAGTCCCTAAAAAGGAATTTTCCTGCCCTTATTCATGCGACGGAAATCGCATTGTTTACCATCATTTTGTTTTTTTTCCTTGCTCGTGAATGATTTTTGCTTCCTCAAGAATGATTTTCGCTCATTTTCTTTTTTTCCCTTTCAATAGCCAAGCTCTCGCCGGTGAACTGGAGTACAGCATCTGTGTGATGAACCTGAGTGACAGAAGTTTGTCCGACGATAGACTGAATCATCTCATGAGCATCGCGCCGCAGCAAAGTATAATATTGCTGGAAGATATTGACGCTGCATTTGTAAAACGCGAAGAGGATGATCATGCAGGGAAAAATATGTACATGAACAGGGTAAGCAGCCTTACGTTAAGGATTTCTGATACAATCATTGTTTGGATCCAGTTTTTGGCAAATGCCCGAGGCCCTCGACTTCCACATATGGGTAAAACAAATAGTAGGGACCTTAAGCAAGCTTAGACGACAACAGCAATAAATAAACACCAGAATGAAGTTTTCGATTTTATCAGAACATAGATAACTGACGTCCTATCGTTTGTTGGATGTTTGTTTTTCAACCTCTAAAAAGCTTGAAAGTTTTTAATGGGAATTCTGTACTCAACTTACGGCTTCAGCCGTTCTACGAGTTAAAGTCTTCGTGAACGCAAGGAAATGGTACAAGTAGCTTTGAATGGACACCAAGAACCTTTCGCGAATGTTTAAAGAACAGTAGCTTCTAACCCGTTTTTTTGGTAAAAATTTGAGATGAAAGTTAGCCACTCCCCTATGGCATTAATTTTCTTTGTTTTTGGTTTGTGTGTTATTAATAAGAAATGAAGTTTGGACCATTATTGACTTTTCCTCGTCGATATGACGCTTCCTCTACAAGTTTTCCCAAGCGTTTTGCAAGTTTTTTGCTGTCCAAACGTTTATTTGTTTTGGTAAATCATGCGAGGTTCTTAATCTAATATCTTTTCTTTTCTTGTAACTCTATCTTTACTTTACTTTTTGATACATCCTTCAAGGTCACATTCAGCGGACTGCTCAACACTTTAGACGGAGTGGCGTCAACCGAAGAGAGGATAGTTTTCATGACGACAAACTTTCTAAACAGACTCGATCCGGCTTTAATCAGGCCAGGCCGCGTGGACTTCAAACAAGAGATCGGCTTCGCAGACGCAAACCAAATGGAACGTATGTTTCGCCGTTTTTATCCTCGAGAGCCATCTTCTAGTGCAAGACAGTTTACCGAAAATGTCTTGGCTCTCGAACAACCAAAGAGCGTTGCTCAACTTCAAGGATACTTTATGCTCCATAAAACTGATCCAGTGGCAGCTCTAGAAAACGTAAATTCTTTGAGGGACTGAAGATTGTAGATTATATATTTATACTGAAGTTTATGCCTCCAAGTGTTCATGTTCTTATATATATCATGTAAGGTTAGTGTACAGTTTTGTGAGTGAGTGATACCATGGAAAGTGGTACCATCAATGCGGTTTTGCCTGTACTACTTTTTGAGCGTGTATTTTTAATCATGGCCGTTTTGCACGAGAGCCTGGGTAACCACTCCGCACTGACCTTGAAGTCTCGACCGATCGATGGACTTTAGGACTGACGGACCTTCGGATGGATCGTTGGATTGAGTAGTAAACCCAACAGAGACCTGTAGCGACTTCGGCAACAGACTTCGTAGCTCATTCGGTGAAAGTCGTGGGTTCGGTTCCCGCCAAAGACTAAGCCTTAGATCTACATCAACCGTATTGATAAATGGCCGGCAAATAAATATTTTTTATTTATGCACTTTTATACGCAAAAGAGTGAGGGAACTGTCGAAAGTAAAGAGATCTACGAGCGAAGGACTTTTGTATTTCCTCTCTTCAAGGCCCTTTGTTCGAAACGGAATCAACAGATTTTCTATTTGTCATAATTTACATAAATTCATTGTATTGCTTTTAGGTGAACGTGCAGAATAAAGTTTATGGATGTTTTTATAAATCTCCCCCTGGTAAAATGAGTTTCCGTTACCATACTATGCTTTTTCATTACGGTTTATCGCGGAACAGGTGTCCATTCTGTTGAGGTGAATGTGCTACCAGTTGGAGACGGCGATACAATTGAGAGACATAAAAACAAAAGTGTTTTGATATGATA
This sequence comes from Heliopora coerulea, assembly GCA_030142905.1. Classification (NCBI taxonomy): domain Eukaryota; kingdom Metazoa; phylum Cnidaria; class Anthozoa; order Scleralcyonacea; family Helioporidae; genus Heliopora; species Heliopora coerulea. The sequence goes on along the minus strand of JASJOG010000287.1, from coordinate 338,441 downwards.
ACATGCCAAAGCACGGTTTTACCATTTCATTTCTAGCTCTTCTTTTTGCCACTCTACCTTTGGAATCTCGAGCAAAGCTATTGAAGAGAACTGAAACATCTAAACATTCAACGGCCAAGAAACTTTTCGACACCAAGGGACGAAAATTCGCTTACAAATATGTACGCATTCCTAAGGACATTCGACCGCTTCACTATGACCTCTTCCTTCATCCGAATTTAACGAGTTTAAATTTCGGTGGGAAGGTTGAGATTTTGTTGAGATGTTTCGAGACAACGAGCAGGATAATATTTCACCTGATGCACTTGAAGACCGAGCATGTCAAGCTGATGGATGACACCAAAGTAGACATAAAGGTCAAAGATATTTCGGAAAATAAGGAAAGGAATTTGATGATTCTGGAGTTAGAGAAACAGCTAAAGAAAGGTAAAGAGTATACTCTTTCCATGGACTTTCACGGAAAGTTGGCGGACAACATGGAAGGATTTTATAAAAGCGAGTATCGAACGAAGAGCGGTGAAAAAAGGTGAGACAGACAAGACTGGTGTCTGATGGTAATTTTTCACATTCAAAAATTCCTCAGTCCGTTAGTTTGCTCACAGTAAATGTAAATGAAAAGAAAAGCCGAGAAGCAGCGAGCCCTTAAAAATTCTTCATCATTGTGATCGTAGCCATTATCCTCATCATCGCTAGCGGTAGCAGAAGAAGGAAGGCTGAATAAGATCCTTTAACTCTTTCCTATCCGAGACGTCACCTCTTGGCGAGTAAGATTGTGTGGCGTTAGCCAGAATAAAATTAAAAAGTAGGGTACGGACTGGAAAGGGTTAAGGAGATTTTAAGTTTTTAGAAAATTTAACGCCACTTGTTATCGCCATTATCATCTTTATCACTACTGATTATAATAATTGTTCATTTTAAGAAGTTCCTGGTTTCTTTGGATAGTTTCCTCAAAGCGTAAAAGAAAGTTAAGCTGTCATTTGCAAGCGTACAATTCTTGTATTAATCTAACTTTCACTCCTTAGAGTGCTGGCCACTACGCATTTTGAGCCCGTCTACGCAAGGAAAGCCTTTCCATGTTTTGACGAACCCGAGTTCAAAGCTACGTTCGATATAAAGATCTTACGAAGCCATAAACACCGTGCCATTTCAAATATGCCCATCAAGAAAACGAGAAAAACAGAGAATGGCCTGTACCTTGATCACTTCGAAAGATCGGTTAAGATGAGCACCTATCTCCTTGCTTTTGTTGTGAGTGACTTTGAGTATACTGAAACCAAAACCAAAAATGGAATAAGGGTAAGATTCATTCACTTTGTCTGAAAGATCTTTCTCTAATTCTTTGGACATAAACTTTAGTTTCAGTCGTACTTGGTAAGATTTTGTCATTTCCAAGTATGTACTAAACTCAGAAAATTTTTTGTGAATAGGTTCGTGTTTGGTCAAAGAAAGATGCCGTTGAACAGACTAGATTTGGTTTAGATGTTGCTCAACACGTAATTACCTACTATGAAAAGTTCTTCAACATAAAATATCCTCTGCCGAAAATGGGTAAATAAAGACGACTGTTCTTGACTTCAATAGTAGCCATTCTTATACATCGTAGAAAACCAGAACTAGCAACAATTAAGTTTTTTCGACAGTCTGATCGCTAGAGTGTAATTTTTTGGTTCAGGTTTGTTCGCGTCAACATGCATTTCCATTTTTATTTCCCCACAACGATGTAATTTTACATCCTTATTTTTATGAAGATCACTTTATTTCTGCCTTTATTTGTCCTTCAACCAGATCTGGTTGCAGTTCCTGATTTTGTGGCGGGGGCTATGGAGAACTGGGGTCTCATAACGTTTCGGGAAACTTTTTTGCTGTTCAACCGAAAATCTGGCAGTGCCGCCGACAAGCAACTCGTGGCTGTCGTGATAGCACATGAACTGGCGCATCAGGTGTGAAACTACAAATTTCTATGCTCGATATAAATCAATTACCTCTCTTAAAAACTTTATAATAACTCGACCTCTGTTACCTACCCCACTTGAAGACCCACAGGTCATATCTGAAGTCGACTATATGTTTTCTTTTACTTGGACGTCTTCAAATATATGATTAATTGGTTTATCCGAACCTGGCATTGGTGATAATTATTTAAATGCACTGTGTATACCAGAACGAACAAAATGTGATATTCCTTCTGTTGCCGTAATGGACATGGTTTGATTTCATTGATTTGGCCTTACTAAATCTCTTTATAAAATAGTAATCTGATTGATGAAAGGCAGTGTTGTCGTAACTTGAAAGAATCATGAAAAGCAGAAGTTTTGATGACCTCCATAAACAAATGCCAGTTTCAAGTTGTAATTTTTACGTGATAATTCAGGAAATATTCAACGAGCCCCAAACTACTTTCGTCAAACACATTACTTTGGGACTCGTGTTTACCGCAACTCTTCATTCTCCCAAACCTCCATTCACGTTCCCTTAACCCTATGTGAAAACAAAACCTCTCTTTTACTTCTTAAATTTAATAGAAATTTACATTTGTGACTAATGTGAAAAGGGTTTTCATCGCATCGGGTAATTTTCATGTCAGAGTACGCTCACTAACATTGACTAAAACGTCCTGGAATAGAAACATTTTCTTGAAATGTTATCTTTTTCTCTTTCCAGTGGTTCGGTAACCTCGTGACAATGAAATGGTGGAACGATTTGTGGCTGAATGAAGGCTTTGCTAATTACGTCGAATATTTAGGATGCAATGATTATGCCAAGGAATGGAGAGTGGTAGGTGCTCTTTATTTGAGTGCGTAATTACGGTAGATTCGATTGACCTTATTCAGGAATAAGCTGCCGTGGGTTGGCGGGTAGCAAAACCTTTTTTCCATCATGTAGTCTGGTACGGAAAAAACATTTGCTTAAATACGCAGAGAGAATGAGTTTTTGGTCTTCAGGGACTCACCTTGGTCTCAGAGTGAAAAGAGTCCCTGTTATTTCAGATTTATTTAACTGTCTTAGTCAGTCCTTGAAGGGCGGATTTTCCTGTAAAGGGCTATCATCTCTGATTGATACGAAGATCCGAGGACTTAAGAATCGGGAAACACAGTACGCGCAAGTATGAAAGTTCAGAACACGTTTCACTCTCTGTCAAAGGGCCTTTGCTGGAAACGTTAGAGTTCTTCCCGATCAGTCACAGCAGTTATCAACATTTAAACTTTTAATGGTTCTCTTATTCTTCCTCAGCTTGAACAGTTTGCCGCTGACACCTTCCAGACTGCACTGGATGCCGACAGCATCATCAATACACATCCCGTGTCAGTTCCAGTCTACAATCCCTCGGAAATCAACGAGATATTTGATGAAATATCTTACGACAAGGTTGGCGTAAAATTCCTTGGATATTTGAAGAATTCTTTACCCATCTAATAGGTTGTATCAATTGGCTAGAGATACGCTGTAGCAGAGCTGACATTGCCAATTTTCTGCTTGAGAGTATTCCGAATGAATTATATACTTAATGGCGTTCATCTAGTGTTGTGGTGGTTGTGCTCGATTTTTCTGTATTTATACAGTAAAGAAATAATTTTCCTTGCGGAGACTGGTGCCCAGGTGGTTTGGGAAAGCCGCAGGAAATGGGAGAGCACAAGAACACGCTGCGGAGTCCATGTAAAGGCAAACCTTCTTTACTCATGACCTTCTCAAGTGCACACGCGAAATCCCCTACTTTGGTAGACGTTTCAGATTGGTTAACTAATCTTACTTGTATTTTTCTTCTTTTTTTGTTTTTCTCTCTTTAATTCTTGTTCGTTTCATTCATCTTGTTTTTATTCTTGGCCTTTTTTTCCCTTGTTCTTCTCATTTTCTTGTTTTACTCACTCTTATTTTTTCTTCGTCAAAGTTCTTTTTGTTCTTTTTTAATTTTCTAATTTCTTTTTCTTTTTCTTTTCTTTTCCTTTCTTTTTTTTCGTGAAGTTTTGCTCTTATTGAATCTGACCTGATAAGAAGTACATAGTTCAAAGCAAAGCTGTTAAAATGAATGAATTACTTGGTGATTTTTTAACTCGATTTAGAAAACCTCCGTCATTCATTCTTTTTAAAACATAGGTCTCGTCGAAGAACCTATCCGCTCTTTCATTCTCAGACTCCGACTGTTGTCCAGTTTCTTACTAAAACCAAAGATAGCATTGCTATAACTTGTGGCAAATACCAGTCTACTTTTCTAGCTTGCCACAATAGCCGTCAATATATTTCAGCTAATTATTTCTGTTTTCAGGGTTCTTCAGTTATTCGTATGTTAAAAAGTTTCTTGGGAGACCAAGCATTTCGTAAAGGACTTGAGGTAATGACGTTCTCAGACCGTAAATGATGTTTGCTTTACCTTTGATCAGTGTTCTTAATTTGTTAGGCAGTGCCGCGGTGAAAGATTTTATTGCAATAAAAATGGCAATCCAAAAAGAAGCGGGAAAACGTAGTAATTCACATCAAACAGTTATAGTTAGCTTGGCTTTAGCACATCTTTAGAAAAGAAGTTCAAGAAAATAAGAATTCGTCGGTGCTGAGTTTAGTCCTACAATCCCGAAAAAATAATATCTAGTAAATTTAAAATAAAACATTTACTTAGGCTGAAGACAGACAAAATATCTTTTTAGCTCTACTTGAAGAAGCATGCTTATGGAAATGCTGAGGCAGATGACCTCTGGAATGCCCTGAGCAAGGTAGGATTGCCATCAGAACGCTTCTCTGAGTGAATTATTTAACTATAGAAGAACCCTAAAATCCATGGTTACTGGCTAGGGTATGAAGATATCTGCACAGTTTCTCGCTCTTATACCATTTTACTGTCGCACAGAGCGTTCACATGATGGATTTGTAAACTTGAACTCATAGAAGCATTCAGGATTTCCATGAATTTTGTACCTCTAATTTTCGACAAAAATTTTGAGTTGAGAAATTCGGGTTGTGTAGGTGAGCAATTCTCTCAACGTCAAAGCAATTATGGACAGCTGGATCAAACAGAAAGGCTTCCCTGTGGTTACTCTGTGGACGTCTAAGCATGTACCCAAGAGCAACATGGGAGAGCATATTTTTGTTTCCCAGGAACGCTTTCTCATTGATCCATCTCTCGACAAACAAAAAAGGAAAGATGAAATTGGTGAACTCAGGTGGTATATCCCTCTTACTTATATGACCGAAAATTCTGACAAGGAGCGCATGTTGTGGATAAATAGGACATCACGTAAGTAATCTAGAACAGCTTTTATTGAATTGCAAAAAGGTTTTTTGTAGTTTTAAGTGGTATTTTGCGGCATAAATAAGTACATAAATAAACAAACTAGAAAATACATTGATGAATGAATGAATGAATTAATGTATGAATAAAGAGAGGGAATGGATGAGTTAAGGTGTGATGGAATGAGTAAGTGAATGAGCGAGTTAGTGAGTGAATTTATCAATCAATCAATAAATAAATAAATATACAAATAAGCAAACAAAAAAACACAAATGTATCAAATTAATCAAGCAATCAGTCGATCATAAAATCAATCAGTCAATTCAGCCGCATGCATTCATTGGCAGCTTAGTTTTCTAATCTGTCCATTACAAACAAAAAAATGCTTAAAACCAGAGGAAACTAACTGACTTTAACTTTAGGGCAATGGTGCTCCTTCTTTGAGCAAAGTTTTCGTTATCGCTATCAATCATTGTCCGCTTTAGCGGTAAAAGCCTTAAGTACGAGGGAATTTCGATTGCTTGCATAACCTGATGAACATTGCAACTTTAAAGTTATTCTACATCTGGCATGCAATGATGGAACACAATAAGATCATTTTATTAATTCTTTTTCCAGGAACCTCATTTGTCACTAAAAAGTCGGGGTGGCTGAAAGCGAACGTTGGTCAAATGGGACTTTACCGGGTCAATTATGATCCAGAGAACTGGGAACAACTAACAAACCAGCTCATCCAAAACCACAACGTAAGTTGAAAACTAACGTCAAAGAGGATTCCAGTTGTTACCCTTTTATTCAAACAGCTAACTCAGTATTTTATTCTGTTTTGGCACACTGACGCAAGATTGCTGTCCTAAGTGACCTTTCCAGTGATGGAAGTTTTATCTAAACTGTTGAATCTAGTGTTTTGCTTTAAATGAAGACATTCGAGTAATTATACTTTAGTGTGATACCACTACACATGTGGAATTAATCACCATATGTGTTTTTAGTCCTAAATCATCCATTGGTCTAGGCAAGGGCGCAACTAGAGAGGGACTGGAGGTCACAAACCCTGCCCTTTTTGTGAGAGATTGTATGTTTTCCTTGTAACTGACAGGTTTTTGCCCTCATTTCCCAAAGCCACGTAGATCTACTTCACTCGAAATGATCTAAACCACCTCGACCGTACCTTGATAGTACCATCCGACCCCTTCCCTTCCTGCCTGAGCCCCTGCTAAGTTAATGAAAATTTCATGATTACTGCACTGTGAAAGATCAACCTGAAAAATTGACTTGAGTTGAGCGGGCTTCGAGCTCGCATCGAAGCGATGCCCTGCAAGATGGCTATCGAGTTTTTGGCAGCAGTATCCACATACAATCTAATTTGAGAGCGAAAGGTTCTTGCAATTATTTAACGGTCATTCAAGGCCATGAGAATGCTGCGAGTCACGGTTCTATTTCAATGGAGTCCAACGAAGATAATTTCTTGCATTAGCTTATCATCCGACGTTTTCTTCCTCTTTCTCGTCAAGGTATTCAGTCCAGTGGACCGTAGTGGACTTCTAGATGACGCATTCAACTTAGCCAGGTATAAGGACGGGAGTACTATAGTTTTAATTACGGTACAAGTAAAGAGTATTTGATGGGTGCGAAAATTTGTGTAATTTACTCACTTTGGTCAGTTATAGAGTGGTGTGTTTAAAGCTCTTGGGTGTGAGTCATTTGGACGGTATGGACAAAAATCAAATCTCAACTAAACCGAACCAGAGCGAATTAGACCAAACGAAACTGAACAACGAAACACAACACGAGATGTCATTTAGAGAAGATACTTAAAGATAAATATGAGAGAGGACATAAGTAAAACAAAGCTTCGCATACTTATCAATAAAACAAAACGAAGCAAAACAAAACAAATATAAACGGCTGCATAATTACTCGTTATTTTTCTTCTCTCTTGTTTCAGAGCCGGTTTACTAAGAATGACCATTCCATTAAAGTTGAGTCAGTATCTTAACAAGGAACGTGAATACTTTCCCTGGTCTAGCGCTCTTAATGCTCTGTTATACATCGGTGAGATGATGTCCATGACAGAGTCTTACGGATTGTACGAGGTAAAAAAATCCTTATTAAGAAATTTTGCAGCCCAAATCAATGGTGTTTATAAATAACAGACCTTAATGAGATGTTTAATATTAGAATCTGATTTATTTTCTTTCTGATCATGCATTTCTGAATGTCGAGTTGAATGTTGAGTAACAAGCATTTTTTTTCAAATATACATTATCTTTGCACTTTGGCACAAAAGAAAGTGTGTATAGAAAAAGTACATCGGTTTTTAAAAGTTTATCCCTGCTGTTTATAAGTTTTGAAGCTTACAAATCCCAGTGGTGAATACATGTAAGATGGAAAACATAGTGATGGAAATTTAATCCCTAATGAAACTAGAATGCACGTCATCCAAAGATAACGTGCCTCAACTTTGCGGTAACTTTTACCGGCCCTATGATCAAAGAAGAACTTACGTCGATGGAGGACAACGAAAAGCTTTAAAAATATCCCCAAATTTTAAAAAACTTGCGGGCACTAGCATTCTAAAATTGCTTGACTATAAGGAGGAACGATAATTCACGAACGACATTTTGTGTTTTTCTGGATGACTGGAGGATTTGCTTTCAGTTACGGCCATATTGTACAAATGGCAGTTGAGCTAAGGAGAGAAATATAATGGTCCATGCCGTCTCACTCCAAAGGTTTGAAAGAAAAGTTCCAAGCATTCCTTGGTATCGAACTTATAAAAGTTTAAGATTTAGTTACTTAGATTCCATCACAGGCTTAAAAAATTGGTTTCAGGATTCTGCTTTTGCTGTCATTTTCTAGAAATATCTTGTAAAGAAACTAAAGCCACTGGAACTCTGGTTAAAGTGGGAAGACAAAGGAAATATCCTCGAAAAGTAAGAACTTTGAAATAATTAAGTACAGCTGGTAGAATGATCTTAGTGTTTAAGATGCTAATAATTCATGACGCTTTTCTTAGAAATGTATAATATCAGAGGAGTAGGAACTGGCGGGCATTGGGGAATGAACCCCACTAATTTTTTATGAAATGCACTTTTGGTTATAATCAGCGTCCATTTCTTGCACATCATTTATATTAAGGACATGTAGTCAAATGTCTATTTGAGGGTTTTCTTTCCGCATCTAAATATGTCCATGGAATCTCGTGTAACTTCAATTTCAACTTTCTTCCAATACTCCTGTACAATAAACACACTTTGTTGGCCTGTTTCCTTGTACAGATATTTGCGGACGATCGTGCTTCGTTCATTGTGCGAAAGTGACGACCAAGGCTGCATCGACATCTCGCAAGAACTCTTCACCAAGTTTGTGGACAACGATCGAAAGTAAGACGAATTTAAATACGTTGTTGTTGCTGCGGTGCCAGCGCCACAGTTTTCCAGTAGAACTACATTCTCACTCCTGTCCCTCATCGGCGTCTCAACTTTAAAGAAGCTGTGGTCGGCATTGCATTGCCCACGATCAAAGTTTGAAACTTGGCGGAGCTCGAAACAGTCTTCAAATTGCGTCGTTTTTTTCTTGCGATCAAGTCTGATTTCAGTTACTTCCAACGTTTGAAATGCAATGTACGTCAGTTCAGCTTAGCGAAACGTGAACCAGCCTTCCTTGTTAAAACGTCTGGTGGTCAAAAAAGGGGAGGATTTCTGGCTACACAATAGTGATTTTTGCAACAAATTATAACTGAACTCATTGTTATCACAGTCTCCAGGATCTTCGTAGCACGTTACTGCGAAGTTACAAGAAAAACCGTCATCTTAAGCCTTCTTTCTAGGACTTCCTTGCTAAACTGGAAATCTGGGGTTTTTGTAAATAACGATTAATTTGTCCGTTCTGGACCGTATAAGTGCCAAGATAATTTGACCACTTATTTTAAAATATCAACACTGGTGGTTCACAGATAGATCGATAGGTATATTTGAACTAGAAGAAAGCATTAGCTATGCGTTGAATAGCTTTGAAGGGCACTGTGAATGTCTCACAATCTGGGACATATCGTCTTCTACCAGGGTCTCTACCAGATTTTCACTTTATCAAGTATAGATACAGGAAACGAGGATCCTTTCATCTCAAGGATTTATAAAAAATGCTTGGAGCACTGCATGAACGACGAATTGATACCTTGAATGATGGATGAACGTTCATCAAACTCTAGCCCCAGAAAAACGATTTCTGACCCCCGGACGGACGAATGTTCATCTATCATTCAAGATATCTCCAAGCTCCCACATTTCGAAAACATATATCTCACGAATTGTTACATGTTTATGACTTCTCTTGCTTAAGATGTTGGAAGCAAAACTGCTACTAAGTCCTTACTTAATTAACCCATGTTTCGGGCGAGTAAGCACGCTAAGCGGCTTATCTCTTAAATTTCTTGATTATTTGATTAAACCATCATCTGGACTGCAGATAATGTTGATGGAATGTGGCCAAACAAACAGAGAATGGCCAGCTGCAACATCAGATTGAGAAATTGCCAATGCACCCCCCAACTCACAGAGTTTGAAAAAATATAGTAGCCCCTTAACTCTTTCATTGCAAGAGCTCTCACTTTGACGACTAAAACTGTCTGGCGTTAACCAGAGTAAAATAAGTCTTTCACCGCCTGGGAAGGATTGGAATGTTTTAAAGTAGTAACTGGAATTATTTTTTCCCCGTTGCAGATGATAACATGCTAATTGTTCTTACATTTTCCTTTGAGAATTTCCATTTCCCCTCATTTGCGTTCCATTGTGTACGCGACGGTAGCTAAGCACGGTGGAACAACGGAGTGGGAATTCCTTTGGTCCAAATATCAAGAAGAGACGGATGCAACGCACAAACGCAAGTTAATGCAAGGTTTGACAGCAACTAGACAACCTTGGTTGTTAGAAAGGTAAAAAGAACCTTTTTCGTTATTTCCGGTCATTATAATTATCATTACCATTCTCATTGTCATTATCACTGTCACTTTTATTGTCATTATCGTTGTCATTTTCATTACCATTACCATTACCATTATCATTATCATTATCATTACCATCATTACCATCATAACCATTATCATTATTATTATCATTATCATTGTCATTACCATTGTTATTACTATTATCATTATCATTATTATTATCATTATCATTGTCATTATCATTGTCATTACCATTGTCATTACCATTGTCATTACTATTATCATTATCATTATTATTATCATTATCATTGTCATTATCATTATCATTGTCATTGTCATTATCATTATCATTGTTACTGTGATTATTTTTATAATTATAGTTATGATTATGACTATCATCACCATTACCGTTACCATTACCATCATTATTATGATTACCATAACCATTATCACTATATTATTATCATCATGATCAGTATCATTATGATCATTATTATCATTGTCATTATTATCATTATCATTATTATCGCTATCATTTTTATTATTAAAATTATCATTTTCAACTATCTTGATCGTTATCATTATCATTATTACTTTTACCATTATCACTTATTTACTTATTATTATCACCATCGAAAGTTATTTTCACTGTTCACTGAGAACCCCGCTCGTAATCACAAAATGAAAACGTAAGTCAAAACTGCTTCGTAATCTACAAACTGAGTGACTCGTTTAATTTTTTTATAGCAATAAACAGTACAAAAAAACTCATAAGGAATTAAAAGAACTGACCTGGGCATGTTTTGGCAGTCAAAAAAAGTACAAAGATCAGACTTAAAAGTGTTTTGCAGGGCTATAAAGTTGGGACTTGAATATTGGAAATCGTATAATTTAAGGCGTGCGCGCACGTGCATCTTTATACCTTACGAATGTCATCCTGGTGTATGGCATCACTTCATGATGGTCTCTGCAGTAAAACAACTTCTTATGATTCGTTCAAATTCGTTTCTGGTGCTCTCGTGAGTTTAAAAACCATTACCAAGATGTTTTACATTGCTTCAAAAATAACTAAATGGTTTAGCTCTTTGGTGGCAGCAAGAAAAATGGTTATTTTCACGGTGCTCTATTAAATAATGTTTTGGGGAAGGTTATTTAAGTCATATATGATAGATTTTATGAGGGTCTGCCACCAAAGAGTTAAAAGAAAACTTCTGAAGGCTGCAAATAGGATCAAATTATTATCAAATGTGAAGCTCTAAATTTACATATTGTAGTCACCTCCTCGAATCTCGGGTATTTTTCCAACAACTTATTTTACCAAATGGTATCTTAGGCTACTGGGATATGCATTGGAAGGCTCAAAGATTCGCTTACAGGACATGGTGTCTGCAATCACTTTTGTAAGCATTAATCCAAGTGGAAGACTGCTGGCGTGGGAGTTTTATAAAGAGAACTTTGGGAAAATTTTAAAGCGGTATGTTGAAGTAACAATATTTTTGTTAATGAGTCAATTACCTCATATATCCATTGGGTTGGATTTCTTTACTAAAGTTTCTGATGCCACAATATTGACAATATGGGGGTATTATATATTAAAATCTTATGTACGGTAATCCACATTATTAGAGTACCGTCCAGAAATCTGCTGTTTATCTTTTGCATGACAAAAATAAGGATGGATTTTACCATTAAACGCTCGCTTTCGTCGCTGCATTTCGTTATACAGGGGAGCAGTCTTACCATACAATACATATATAAGTCCTTCAAACTTGTTCTAAAGCGTTATTCATGATGATGAGTGTGTTCTTGAGAACTTTTTCCGTCTGCTTCAGTCAGAGCTCTATGGGACCTTATATTGACAGCTAAAAATACCCATATTTCCGCCATTTTCAGCTCTTCTTCAAGGTCCCATTATTGATTTAAGTCATCATTCCAATACACGAAATTCAATGGTTTAAATTAAGTACCTTTAAAACTTTTCAATCCTTCTAAAATATAGAGTTCAATAGTTTAACTTTTCACTGCAGGAGCTCTTCAATTGACGAGCATCATCATGTGACGTTATCCCGAGTAAAATAGTACGGCGCTAGCCAGGGAAAAATAGTACAGCAAAGAGCTCAGCACCTTTAGAAGCTTAACTCATTAAAAGAATTAAAGCTCCGAAACGAGACTACTAAGGTTTATTCGAGCCCAGTATACACAATTAGGAGCGTTGAAATAACCCACCATTATGAAAGAAGTTCTAAAAAATGCTGCTGTTAGCTACGATCCACTCGAGTGTGACTTGTTGGACGATTTGTATCGAGCCAACTGTTCTACCATTTCCTTTTTGTCATTCACCTTGTAGAGTTGGTAAAGATTCCAATGATTATGGGGCATTACTGGAACAGACAACCAGCTATTTTAACAAGAAATCTCAACTGGAAGATGTAAGACAAAATACGATGTAAAAATTCCTTTACTTTAATAGAGAAGGGAAAGTGGGAAGTCACCAACGTCAAGTCATGAGATCTTCCATTGCATTTCTTTCCTCTCTTAAATTTCAGGTGCAAAATTTTATTCAGAAGCATTCATCAGTGTTGGGCGACATCAGGGCCAGCAAAAAAGCTGTTGAAAACATTAAAACCAATATCAACTGGATGAAAACCCATTACAGCACAGTCTTTAACTGGTTGAAAGAAGTCAATAACTAAGAATACTGATCATTGAGGAAATAGAATTCTTAGACATACTCTTTCATACATGCATGAAAGTGATACGTAAGGAGACAAGACAACCGAGATAAATATAGATAAAATTCGGGATGATGTAAACAAACGTGTTTATGTGCTCTTGCATCCTATACATATATACGCGTTAAGGTAACCTTGTGTCGGAAGTGAGTCTTTGTTCTCTTAAGGAGATGGTCAACGAACATGAACGGAGTGTATTCTAAAACGAACTCAGCGAAGTAAGTCACGCGATCCTCATCACGAAAGTCTGATCATATACACCAGTGGTACTTAACCTATGGGTCGCGACCACTTTTCCGGTGGGTCGCAAGATTGTTGTGAGTAGGCCTACGTAGGCCTTCATTGAGTTTCAATAAGATCAAATAGCTATAGGATTTTTCGCTTTGGGTCGCCGAAGTCTTTCAGTTTCTCCTTTTTGGGTCGCTCGTAAAAAAGGTTAAGAACCACGGGATACACGGAAACTACATGAACACTTTAACTCAATTTACACATCTGAAGTCCTTACAGAAAGAAGTTTAAGGACTTGGTGTTTATTGATACACGGACAGCGTTTTCTTTCAATTGAATTTTTCATCGAAACCAGTGAAGTGATTAACTTGAAAATTGATTAGTATCACGAACAGATCTTTCTTCCAATTTTCATCTTGATAACAAATTTCGTTCAAAGAATGCGGATCCGTCCGAAATTCAGAAACGCCTGCAATTTTCTGTAAGGAAAAGTACTTTCTTTCTCACTATAAATGCAGGAAAAGTACTTTCACGTAGCGATTTCATATGTTATGTCACCACAATGTCATTATGAAGACTTTGATAAGATGACGTTAATAGGAACATAAATGACGACGCTATCAAAATTGAAGTCAAAAGTTTTGAAGTTTTCCACGGTTTCACCAGAGTTGCTAACGAATGAAAAGTAAGTCATGCATTAGTTTGTTTATTGATAGTCGAGCATATTAAAATTACTCTACGCTACGTTGAACAAAAATTACTTTAGAAACTATAAAATGGCAGGATGCTCTTAACCGTCAAGGGAAGCGTTCATTTTATTGCTGGCAGTAAAGATGTTGACTCGCTGGAAATTAATTCAATGGCTTGCAGAGCTAAACCTTGTTAAATCACTCCGATACGCGGTGCCATTCTGCAATGGCTTCGCCAACTACGTCTTCCTTGATTGCTGGAAAATATTTGGCATAAGCTTTCATAATTTCATCATCAGATTCCATAACAGTCGTGTCCAGTTTTCCCTCACCCGTTTCAAACATGACCCGATTATGGACAACAACCACAGCTCGTCTGTCAGGAAATCGAATGGCGCGCGGCGACCTGGGAAACGCCGTATGCACAACAGCCTCAACAGCCTCTGAATATACCTGGTCTGGATCAAGCTTCGAGTCAGATAGTTCAACCTCGAAATAATAAAATCGCCTCCATCGACCCAAGTAGAAATCAAGCCCTTCAACTGGTGGATCATTTCGTTTGATCATATCCCCTTTGCCATGCATACGAAGAATTTTACCTTCGTGGCGAACGTATTTGTACTCGAGAAATCCGTCGTGGTACACCGGAGACTCTTGGTCAAAATCCAGAGGCACCGCACGGAATATTGGGAAACCTGTACCGCAGTCTACCAGGTAAAGATCGCCGCTTTCTTCGAGGTCGTTCACTAAGATAATCAAGTGATTGTTATTGTAGGTTGTTGTGGAAGTAACAGTACCTTGGGCTAATCGGGCCGAAAATCCCAGCCCTTTGAGCAGGAACCAAGTAAAAGCATTTACGGTGTAACAAAGTCCTCCAATGCCAGCCATACAGTCCTTCTTGACGTTCTCAAAAGATGGCCGCTTGCGCTTATCAGAGGAAGCCATTAGTGTAATACTCTGAAAGGGGACATTGGCTAGGATACCACAAATGATTTCGTCCAAGAGATTCTTTCGATCACGCTCCAGTCTCTTTTCCACGTTCATGACTCCCAACGAGTTTTGAAGGAAGATTATCGCCTCTTCCTTGCTAAACATTCCAGCTGACATTGTCGACATTGCATTTGATTTAGGGTTGCTACGCTGCAAAGAGGAATGTGGAAATGCTGGTATGTCCCAGACAACTAAAGAAAGCACTACAACACGACACGATACGATACAATTCAGTACAACCCGACACGATTTTACACAATACAACACGTGAAAATATCTAGGAATCGAGATGAAGTAAACACACTATAAATTTTAGATATACTAGTTCTCTGACCCTTAAGAACAGGGCATAGTGTTTTCGAATTCTTGTATTAACTCTTTCCTAGCGTGAGAAGACGTCTGTTGTTTTAATCGAAATAACGCAAGACGATTTTACCCGTCAAAGGTAGAGCTCCCGCCGGGAGAGGGTTAATAAGAACAGTATTGGCCTTTAGTATGCTCAAAGACATTAAAACCAAAAACCGCACGGCTGTTGCTATAAATCAGAAGGGATAAATATTGCACAACAAAGAACTAAATTCACATTTCCATTAAAAACGAGGATGAGTTGGAACATTTCAATGGGCTGTTATTAACAACGCCACTTCTTTCCATCTCTCCGCTCAAACACACCGAAAAACTCAGTTTATCATGTACTCTCTTATTTTAACCTTGTCACTAATGCAACCAATTATTCTCCTTCCACTTTTTCGTGTTGGAATACAGACTGGTGACTGATTACTTTAAATTTAATGAACACAACAGGCGACACAATATAAATCACAACATAACACAACAAATCAGCAATACAACACAAAACAATTTTCCAAGTGTGAGAAAAAGAGCTAAAGATCCGAACAGTTTTAAAAATTCAAGGTAGGAAACTGAATTTCTCGCTAGGATTGTCCCAGTCGGCGGTGCCATGAAGATCTAATAGTAATGTGCGAAAGAACACTTCATGATTATCCTACAATGTGATCGTCTTGCTAGGAAGTTACTAGACCAGAGCGGCGTCTGAATTAACATACTCAGATGATAGCATCGTTGCTTAATGAACCAAACTTGGTGTACTTTAAGACTCCAGCAACGGAAAAAGACTGTGGCTGAAAAATTTAACTTGATAGTAACTGGCGATACATCTGTACACCCAGAACTATTAGAAAAGCATTGCATAGCAAGGTACTCGCGAAGTCGTGAGTTCGCTAAATAGTTGGAGGCCCTTCAGTTGCAATTTTTCACCGTTGGTCTTACTTGAAAATTTTCTTCATCAAATGTAAGCTTTCACTTCATGTGCCAGAGACTAAATGCCAAATATTCGGCTACATCTCTGTTGTTAAACTCCGTCGCGGCGGAATAAGACTAGTATTAGTTACTCAGCCCAACGGGAAACGATTTGACTCAAGAAGAGAGTTCTCACAGGAGAAGAGTGGAAGATAGTAACAATGAATATAGATTTTGAATTTAGCCGTACCTGGTGTTATGGAAAAGATACTTTTCACAGTCTTCCAAAAGTTGTTGACGTTTGTTTGAGATTACTCAAGATCCCACCGGTGAAGAAGTGAAGAGCGGTAACTGAATGCGACACTTTCAGACAACGTTTTTATCAATCAGATGATCCGTGTCAGTGGCGGAAGTCATCCTCATTAGACACTTTAAGATATTTACGTCAATTTCAATGACGACGTCCTTTAAACAAAAAAAGTTCTTTATGCAAAACAAGGAGAAAGAATAATTTTAGCCTCGACATTATTCACTACATCGGCGTGGTTTACTACACAACGCCAACCAGACCATTTTCCGGTCATCACGACGACGTCAGTTAACAAAGCCACAATTGTCATGCATAGCAGTCTTTCAACAATAGTTTCGTTAACCGTTTAATGCATTACTTTTTTAATACTTTCTTTGCTTCTGCTGTATCTCCCATTTGTTTATATGCGCTGGTAGTCAGATATATCGGATACTGCGCGTTGCAGAGTTAAATCCTGAAATTTTAAAGAACGTTATTGTTTAAGTTTTTGTTATTCGCGTTGTGTGGATCTTAAAATCTCCATTAGTTGAGGGGCATGAAGGTAGTTCAAGTTTTCCCCCATTTTGTTCACCACTGGTAATGTTTCTCAAGTATAGTCACATAAAAGAAAAATGAAAAGTTTTTGAATTAGTGGGATACTTCTTTCTTAATAAAGGAGTTTTAAAATTTTGCATTAACTAAATAACTTTTGCATTCAAACTTTTAATTTTTCGAGTTCATTTTTAAGCATTTTCCGTTGAATGGTGAAAATTTTTGACTAACTAATAATGTGGCGAAATATCCACCTATAATTTAATCCAATTTCCCTCTCCAAAAATGAACAAAGGCCAAGTTTAGACATCAAAGTTCCGTCTCATGAAATCTTAAGACACTCAGTCTGTTCCCACGACTGCATAACTTAGCTGTATCTAACGTTTACCTTCAAACGAAAAATTCTTAAGGGTTGACATTATCTATGCTAAGCGAAGTAATGCAGATGTGGACAGTACAATAAACGTTGCGTTGGCAAAGCCTTTCAATGACGATTTTTAATACTTTAAGTTTCTTAATTTTTGCTTTGTTCTTTCATTGTCTTTTGTTGTAATTGAGTGTTGTACGACAAAGATATAACCGACTTAAAGCACGTGGGGAAAATAAATTCACAAGGTCCCGTGAAACGTATTCAATGCAATAATCTGAAACTTGTGTTTGTTGTCTTTGATATCTTTGATATCTTTGATATTAGAAGGTAACTTCTTAATCACTTTGTGAATTTCGGGGGCTCAACATCTCGTAAAGATCAGTGAACTTTATAAATAATCCTGTGTACGTTAGAGTTTAGTGCTTCGGTTGTACATATTAAACGTCATCTTCTCCACCTCCTCCGGTAAAAATGTCCAATTTGGTAGTACCTAAAGATTGCATGATACTACTAGGTGGAGTTGCCCTTGAAGTGGTTCGGAGGTTTTTAAGGGGGTGGTCCCTCAGCCCCCTGGAATTACGTCACTGGACACATTGTACTTGTAAGTGAAAAAGAGAAAACGAGTGAATGAAAGATGTCATTTGACGGAATTTACATTGTTCTAAATAATGATTTCTAACACAAATAGTTGTTCGCTATACTGGACAATTCCTAAGTGCCATTTCTATGGAGAAATTGGGAGAAGCCAAGGTATGATGCCGGGGTCATGTGCTTCCTCCCGCTTGCGGGCGTCTCTGATTGCGAAATGTAAAATCTGCACTAAAGGATTCGAATTTTTCTGAGCAAAATCTCTGTTGTGCTGGAACATTTATACAGGAAAGGGTACTTACTTTGATTAATGAGTTCTACAATTATTTATACATACGTTTTAGTTAAACTCCTATTTATACCGACTTTTACAACAATTTAGGTCATTTTTACATTTTACACATTCATGGAAAAAGGCAATTATATCTATACAGTTACAAAAGAAGTTATGTGATGGGCATAAATAGGTGTCATCATGTATAGCGATGGATTAATGTCGATAGGCAAGTAGACGTTCGAAGTTATTTACCTGAAAGAATGGCATATGGTCTAGGAAGTGGCTCAGAGTTAATGTCGGCTTTGTTTGTTATCGTTGAGAGCCAAGATTCCAAAAGTTTTCTTTTGTGGAAGCTTCTTGATAGCTTTTCCGGTCTCAAAATAAATAAAGACTATTTCTCCACCAAAAAAATTTTTGGCACATGAAAAAAAAAGTTGAAATCTTCGCACACAACGAAAGCAAACGAAGCCGAGAATAACTCTGAGCCAATTTGATATACATGTCATTCTTTTACGTAAATAATAGAACGTCCTTATACCCACGTCCTTATACCACCTTATACCTATGTAATGTGAGGATCTTTGTTTATTTTGCTTTTTCCATTTTTTATGATAACTTGACACTGCCGAAGTCAACTGAAAAATGTTAACACGAGCGGGATTTGAATTCGTTCCTTCAGGATATCGGTCCGCCGCTCTACCTGTTGTTGTTCCCAACATTTTTCAGTTGACTTCGGCAATGAAAGATTATCATGACAAATTTTCTCTGCGATGTTTCTCTGCAATGTTCGCCTCTTCAGGGCAGGCCATATCGACTATCCAGATTATACATTCTTCGGCATCTTCAAGAGTCAGATCAGGTCTTCAAGCAGTGAATGGCCCGCATACAAACATACGAATAAAAAACGCAGAACTGAAAATCACTCCACTACATTTTGCCTCCATTATCCCTCGGAAATGGTCAAATTACAGACTGGTTGTAACTCCTCGACTAGAGTTGCTATATGTAGGTGTTCTACGACGCTATGACCAATACCCTTGACGAACGGTATCCTTTCGTATGGTCGGGAAATAGTCCCGGTACGAGTTGAGAATTTCTTCTTCGGATTTGATCGTGGTTCTCAAGAGTTTTCCGTCGTTTTTCTCGATCACCAGCTGATTGCATAAAATCATGACAGCCCTTCCTTTCGGAAACCAGATCGCTCTGGGCTGTATGTTCGGAGGAATCACACTCAGCGGGAAAATATCACCGAGGTCATCCACGCTGACTGTCGAGGTAATCGCAAATTGATAATATCGCCGCCATTTCCCTATAACAAAATTAAGTCCTTCGACTGGAGGATCATTGTGTTTGATTATGTCACCCCGACCATGCATGCGAAGAATTTGACCACTGCGGTGGACAACCTTGTACTCGAGAAACGAGTCGTGATAAACTGGAGATTCTTGGTGAAAATTCAGTGGAATTGTGCAAAGTGATGGGAGACCGAGGCCACAATCTACCAGATGAAGATCACTCTTGTTCTCTAGATCATCGACTAAGATTATCAAATAAGAATTAACTACTGTATTGGTAACGGTTGCTACGCACAGATGCACTGAGTAACCAATCGCTTCGAGAAGGCAAGACACAAACACGTTTATGTAGGTACAATTTCCTCCATTCCCAGATAAACAGTCTTTCGATGCTTTTTCTACATTTGGTAAGACTCGGGGGGCAAACAACCACGAGCAAAGGTTCAAGGTTTGAAAAGGAACTTTGGCATGAATTTGGAGAACGATCTCGCCCAGAAGGCCTTTGGGGTCAGCCTGTGGTCGTTTTCTCACGTCTTCCATTCCACAATCACGCTCAAGGAAGTCGACTGCCTCATCCTCGCCAAACATGTGGATGTGGTTTTAATAGCGAAAAGATCTGTAACAAAATGATTTAGACGAAAAATTCATAACGAAAAAGTTTAACCGTTTTGCAACATCGCCTGCGCCTGCACCAAGCCTGTCCCAAAACTGCAACCTTAAAAGCCGCCAATTTACTCTCGCTTTTAAATTAAGAATAATCAGTAATTGTGAAAGTCATAAATTAAGGATTGTACTTAATTTCAGACTACCGCATTTTGGTAGCTTGGTACATTAGTAATAGACTTTCAGAGCTTGTAAGGGAGGGAGGTCGTTGACGGATGGCGGGCCTTTTCCCCGGGTAGCAGCTTGTTAGTAGGATAAGTGTCGTAGGAGGGTGAGAGGTAAGCAGTGTGACGATTAGGGTTAGGCTTAGTGGGTTAGTTAACCCTAATCTTACTCATAACTGGAACCTTATATTAAGAATAATCCTTAATTTAAGACTGTTTCACAAGTACTGATTATTCTTAATTTTAGAGCGAGAGTATGTTGGAAAGCTGCCAAACCGCTGCGAAACGTTTGCGCATGCACATTAAAGCCTGTTTATACGATAAGATTATTCCTTCTGATGCATCCGATTAACTCATTGGAACTTTCCAAACGTCTTGATACTTTAGTGAGCGAATCAAAAGCAGGAATTATGCCTTTGAGACAACATTACATACCCCAGAACAAACATTCGCATAGGATAACCGTATCATGTAAATGGACCCTTACTTAAAGTGGGTAACGGTTAAGCGAACAAAACTATAGATGCCATTTGCAAAAACTGGTACTGCTGAGGCCTGTTCATGCACATTTTGAAATGGATTATAACAAGCTTTCTATGACCCATTAAGCTCGAAAGAGCACGTGTTAAATGACCATAAAGGTATGAGTACGAGCAGATTCTCTATCACAAGAGACAAGTATGATTAAAGTATGATGAAAACAAACGTCTCTCGAGCGATGGTTGAGTCAAGTACTCTTCTCCAGTATCCTGGTTGTACCAAGCAATAATTTTATAGGATTTCCCGAGAATTATTCACCTCAGACATAAATATCGAGAAGTGCCTTCGATCTTTCAATACTTTGACTCCCCAGAAAGACATTTGCTAACTGTGGACTGATTTTGTTTTCGATAACGTCAGTCGATTTTGAGCACAGAGGAAACGCCGAGAGGCGTCCAAGGGTTAAAATCTTTCTGCATTGGTCCATTAACCATTTGAATCCCGAGAACGGCATTTGTAGACCTTAAACAGTTTGTCCTGGCTTACAACACAAGATTTTTTTTCTGGTTAACCCAGACGATTTTATTTAGCGGAGGGAAAACCACACCAGGCGTCAAAATGTTAATTTGTGTCCAGTGAATTCAAAATTCCATATGTACAAACGTGGCATCACCGACGGTTCACATATGTTTCTCGCGTGATCACATTTGATCATGTGAAAGTCATTCATTGTCACATGAGCAGTCACGAGGACTAAAATTTTACTTATGAAAATTTAAATACTCAAAATCAAATACAAGAATTGCTTAGAGATCTTTATGTTCAATAGGGCCAGATTCCACAATACGATCGTCCATCAAGAGTATCCAATGTAGTCTCAAGGAAAAATTCTTGCTTTCGATTCGCTCACTAATGTCGCAATAGGACAGGAAGAATTCACTTAGTTGATCGGATACATCACAAGAAGCAATCTTATAAGACAACCATATCATACTCCGTTTCTGCAAAGAAGTCACCAAAACGTTAACAAAAACGTTTTGTTAATAAACTCAGGGGCGTCGTTAACCTATTTTGATTGTGGGGGTGGTCAGTTTAATTTGCCGAAACATTGTATCCTTCCAAAAATTGCACTGGATTTAATTTCACGCGCATTCAGGGCATGTGTGACGTACCCTCGCTTCCTCAGCCCTAACACGTAAGTTGAACATAAACAAGCAACCAAAACGGATTTTGACCAACCTAACCAAATCAAATTTTACCCAAATTTTCTGTTTTTTGACAAACTTTGGGGTGTAACACCCTCATAAGCTATGTCCCTGAATAAACCGCTATGAAACAGTTCAATATTTGACAAGTTCGTCTATTATTTTTAGCATCATAGAACATACTACATAAAATTCTATAAAGTATAAGTCCTGCTTCAATTAAAATATCACACGAGTAGGCGACGCCATTCGGCAATGGCTCTGCGGACTGTGTCTTGTTTTATCACTGGGAAATACGAGCGATAACACTTTATAATTTCATCATCAGACTCCATTGGAGTAGTTTCCAGTTTCCCTTTCTCTTCCTCTTTCTCCAGCATTAATCTGTTATTCACGGTCATCACAGCGTACTGCCCAGGAAACCACAAAGCGCGCGGAGACCTATCAAAAGGTGTAGTGCCAGGAACAGTGTATACATCGTCAAACGCAGAGTCAAAATCAGCAAGACAGTCGGTTGGTTCTATCGCAAAAAAGTAAAACCTTCGCCACTTTCCTAGAAAGAAATCAATACCTTCTCGGTTTGTGCGTTTGATTCTGTCCCCTTGGCCGTGCATACGTAGAATTTGACCGTTATAGCGAACGTATTTGTATTCAAGAAAAGAATCTTGGTACACCGCACATTCCTGGTCAAAATTAAGTGGTATGGCACGGAATGTCGGGAAACCGCAGCCACATTCGACCAGGTAAAGATCACCATTTTCTTTGAGATTAGAGACCAAGACAAGTACGTGATTGTTTGGGTATGTTTGTGTGGATGTGACAGTTGCTCGGCACAGTTTGGCTGAAAATCCCAATGCTTTAAGCAGTCCCCAGGTAAAAACATTAAGGCAATAACAAAGCCCACCAATACCAGCCATACAGTCACGTTTGATGTCTTCTAGCGTCGGGCGCATGCGCTCATTTGGTGAGGTGGCCATGAGAGTGATACTCTGAAAAGGAACGTTGGCTTGTACAATAACAATGATTTCATCCAAGAGATTCTTTCGGTCAGCCCCTAATTTATTCTTCACGTTCCGAATCCCCCATGAGTTCTCAAGAAATGACGTTGCTTCTTCCTCGGTGAACATTCCCTGCAAGACGAAGTCATACATTTTAAATAGCATGAAGTTGTCTTTCTGCTTAAAAAAATCTTTATCTAAAAATGCGTCGAACGGAAGAACAACAGAACTACTTAATACGTTTGTGAACGCTAATATCAAAAACGTTAATGACATTTCCGAGGTTTTAACTGAACCCTTTTGTTTTATGCTAAATATTTTGGTAACATTTAATCTTCACTCATTTACTTAAGCTAGAACAATCTCTGTCTATTCGCGCGCTTTTTCTTTCAACTCTCTCCACTCTCCGCGCCCGAGCGCAACGTAATCTCAACAGCACTGATTACCAACACCTTTTATCCACTCAAAATGCTTTTCAAAATCTACTGATATCTGTTCATGCATTCAATTTGCATACATTAAATCACGCCTATAAGCGCGCTTGGGCGCTAAGTAACTTCGATTCTTAAACCCGGCAACATGATACTGATAAGCCAAGTTCCGGCCGCTGAAGACAGTAAAGATGCACTTCCGAAGAGTCCAAAACACTCCATGTATTGTTCATACCGTAAATGATCCATTAAGCGCCGCTAACCAAATAAGCACCGCACCTTTACCGAAAATAATTTAATAAGCGCCGATCTCGAATTAGCGCCGTGGCGCCAATTTGAGGATTTATAAATAAACGCTGCACCGAGATATCATAACATGATTGAGAAAGGAGATCACGACCAATTCGATAGTTCTAAAGTTTTAATGTAGGATATCTCTTACAATTGGGTTCCTATAATAATTTTAGGTGTATAAATTTCCTCCTTTTTGCTCAACTCTGAGTCTAACACCTATGCATGTCGTCGATTTACGTTGTATCCTGTAAACTTTGCGGGAACCACCAGCCCAACCTCGCACTTTCTCTTCCCCGTAACTTCAGCTAAGACGCTATTTGATTCGTCCGCCTTCAGAAAATAATCAGTTAGACTTGAAAGTTCTATAGGGACGTGCCCGACAATAATACGTGCCTTCTTTATTCTCTATATATTACACTAAATGTTTTACCCGTCTTTGAAATAAGCGCCGCTCTCAAATAAACGCCGCATCTTTAACTGGAAAAATGCAAATAAGCGCCGGAGCGCTTAATCGATCATTTACGGTAATTTACCAAAAAAAATTTCAGCTCAGCACATATAAAGGTTTTCAGATTGTCCATTTCGTCCTAAAAGGAACCGTTTACATGCATGGCGGTCTCCATATCAAGCATTTTGGCTTCAAAATTTTGATTCTGAGTGAACGCACCAGTACTTTTAGAGTTCACCGACTTCAGCCGGTTCAATAACAGTAGTATAACTTTCAGGTGGTCTAGGGTTCCTTGATCCCCCTACAAAACCCTTGACCACCCTCAGAACCACACCAGACGGTTCCAACCGATAAATTATAAATTAGCGCAATCTCAAAAGGAATATCAAGCCCAGCAAAATATCTTTACGAAAGCCATCGAGTCGGACACAGAAATAAATCGTAATATTTAATAAAGTTCTTACGTTTCGTTGTATTAATCACAACATCATCAGAGAGTAATTTACATAACTGCCTAAAGCCTAAGTATATAGTTACAAGGTGTAATAATATTCATGCATTAACCAATCAGGTTAATTGGTCAATTAACCAATTAGGCTTTAGGCAGTTATGTAAATTACTCTCTGATGATGTTGTGATTAATACAACGAAACGTTAGAACTTTATTAAATATTACGATTTACTTCTGTGTCCGACTCGATGGCTTTCGTAAAGATATTTTGCTGGGCTTTGATATTCCTTTTGAGATTACGTTTTCCGCCTGGTCAATCCATAGCTGATGCTATAAATTAGCGCCATCAAATTAGACATTTTTACTTTTCGAGGAAAGCAACACCACACATTTAACTGCTTGAGATTTCCCTCCTCCGATTTGCTTGAAGTGCTGGCCACTCTCCAACTTATCAAGAGGCCAATCAAGGCTCTACCACTACAAATGTCCCATTCTCACCAATATTTCAACGGGGAGTTCATCAGATCCAAAAAACCGGAAACGAATATTGAGAAACACTTGACGAACCAAATGATAGCTTCACGACCACAACAGATCAAATCCCTCAAAGATCATATGATCGCAAGCCTAGACCACTATAGATGTTCACAAAATCTAGCAAATGGTCAAAAGTTACCGACATTAAACTATGTGAACGTCCCGTGATGTAAATACCTGGTAGCTGCTGTTTGAACGAATGACGGAGAATGGCAATAAACCACGTAGCTTAAAGTCGATAAAACCGGAAAGATATTTCATGGGCAGGAGTTCGAGACCGACTCATTACACAATAATATCCTAAAGTGAACTTTTAGTATTCACTAACTTTGCTAAGACAATCGATTATAATAGCTTACCTTGTTTAATTATTATGTTAAACTTCTGCACTTAGTTACACCAAGAAAATAAACCATAGATCGAAAGTCATTGAAATTTAGGATGCGGGTCAGCGGTTAAGACTTAACATGGACTGAGGGAATGAGTACAACCAGGCCACGACACATTCCTATAGTACAAACTCGGTCAGTTCGACATGAAAACGAAAGGTTCATATTTCGACTTTAATCATAGTTGATGAAAAGAACTGCTCAAAACTAGCGGAGTTTATTATGAAATTGACAACACTTCCGTTCTCTTGTGCACCTTTTTTATTACGTGATATGATAACACCCCCTTTCACATGGGTGATGTTATACGAAACGACTTTCAAAAATTCGCAATACTGTAAGATGCATGGTGGAAGTTGACTGAAGGCGACTTACTATGTTTAGCGAATGCCGATTAGTCATCTTTTGTTAAGTAAAATCATTTGAAACTGTATTTGACTGAAGCGAATTTTTATTTCTCATCATCGGGCTCCTTACCTAATGGGCTTATTTCATTTGTTAGTCATGGGGTAAGTCGTAGCCACGAATTGCCACCAAGTCAAAGGAAAAATGCACTGTAAATCCACATTCTTCCTTTGTGAAGGCTTTCAAATACTCAATATTCCTGGGGTAGCATGATGCCTCTAGAGTTCCCTAGATAAACTTTGAAAAACTGGCTAAAAAATTATGACAAGAGTAAGAAATTTTATGATCAAATTTATTTTCGGGCAAGGTATCTCTTCTTAAGCTGACTTCTAAAGCTCAAGTAAGCGCAACTAGAAACAGACTTGCTACAATTTGAAGGACATACAGTCACTCGTCATGTACAGCGATTACTCGGAGCAAAAATATTAGGATTGCGGTCGCAATGCAGAGCTATCCCGACAGGAATCCCAATGATTATTGTCGTGCAAACAGTTGATTGCGATCGCGATAAATTCGATCTTGTTCTGGAAGTGTATCGCGACTACGATCGGTTAACTACGGCGATGGAAAACTGCCGTGTAAACAGCCGCAGCCACTTAATGGAGGTAGCCGTTAAATAGAGGTGCAATTTATAGTAAATTATAGGTAATGTTTTTGGGACTTCAGCCCGTGGTCGTTTAATAGAGGGTGGCAGCTTAATAGAGGGCCGCTTAATGGAGGTTCGACTGTAGTTTTTTTTTCACTCGGCGAGCTGACGTCGTCCTTAAAACGTGAAATGATCTGGATGACCTTGAATGCAGAACGACGACGGTGCCGAGGATGCTCTGGAGAATAAAAATTCTTCATTCTCTCTATTTTGCATGAAGAATTCTTTTGTTTCGAAAGACGCGTCGTTCAGGTTGACATCGTAGATCTTAAGTTCCCTAATCGTCAGAGATGCATCAGTTTTTCGATATCTTCTCAGAAAATGGCGCATGGATTTCGATATGACACACTACACTGATAACTAAATAGACTGCAATTAACTTATCGTCTCAAGAAGTTAGTGCATGGAAAGTTACTGGACAAACCACTTAAAGAAAAGCAAAGAACTATGCAAAGAAATGACTCTTCGACTCATGAGTCAGTCGGTCATAACCCAAACTAGAGTGGGCAGGTTACGTCCGAAATATGACCGCAGCAATTACAAGTATTGTAATAATTCGTCTTCCTTACCTTGAATCCAAGGACTGTTCCTTTATTGATACCAATCTGGATAGATCAGTAGCTGGCCTTTGACAAAGCTCAAGATGTTTTGCTCTCCTGAAAATGTTCACGGGTTGAGAGACAAAAAAGACAAGGGTCTGTACGAAACAGCCTTCTGATAAGCTGTGAGTAGACATCAGCGACTCTTCGTTCTTCCCTATTCGTCGAATCCAAGTCAGGTGATGTTAGACAAATGAAATATTTGCCCTTGCACTGGGTTACGCTATGCTATTCCTCCTCAACATAATTATCCGCTAATTTCTTCCCTTAAATAAAAGAAAAACGATAGTCAGTGCATTCAAAGCCATATTTTGAAGCGCCATGTTTTGTACCCACACACAAACACACAAAATTGTGGGATACGTGGCGTTATTCAACTTCGTTTTCATATAGTAAAGTACTATGATGATTTCAAGCGGTCAACGTGTCATGTTGTGATAGGTTAGGTTTTGGTAAATATGGGAATAACATTATGCCTGGAAGGCATATTGTTTATTTGAGGGCCCGCGTAGTAATATTTACACCAAAGCTGAGCGAGGTTGTAAATGTGGAAATAAAAAATTTACCCAACAAAAGAAACGTTTTTCATCATGATCGTCAATATACAAGGCCGTAAATTTTAATGGAAATCATTCATGGAAATCGTACTATGAGCCATCGGCCCATACTATACAGGGATGGAAATACATTGCGTTGTTTGTCATGGGCCTTTCACATTGGAATGCTTAATTCTAAAAGGCGGTTTGATATTTGCCCGTTTGTACTGATGTCAGTTAAGAGATTAACTTACCTTTAAACTGCGACTAAATTGCCAGTTGTTTTCCTATTGCCATCGCGACGGACATTGTCTTCTTCCTCTCGTCGTAGACCATGGGTTTAGCCATATGCTGTGCAGGAACAGAGTACTCGAGTGCCGAATAATATCATTTACTCCCTACTCCGTATAATATGAAGTATTTCTTGCTTGTGTCAGTCATTGTCAAATAAAATTAGTTCCTCGTAGTTTTAATGTCGTCTACAGCTT
This sequence comes from Heliopora coerulea, assembly GCA_030142905.1. NCBI lineage: Eukaryota > Metazoa > Cnidaria > Anthozoa > Scleralcyonacea > Helioporidae > Heliopora > Heliopora coerulea. The sequence continues at coordinate 310,271 of JASJOG010000287.1, read as the reverse complement.
ACTAAACTTCGACCAACGTGCACGCTATGGATAAACAATTTAAGCGAACAAAACTATAGATGCCATTTGGAAAAAGTGGTACTGCTCAGCCCTGTTCATGCACATTTTGAAATAGATTATGACGAGTTTTCTATGACCATTAAGCTCGAAAGAGCACGTGTTAAATGACCATGAAAGTATGAGTACGAGCAGATTCACTATCACAAGAGGCAAGTATGATTAAAGTACGATGAAAACAAACGTCTCTCGAGCGATGGTTGAGTCGAGTACTGTTCTTCACTATCCTGGTTGTACCAAGCAATAATTTTATAGGATTTCCAGGGAATAATTAACCTCAGCCAAAAATATCGAGAAGTGCCTACGATCTTTTAATACTTTGACTCCTTAGAACGACATTTGTCAACTGTGGACTGATTTTGTTTTCGATAACGTCAGTCGATTTTGAGCACAGAGGAAACCCCAAGAGGCGTCCAAGGGTTAAAACTTTTCTGCATTGGTCCATCAACCGTTTGAATCCCGGGAACGGCATTTGCAGACCTTAGACACTTTGTCCTGGCTGACCGCAGACTTTTTTTCTGGTTAACCCAGACGACTTTATTTAGCGGAAGGAAAACTACACCAGGCGTCAAAAGGTTAATAGTGTCCAGTGAATTCAAAATTCCACATGTACAAACATGGTATCACCGACGGTTCACATCGGTTTCTCGCGTGATCACATTTGATCATGTGAAAGTCATTCATTGTCACATGAGCAGTGATGGGGACTAAAATTTTACGTGTGAAAAGTTAAATACTCAAAATCACATACAAGAATTGCAGAGATTTTTATGCTCAGTGGGGTCCGATTCCACAATACGATCGTCCATCAGGAGTATGCAATGTAGTCTCAAGAAAAAATTCCTGCTTTCCATTCGCTCACTAATGTAGCAATAGGACCGGAAGAATTCACTGAGTTGAACGGATACGTCACAAGAATCAATCGTGTTTGACTAACCGTATCGAGTAAAACAGGCCCTTACAGGTATGAAGATCAAATAGTTAATACTCTGTTTCTGCAAAGAAGTCACCAAAATTTTAATAAAAACGTTTTGTTAATAAACTCAGGGGCTTAGTTAACCCATTTTGATTGTGGAGGTGGCCAGTTTATCCTTCCAAAAATTGCCCAAATTTATTTGACGCACATTCAAGTCATGTATGTGTACCCTCGCTTCCTCAGCCCTAACACGAAAGCTGAACATAAACAAGCAACCAAAAAGGATTTTGACCAACCTAACCAAATCAAATTTTGCCCCAATTTTCTGTTTTTTGACAAACTTTGGGGTGCCACATCCTCATAAACTATGTCCCTAAATAAACTGTTATGAAACAGTTCAATACTTGACAAGTTCGTCTATTATTTTTAGCAACATACTATAAAAAATTCTATAAAGCATAAGTCCTTCTTCAATTATAATATCACACCAGTAGGCGTCGCCATTCGGCAATGGCTCTACGGACTGTGTCTTGTTTTATCATTGGGAAGTGCAAGCGATAACACTTCATAATTTCATCATCAGACTCCATTGGGGTAGTCTCCAGTTTCCCTTTCTCTTCCTCTTCCTCCAGCATTAATGCGTTATTCACGATTATCGCAGCGCACTGCCCAGGAAACCACACAGCGCGCGGAGACCTATCAAGAGGTGTAGTGCCAGGAACAGTGTATACATCATCAAACGCTGAGTCAAAATCAGCAAGACAGTCGGTTGGTTCTATCGCAAAAGAATAAAACCTTCGCCACTTCCCTAGGAAGAAATCAATCCCTTCTCGGTTTACGCTTTTGAACGTGTCTCCTTGGCCGTGCATACGTAGAATTTGACCGTTATAGCGAACGTATTTGTATTCAAGATAAGAATCTTGGTACACCGCAGATTCCTGGTCGAAATTAAGTGGTATGGCACGGAATGTCGGGAAGCCGGAGCCACAATCGACTAGGTAAAGATCACCATTTTCTTTGAGATTAGAGACCAAGACAAGTACGTGATTGTTTGGGTGTAGTTGTGAAGCTGTGACCTTTGCTCGGCACAATTTGGCTGAAAATCCCAATCCTTTAAGCAGCCTCCAGGTAAAAACATTAAGGCAATAACAAAGTCCACCAATACCAGCCATACAGTCACGTTTGATGTCTTCTAGCGTCGGGCGCATGCGCTCATTTGGTGAGGTGGCCATGAGAGTGATACTCTGAAAAGGAACTTTGGCTTGTACAATAACAATGATTTCATCCAAGAGATTCTTTCGGTCAGCCCCTAATTTATTCTTCACGTTCCGAATCCCCCATGAGTTCTCAAGAAATGACGTTGCTTCTTCCTCGGTGAACATTCCCTGCAAGACGAAGTCATACATTTTAAATAGCATGAAAAAGTTGCCTTTCTGCTTAAAAAAATCTTTATCTAAAAATATGTCGAACGGAAGAACAACTAAATACGTTTGTGAACGCTAATATCAAAAACGTTAATGACATTTCCGAGGTTTTAACTGAACCCTTTTATCCATTCAAAATGCTTCGTTTTATCCATTCAAAATATCTGTTCGTGCATTCAGTTTGCATACATTCAATCACGCCTATAAGCGCGCTTGGGCGCTAAGTAACTTCGATTCTTAAACCCGGCAATATCATACTGATAAGTCAAATCCCGGCCGCTGAAGGCTGCAATGATGCACTTCCGAAGAGTCCAAAACACTCCACGTATTGTTCATAATTTACCAAAAAAAGAATTCAGCTCAACAAATATAAAGGTTTTCAGGTTGTCCATTTCGTCCTAAAAGGAAGCGTTTACATGCATGGCGGTCTCCATATCAAGCATTTCGGCTTCAAAATTTTGATTCTCAGTGAACGCACCAGTACTTTTAGAGTTCACCGACTTCAGCCGGTTCAATAACAGTGGTATAACTCTCAGGTGGTCTAGGGTTCCTTGATCCCCCTACAAAACTCTTGACCACCCTCAGAACCACACCAGACGGTTCCAACCGATAAATTATAAATTAGCGCCGTCAAATTGGACATTTTTACTTTTCGAGGAACGCAACGCCACACATTTAACTGCTTGAGATTTGCCTCCTCCGATTTGCTTGAAGTGCTGGCCACTTTCCAACTTATCAAGAGGCCAATCAAGGCTCTACCACTACAAATGTCCCAATCTCACCAATATTTCAACGTGGAATTCATCAGATCCAAGAAACTGGAACGAATATTGAGAAACACTTGACGAACCAAATGATCACGACCACAACAGATCAAATCCCTCAAAGATCATATGATCGCAAGCCTAGACCACTGTAGATGTTCACAAAATCTAGCAAATGGTCAAAAGTTACCGACATTAAACTATGTGAACTTCCCGTGATGTAAATACCTGGTAGCTGCTGTTTGAACGAATGACGGAGAATGACAATAAACCACGTAGCTTAAAGTCGATAAAACCGGAAAGATATTTCATGGGCAGGAGTTTGAAACCGACTCATTACACAATAATATTCTAAAGTGAACTTTTAGTATTCATTAACTTTGCTAAGACAATCGATTATAATCGCTTACCTTGCTTAATTATTACGTTAAACTTCTGCACTTAGTCACACTAGTAAAATAAACCATAGATCGAAAGTCATTGAAATTCCGGATGCGGGTCAGCGGTTAAGATTTAACATGGACTGAGGGATTGAGTACAACCAAGCCACGGCAAATTCCCATCGTACAAACTCGTTCAGTTCGACATGAAAACGAAAGGTTCATATTTCGACTTTAATCATAGTAGATAGAAAGAACTGCTCAAAACTAGTGGAGGTTATTATGAAATTGACAACACTTCCGTTCTCATGTGCACCATTGTTATCACGTGATATAACACACCCTTTCATATTGGTGTTAAACGAAACGACTTTCAAAGAATCGCAATACCGCGTGAGGTGCATGGTGGATGTCGACTGAAGGCGACTTAGTTTGTTTAAAGAAGGCCTATTAGTCATCTTTTGTTAAGTAGAATCATATGAAACTGTATTCGACTGAAGCGAATTTTTATTTCTCATCGGACTCCTTACCTAATGGGCTTATTTAAGTTCTTAATCATAGAGTAAATCGTAGCCACGAATTGCCACCAAGTCAAAACAAAAATGCACTGTAAATCAAAATTCTTCGTTAGTGAAGGCTTTAAAATATTCAACATTCCTGGGGTAGCATGATGCCTCTAGACCCCCTGGAAAAACTTTGAAAAAAATAGCCAAAACACTAAGACAAGACATGACAAGTAAGCGCAACTACAGACTTGTTACGATCTGAAGGGCACACTGAGTCAGTCGTCATATACCGCGATTACTCGGAGCAGAAATCCTGGGATTGTGGTCGCGATCCAGAACTATCACCAGAGCAATCCCACAGATTGTCGTGCAAACAGTTAATTGCGATCGCGATGAATTCGATCTTGTTCTCGAAAATGTCAACTCAGTACATTTGGATGTCAATATCTATGTACTAAGACCAACTATTGAAGCTGGGAAGAACAGCTTTTATTATAAGGGGGCGGTCCTCTGGAATGGTCTTTCAAACGATCTTTAAAGGCAACTCAGTCTGAGAACTTTTAAAGAACTTTTATAGTTAAATTTTTAGCGAATTTATGTTAAAATATGCAAAAAAAAAAATATGTAGTGTAGTTTTGTGTATAGTTAAGGTATTTATGTATAATTATAGTACATCGATCACTGGATGAACATTTTGTAATGAAGTGATCCCGTGTTTAAATAAATTTAGAATTAGAATAAAGTGTAGTGCGACCACAATCGGTCAACTACGGCGATGGAAAACTGCCGTGTAAACAGTTTTGGGACTGCAAACTCGATGTTGACGGGCGTACAAATTGTAGCACCTGCCGGAAACGCGTATCGCCGTGACACGTGCATTCTTTGGTTTCCATATTTTTAAAAGTTTGCTTGCACCCGTTATCAATATACTTGTTTCAAAAAATCATGACTTCTGGGCCAGTACTGTGGTTGAATGAGGACGCTAAAGTCCTGATCTTCAAACGAGAAAATGCAAAAATCCAAGACGAAATCAGAAATAGAAGAAAACAAGGTTCCCATGTCATCGAAAAATTGCTGCAATACCGGCACTTCGATGGAAAAGTTGTAATATTTGGCATCAGTATCAAACACTTCCCGCCATTTTTCTTTTCGCCTTTTTTTCCAGGTCTTTGCAATTAGCCCACCTTCCTCCGGATAACCACGGCCAGCTGCCTTCCAATCGGGATTCGAATTGCGATCAGAAGCTCCCCGTGTAAACTCAATACTGTACTGCGATCGCGGTAACAGAATTGCGTTATTCAAAATTTTTGTCGCGTAAACGGAATAATTATTAACCATACTCATCGTTCGGCTACACACAATTTTTTCCGCAGAAATTAACAGTCAGTGCAGTTGACCAGCGAACTACATACTTCGAAAAAACGCCTACCAGCCAAGATCAACTCAAGTCGCTTCAAACGCTTAATAGTGAATCGCTCGATCGTAGTCGAAGTAGTCGTGCGGTAGTTTGCTGTAAAGTAAGTTCACAACAAAGTTGAAAGAAAAGAAAAATAATTAGTATTAAAAATATATAATATAAAAGTATTTTTGAAAACAAGTACTTGAAAATATATACAAATTTTAATCAAGTTGAACAGCGGACTATATACCTAGAAAAAATATCCACCAATCGAAATCAACGCATTTTGCGTCAAATGTTTAACGCACAGCAGTTGAAGAATCAATCCAGACCGAGAAAAAACGCCGCCAAAAATATCGCTTGAAGCTTATGTCGTCTAAAAAGACGCCAGGTCCCCGTCGAAGAAATTGTTTGCGCCTTCGGCGCATTAAAATGCCCAACTCAGCGGCAACGAATTCCCGCTAGAGAACACTCGTTACGACAGTCATTTTAACAGAAAACTACAACTGCACGGCAACCTTGAGGCAAGTTAAAAAGTAAAGTTTCAGTCGAAACAAACTTGTTTCAGGGGCTTTTAATCTCAAGCTTCTACGTATTTCTATCACATTAAGCATCAGCAATCGTCACTTCAACTTCTACACCAGGTTCAATGCTTATGGATGTCTGAGATACTTAAGTCAAGGATAATTTTACAGTAGAAGAAGCTCTATACTATGGGTTTGTATTGATAAGAAATTAAAAAAATAAAATTCTTAAATGTGGTATAACTGATCAGATAGAAAATGGATTTAAGAAACGAAATACTGTTATGTAAATTGTAAATCGATTAAGACTGTCAAATGATTTTTCAGAACATCACAAACTCTATTGCCCATGTGTGATATCCTTACACAACAATGTGAGAAGTTAACTCCTACTGTAGAAACTGCAGTAAAAACTGAAGAGAATATTGAACGATAGACCTCTTTACTTTCACCTATAATCTGCCCATTTTGGTCCATACGACGGTTTGGTACTAATTATCATAATAATGCTTTGACTCATATCTCATTTTCATTGATTATCAACGAAACAATCTTGGCCTAACATCGCATGATGTTCAACGGCTAAACAAACATCAAATCTAAATAGTTCCATTATTTTACACTGACAATAATTTCTGAAATAGAACTGAAACAGGCTGCATAAGGAAATAAAGTTGTTGCAAGAATCAACTGGATTGTAGCAGCATACATGTACTGTTCCCAGTTGAACTGATTGCCAAATGGCAGGTCACTGCCCTTCCTCACAACCACTCAAGTCAAATCAATGTCTTTGAGTTGATTTTCACTCAAATTACACAATGAACATCAAACCTTCTTTTGATTTCATGCTAAGGATGATTTTGAATCATATTCAAAATGACACATCCACCTGGGTATATTTCTCCATTTACTGCTCTAATTTGCAAGTTGAAAACTCACAATACCAATAGAACTGGAAGGAAACAATGACAACAAAACAAGACTATTCGCTCCACACACACACAATCTCAAACACCAATGCCTTCCAGAGAGTATGTCCGTCAAATTACTACTAACTCATATATAGCTGTAAGCTTTAACTGAAACAATGAAAACTCTGGGAATTCTTGCTCTCAGTGATGCAGGAATAAAACCTAACACTAGCCCCTAACACCTAACCCCAATCCTAATGCCTAAAGCTGAATGATGGTTGTAATTCAACCCACCATTACTTCCATAAAGAGAATAACTACAATCAAAAGCCTTAAAATCACATTATGTGTGTCACTTAAGGCTAACCCGCAGTCTAGGTGATATTATATGCTAGACCCCTGATAGAAACTTTTGCCAATGCTCTTACTTGCTCTCTTGACATTCTCGTAAATTCTTCCTGTTACCTCATATAATGCCCATAAATTCCCAGCTTATACAAAACAAGGGTTCATTTGACTGCAATTTTACAGAGGGTCAATATAAATCAATGGAGAGCACATTATTCATAAAATATACCAAGGATACAATTTGTTTCACAATCTCAGATGGACTGTGCAAGTCAATCAACCTTTTGTGAATCCTCATTTCAAATCTATCCCATGTTTTTGACCCCTCTCCACAAGGTGTCTTCCTGGTGGTGATTCGCAAGCGTTTGGTGGGAAGACGCACTGGTCCTTTGACTTGGAGTTTCTTTTCCTTTGCACCTTTGATGAGATCAGCGCACACTGGACAAGTAAACAAATTGTTTAGTTAAAAAGCAAAAGTGTTTGAATCAACTACACTGTTCTGTTTTTCAGGGCTTTTAAATGCTGAAGATATTTGGAAAAAAGGTTTAAAAGGATGGTCTTGAATAATTTACTAAGTTCAAGTTATGCTGGGATTTTGAGATCCTGGGGTTAATATTAATTTGAGAGGCAGAAAACAACTTCCCATGTTTCTGCTTGGTTAAAGAATCAGAATTGAAGCTATGAAGATCTTAGATCGCAAATCAGCAAGTCTTTCCTCAGGTATATTGGGTTTGACAAGCTCTTTTCAGCTGAGGCATTTATGCATGTCAACATAACCTAATTTCACAGAAGGACATAAGTCAACAACTTAAACCCTGTTGATGAATAGAAACTTTTTCATGATAATCTGACACTGCCAAAGTCAACTGAAAAATGTTGACTCGAGCAGGATTTGAACTCGCACCTTTGAGATACCCATCCACCACTCTACCTGTTGAGCTATGAAGTCCACAGGGATTGGAGGCAAGTTTTTATCCAATTTAAGTGCACGAGATATTCTCGTGACAACTTAACGCTATCCATGTGAGGATGTGCAGTGTTTCAATTCTATTTCAGAGTCATCCTCAGACTGCACTGCTAAAATTTGGCAACGGGTACTGCTATTTTTGGGCACATCATGGGTAATATTGACAGTGTAAACGATGCGGCCTTCTTATAATTTGGTACCCATGCCTCAAAATTTAGCTGTGCTGAGCACCTCTCTATATGTAGATCTTGTCACAGCTAAGTAACCATAACACACCCAAAATGTTACGTTGTAAATGGGGTCTTACACTAACAGGATCAATTTCAGTACAGTTCCCCATTGTTTCTCCATTCTTTGGAACCCCTGAAACTCTATATAAATCAAACAGTTTGGGTAGGATTAGAGTTCATGTTAGAGTTACGGTTTATTCACATTTTCAACGTTTCTAAAGAACAAAGAAACAATAGGGGGGCCTGCACTTAAACTGATCCCACTTATATATCCAAGCTGATTTTTAAATTTACGTTTATCAGGGTTATGGCTGGATTTGGGGGCTAGCTGTACTCTATTGGACAATATCGGAACAAATTCAACAACTGTACTACAAATACTACACATCGGATGGACAAGAAAGCATATGATCTCAATTATATATCCTTTCAAATATATGATCTCAAATATATGATCTTCTGATCGAACCTCAAGTGATCTCAAATATATGTTGTCCCTAATATATGATTTCAAATAAAAAACCTCAAATATATGACATTCTGATCGAAGATCAAAGTGTAGTATTTACGGATTGAGAATCTAACCTTTTTCCAAACTCTTTACATTTCTGCTGGTCAAGGTAATTCGGATTCGATGAATCTGTGCTTCTTCTTCTGGTGCTCCCTTTTCTTTGAAGGACTAAAAATCAAAGAGAAATGCCAAGAATGAACCACATAATTCGCGACGATTACTAACACTTAATGGTTGCCACTGAAAGTCGAAGAAAAATCTTTGACTTTTATCCACTGCTCATAAAATGACATCTTCCCACGTCTCGAACTTACTATTTGAAAATAGTTTTTTAATAACTTACCATTTTGAGTTCTGGCCGACTTAATCGTAATTGAACAGCGGTGAGCCAGACCACACTTCGACGGCAAAATGGACGACGAGAAAGAGGAAACCACGAGGAACTTCTTTCCTATAATGCCTCGCGGTCGCAAGGGGGCCGAGAGGGCGGCATGACGTGACACTTAGTTTAGTTTTTAAAAAAATGAATGCGTTGCCTACGTTTTGTCTCAACCGATTCGGGAAATACAAGCGGATCGCACCTTTAATACCTTACAAGCTAACACATACTTTTCTACAGCAACCACAAGTTTTGTTAAGGCAGCTGAACAAGTAGGGTTAAAAAAAATGTGCTCGGAATGATTTACGTTTCCCCTGTCCCCCTAATTGACCCCTATGAACAGTGGAGCTTTTTGCACACCGAAAACTCAAGGTGAAAAGAGCGCCTTGAAATAGCCTCGCCCCTCAAGCAACAAAAACATTTTATCATTGACTCATAGTTAAGTCTTGCACAGTCTTCCTTCACTACAACTAATTACTGTCGTCACGGAAAGCTTCTCCTGTGAGAACAGTAGACCTGTTTTGCTTTCCAGTTCCTACGCACATTTTAAACCTCGCGACGTTAACATGAAGAATTGCTTCTTGGAAATTTAATTATATTCAGAAACACATCAAATCATTAGGATTAAAATGATAAAAGGGAAAAAAGCGCTATAGAAAATGCTCAATTATAATTAGTTTTAGCATATTTAGGTTTCCCTCCTCTTTTTCACCCTCTGAGTGAGGCCTGCTGGGGTTTCCCCTTCGACTAGTAGAATCGTCTGGCGTTATCCAGAGTAAAATTATTAAAGACGAAAAATGCCGTCGTCAAGCGTCAAAGTGTTAATATCCTCAATTCGTTCCCGTCGAAGAAGATGAGGAGTTCAATAGATTAAAGAACTTCTGGAATTGCCTGTTCTCATGCCATGGATACGACCTCATGCACGAGAGCTATCAATAGTCCTTCACGCGGAAATAAGATCACTGAAGAAGACGAGTCAACACCAATTTCTTTCTATAAATATGAGTTTCTTGTTCACTCAGTCATTGCAACAAGTCGCAGGATTCAAACTGAAGTGGCACGCGTTTCACTACGACGAGGGACCTTTCATGGGCTTTTTTTAACAAGTCGTTCATCACTGCCGACCCAGCACTTAACTTTTATATCGTATGGAATTAGAACGTTTGTTCAGTCAGATTGTCATTTGCATGCTCGCCAAACTTTCTTATTTCTTTTACGGACATTTTTCTTTCCCCTGCATAGGCTTATTTTAGTGTACCAATGCTACGTTGTTAATATGGAGAACACAACAAACTAGCTAAAAGTTGTTTTCAACATCAGGTGCTCAACAAGCTTAGCCCTGCTCAACAAAAGCCGCATACAGCATACTCTTGCAACAGTTCTGCTTTTCACTGAACCATTTTTTTTTTCCAAGAGGCGATTAGTTACTTTGACAAACATAAAAAACAGCAGAAAAAAGCCCGGAATTTTGCTTCTGATCTTTAAATGCGATCCTTGACTGCTTCATTTAACAACTTCTTGCACATTTTGTGGCCGTAGATTTCAGCGACATGCGCAGGAGTGTCTCCTGAGTCGTCAGTTAAATACATCGGACAATCATGTTCGATCAGAGTCTTCAGTACTTCAAAATGGCCACCTTCGGCAGCACAATGAGCTGGTGTCCAGCCTCCAACCATGCGCATCTGAGGATCAGCGCCATACTCCAAGAGAAGTTTGGCACTTTTCTGACAACCTGCTTACAAAGGAAGATGGAAATCAAAATGTGAAGTATGCCATGAAAGGTCTCGTGTTTAACAAGTGTTTGGAGTTCTAAACTTGAGAAAACAGAAGAGTGTAGCCTCCAAAAATTTGCTGTTTTCGAGCGTTCGGAGTTACCTCATTGTAGCCCTTCCTCATTATTAGTCATAGACATCGAGTGTTTTGTACATTAGCTCGCAGCCTTCTTTGTTGACTCACTCTGCCTAGCGCGCTAAATTGGCGACCCCGACGAGAATTGAACTCGCAACCTTCTGATTAGTCATAAACATCGAGTGTTTTGTACATTAGCTCGCAGCCTTTTTCGTTGACTAACTCAGCCTAGCGCGCTAAACCATAAAACACGACAAACGAGTATCTGAACTGGCTCATCAAACGATCATTGCCATCAATACACTCAATTCATATTGCAACCTAGCCCTTGAGATTCAAAGGACAAAAAACGGTGCTGTTTTTGGTTCTACATGCAACAGACGTCAATGAGATTCTTTTGTGAAATTTCCACAAACATGGTTGCCGTGACTCCACATGCAAACTACTTGTTCCCATTCGTTTTATTACATGTTTGTGTAATTTGAATACGTAGGTTAAGAAATGTAATCACATGTACAATTATAAGTGATTTTCCTACAGGTTTTCACTAGGTATCAAAATGCATACTTTTGATTTTGTATGCGTTCATGGATTTGTTAGTGTAATTCATGAACTAATAGTGAGTTTGAGATATACGGACTCTCTTGCTGAGCAAAGGTAACAAATGTGTGACTGTTCCTTAAGACCGAACTACTCCACTTCCCTTCTCCGCAAGATCTATATCGTTCAGTCAAATACCTTTGGACGCTGAGATGTGAAGGGCAGTACGTTTTCCCCAGTCCCAGTCTTCAGCATCAATATCGATGTCAGAACCCACCAGAAGACACTTAAGTGCTTTTAAATCGCCATTTGCTGCAGCTTCGTGAAGCTCCGTCATCTACCGTACATTTGCTTAATGGAATCTATAATCAAATATATGTTAAGAATCAAGAAATATGCCCGCGGTCAGATTGTCCTGATAACGAGATTTCTTTATAAAATAAAATTTCGACAATGTGTGCTTTGATTGCCTGAAATCCGCACCTTGATTTAAAGAACAGAAAGTTGCTGACATGTCTAAGTACGATGATGGTCGGCACTAGAACGCAATCACTGAGACCAGGTAACCGTGGGAAGACTGGGACTGAAAAATTAAATACTTTATTTATGATAACTTTTTTGGAAAAAGTTGTTGGGGGTAATTTAAAATGCTACCAGAGGTAACACGTCAACGCTTAGGATTACGAGTTGGGTTAGGATTAGGTTTAAGATCCTAATCTTAACCCGAATCCTAAAACTAACCACAACCCTAATCCTAATCCTAATCCTAATCAAAACATTCATGATAATTTTGAATCTTAAAACCATTGAAATTTCAAGATGGTCTTCCATTTCAGGTGAAAGGATATCAGGTAAATAAATATGCTTAATTTTCCAGTCCCAGTCTCCACACGGTTACTTCGTCTCACTGGTTGCGTTCTAGTATCGACCTACAATGATGGTACAAACTCCGATCAAGAATAAAAACGAAGTCATCCATGCCTCGTCAGATTTAGTCATGCACAATAACTAAAGCGTTCGGTATCATTGAAAAGATTTTTTTGAAGGGTAGAAAGGTTTCTAGGCCTTTTCATTAGTAACAAGAATTTAGATTTGGATGACCTAAACCAATGGCCCAATCCAGGATTTTCAACAATGGAGCCCGAATTCTTGAGTGGGGTGCGCTGTGGATTTTGGAGGTTTATAGATGACAGGTGAAATGTTCTCTATTATTTGGAACTTGCATTCCTTCGTAGTTTAGAGTTGGAGTGAAGTAATATGGCGTTACATTGCTGTTTTAACAACGCGACATTCTTTGAAAGAGAATTTAAGAAGTTATATTAAAGAAAAATAAACAAAAGCAAATGTTTCGTTCAAAGTGGTCATGCACTACACTCATGAAGAACAAATGATCCTTTTACTCGAAGAAAAGCATACAACGGAGAAAATTGTTTAAGTAATTCTTTGCATTTAGAAAAGAGACCATGGAAAAGCTTCGACTTGTGCATTAAGTATAGGGCGGTGTTTGGCAACTAGAACAGATTCAGCAGTTTGTCTAAAATCAAATCCAATGAGTGAACGGAAGTGAATAAACAACAAAGTGAATGAGTGATCAGCACATCATGACATCAACCTTGTTCAAAAGAAATATTTTGGAAAACACGGGTAACATCATGCATCAGATATATATAGAATACATACATACAAATACATGCACGTATGAATATAACAATTCTACATATCTTATACTTAATGACTGGCATAGAGTCACTAACAGTGTTACCATGTACATATCATATTGCTTTGTATTTCAGCTTTATAATGTCATGGAAATGATGGTGCATTCCTTTTGGTTTCGCCAGTCACCAAGTCATAGAAGTCGGGAGGAGAAGGAAATTGTGCTCAAAGTTTATTATTGGCTTCAAGAAGATGGTTGGATTGTTTTCAGTCAATAATGTCTCCCGTTGAAACTAACTTTAGACGTTGGAAGTCGTCAAGCAAGGTTTTCATATATATATATATATATATATATATATATATAAGTAGACAAGCCAAAAACTTGGGTTACTTCATTTATTTACTACAATATTGTCGCTTGCCATACGAAACAATATAGTAGTAAATAAATGAAGTAACCCAAGTTTTTGTCTAGTCTACTTATTCCGCTCTACCTTGGTATTGAGCACTCAACTCATATGGTTTCGACCTGTTTTCTACTACTTCTACTATATATACTGTATATATATATATATATATATATATATATGTATACATATATATGTATATATATATTATATCGCTTACCTCAAAAAGTCACTACAGCCTGTTTCATCTTGGGAAAGAATCTTCAGGGTAGAAAGGTAGAAAATCCCATTTGCTCTTTCTTTGCGTTATTGAGCCCTCTTTGCATTTCGTAAACCTAAACGTTCACGTATATATATATATATATATATATATATATATGTATATGTACACACGTATATTTGAAAACTTTGCTTGGTACATATATACTAACTAATATATTAAGGTAAATGTATACCAAATCACCAAAGTACAATCCAACGATTTGAAAAAGTTATGAAAATCGACACTAAAATCGAAATCAACTTTAATGACTCACCTATTTTTTACATGTTGACCGCTTTGTTTCCAACGAGCAACCACATGTGGGGTATAATAATCCAACTAGGATGTTTAAAGCGAATCCATCAGTTCGTTTGTTTTGAAGTTCGAATAATCCGATGGAAACAATGCTTGATAAGGAAATTTGCATAAAGAAGCGACCGTAGCAGGAGCGCCACCTGCTGTAAGACGACCATGCATAATCACGCTGTATTTGAAAGGCAATTGTCATAGCTAAGCACGCAATATGCAACTGTGTGCTTAGCAATGACAATTACTTTTGTCACTCGAGTTATAAAAGCCTTCACATCTAATTGGTCAGGAAAATTTATTTCATCTACTTTTACACTATCAACATTTAATTAATACCTACAAGTGTACAGGATGTCAAAAATTATTCATATATATATATATATATATATATATATATATATACATATTATTTATTTTACAGTAAGATGCTGTCGCTACTCAGAGTTTCACGCGGTACGCGATCATCATTTATATATATACACATATACGTCATAGACAACATCAAACTTTAAAAATCTTTATTACTAAATCATTGACGTTCCTTAGCAATACATTTATCGAACCGTTTCATAAGACGACAAAAAGCCTGTCGAATTAAGTTTTTGATGAATAAACGAACGTAATTCATTTGTCCCAAATCCTTCTCTTTTAGAAGAATTACTTCTCATGAATTATCTCCTTTTTCATAAATTATTTTAATTTGTTTTCAACGTTCATGATTTAGTAACAAATATTTTTAATGTTTGATCTTGTATATTCTATAAATGACTGTATCACATAACCGGAGAACAATATACATATCTTATCTTAAAGTTTGTCAATACTATCTGATATTAAACCTCGTTGACTACCACGTGTTTATTTTGTTTTCAATTAATTAATAGTGTTCAGAGTGTTCAGGCTATCTTGTGATTCTTGCATGCCTAAAATAAAATCAAACAAAAGAATAGAGTCGCTGAAAACCAAATAGTTTTGTGGTATACTTGAAATGACTAGTTTTTTAAATGCTCGTAATGTTTTTAAGCAACTCTTAAATAAATATACCAAGAATAATTCAGAAACTTTGACTTCCATACTTACACTTTTCTCGACTTCTTATTTTATTTAAAATACTTTTACGTTCTGGCCTCTTTGATTTAAATAACGCTTGTTGTACCTAGAAAGTCGTAAAAATCAAGATTTAACGCAAATGTCTCTAGTCACACTGCGGTTATGAATTATTTAACATCATGTAGACGCAACCTGTTGACATAAGTGACAGAGACAGGCATAAAGACAGATAGACAGACAGGCAGAGAGGAAGACAGACAGGCAGACAGACAGGTAGATAGACTGACAGACAGACAGACAGGCAGAAAAGAGACAGACAATCAAACAAACGTAGTCACTGACCCGTAACTATTCTAGAGTCAACCTAGTCAGTTGAGTTGGTAAAAATTTTCGAGATAAAAAATATCAAAATAAAAGAGTGAAACTGGACGCTTCAGTTTTTAATATCCTAGTACACAGATACTGTATGCAATTGAAATCATTCAAAGTTTGCTTGTCTGCTGCTCAAACGAATGTATCGCGAGATTCAATATAAAATATATCATGAAAAAAACAATACTGATGTTTTCAATTTCTTGAAAGGTGTTGCCCGTTGAGCATTCTATGACCGTCAGAATTCAGGTGTTTCAGAGACTCTAGGTTTCAAATTCCCCCCTGGAAGCATGTCCCCTGACACCCCTAGAGCTTTCTAATTTCGTAGAGGCTTGCATTCTAACTCGGTGACCCAAAATCCTTCTTACAGCCTTGAAACAGAAAGATATATTAATGGGATCAACGACCAAACAACGAACGTACGGTAGGACGAATAAAAACCCCCCAAAAAACCCGGATAGATGTTTCGAGGCCACGACGAAGGACAAACGGACTGACAGAAATACAAAAAATAAATGGATGGGTAAAAACTGTAACTATACTCACCTGCTCGTTTATTACACAATGAAAAAGAAAGATGCAAAATCCTTGAAGAGAATTCAAAATTGCAAACAAATATTTGCAAGCAACTTCGTCGAAGAAGTAATCAAAAATTGCGAAAATCCATGTAAAACCTAAAATGGGTAAAATGACGACAGACGCACGAACGCTGGCTCTAAACTTGGCCACCAAGTCTTGTTGTTGGAGTTTGTAGGAAGTGACAAGTCGATACAACATGAGCCCATAGAAAACGGAATTGGCCTACAGAAGAAATAAAGGTTCGTTATTTAGGCTGCGGTGCTGCTGGGAGGTCAGTATGATAGACGATGGAACGGGCTTTGGTATTAACATTGGGTAAAACTACCGTTTTGTAACGATAATATTAATCGTATTGGCGATTGTGAAATAGATGACCAAGTCACGGAATGACACTTCTGAAAAGAAATTTCAATCGGAAAGGTCGCACATGCATGTACCTTATGTACAACATTGTGCAGTAGATTCAGAATTATTGTCACAATGAGGTCGTCGCTTTGGCAGCATGTATGTGCATTACTCGACTCAGTACTGACACTTGTATACGTCGCTCTCCTTCTGAGTCTGTTTGACTGTTTGGTTAGTTGAGCATATGGAGGTCACTAGATCGACTACTGTTTGGGGTGCTTAGTCCACACTTTCTACATATGCATAATTATAACGTCATACGTTGGCATTTCATGGTTGATGAATCCCTTTGTACTTGGGAAGTATGATAAATTTAAGTAACTGCGCTTAAGTATGTCGTTTTCATTGTGCTTCTGTCAAAAGAGTAAACCAAGGTTAAGCATCTAAGAAATACCTAATGAATTCCCGTGTTTGGATACTGTGATCCAAACACGAGAGATGATGCGACCAATGCCCTTCGAAATTCTCTGTTGCACACCTTTGTTTGACATCACCTTTACTGAGATACTTAAGGGCGTTAGTCCAGATCTTACAAACGTCCGTAAGGGTTGTAGCAGTAACATTACTTGTGGTAATGCTGATATTTAGGAAGGTACGTAATGGTGTTGTTCGGCAATCCTTACCAATAAAACAGCTATCATTGGTCCAAGTGCTGCCCATATGAAACCATTAGATTTATTCAACCAGCAATTTCCAGCTTGGCCGTATTCTGATGGTCCAGCAACGCCAAGTGATATGGCAACAATTAGAGCAGGAAAACCTGTGCAGAAAAATTGAAGGAATTTTCTAGCCTAAGTAAACATTTTTATTAACTTAGCTTGATTGCCTCACCGCTTTTTGCTTTTTATTTTGCTGCATGTCTTATGTCATCGTCTTTGTAATTATCTATGCCCTTGTAACTTCATCACTGGAAGTTGATCGCGAAGCTAAGATGACATCAAAACGCCGTTCAATAAACCTTATTCTTCTGTCGCTTACATTTGTCATAAAATGTTTTTCAAAAACTTTCTTATTTAAATATTAGCCTAGAAATCTGACTGCCAAAACTTGCCCGCCACTTAAATAAATGAGCATTGCACACGGGCAACACCCTAGAGTTCTTGTTCCCTCGAATTGTATAACTTCATCTAAACAACAGTAGATAAAAGAATCTTTCATTCAAGAAGTCAAGAGACACTAATTCAATTACCCCATCCAAGAAGATGAACGAAGAGGTACCATTTTCTCCCAAAATTACTCTTGAAGACTTGAGCCAAAAGACGACAGAGCAAAATTCCTTCACATAACATCCACATAAATAAGGCAAGGACGAAATAATGCAAAAGTATTCCCATTGCTTGACACACTTCCTACAAAATTAACAAAGATCAAAGAACTGCCTCTTAAAAAGCTATTTGTGACCTGTTTTTGGAAACTATACAACACAACAGTCTCCTTGACGAGAAGTTGCAACAAAAAAAGAACAACAACTTCAACATAAAGGTGATGTTACGAGGGGCCATTTTTTAAAGTCGATTTATAGGCTTAGTTTACAGTAGACCCAATTTCATCGGATTCTTAGGCGAAACGGAAGGTTTTTATTCTGATTCCAAATATCGTTTACACGCAAGGAACGAATCCAGTGCACAAAATCTTCGAATTGCTCACAGATTCGGAAAAATATGAATCGAGAAAGGAATCTAGATACTTTGAATCCGGAGAGCTATAAATCCGAAGAAATTTTCTTCATTTTTGAATATATAAACTGCCTTGGTAGTGATTTAGGAAAGTATTATGGGAAGCAACTGGAAAAATATATGGTGGCCGAGATCTGGCAGCCCAAATCGTGGCGTTGAATCCTTTTGAAAAGTATGCGGATTTTTGCATTACTTCACGAAATTTCCAGGTTGGTAGGTGGACGTAAGCAACTACGAATATTAAATTCTTTCCGCGTTGGAATCTGGTGTGTTAATGAATCCGGAGTCTTTGGCGTTGGTGTAACCAAGCCTTAATAGCACAAGCATTACACCAGAAATCAATTTCTGTAACAAGCCATGTGGCTACGATTATTAAAGGAAGATCTGTTGCTGCAACCTTTTACATCAAATATCATCTCGTGTAACATTATCTAACAACACCAAAAAAGACAAGAACAATGACTGAACGTGAATATTTAATACATAAAGACATAGACAGAGCCATAAATATATATACATTGACACAGACGCAGACATAGACGTAGACGTAGATGTAGACGGAGACATATCCATGTACTTATGCAGTAACCTCTCTCCAGAAACTGTCTTTTGCACAACTTGGAAATTCTAGGATCCTCATTTCCAGATCCTCAAAACTCTCGGGGGAGCGTGAAACAACTTATCAGACCCTGCTGAATGGTTTCCGGTGAATAGTTTCGAAATTATTACGCTCTCGTAAAATTGAATTGCTTTCGCTCCTCAACCCCATATTATCCATCGTCAGAGTTACGACGACCTTTCGACAACATGAATTAAATTACCTCATCGTGTTTATAGGGACCTCTTATCACTGACAACGTGTCCAGCAGTGCAATGGCAATGCAAAGATTCATGAGATTAACAAATCGTGCGGACATGAGAGTCTTCCAAAGGTAGACGTAAACAAAAATGGTTAAGACCACAGCCGCCAGTGAAATTGCCGAGCCTACTGTAGATATAATTTCCAAGCTTGACGATACCAAGGAGCTCTGGAGGAAAAGACAAAAAAACCAATATTGATTCCATGATACAAAAAAGTTTAAATAGTTCAATGGGTGTGATCCCAAGTGCACTTTCCAAGGTTGTTGCCCATGATCTTTGAAAGGAGAGACGCATGAATGGCGTCAAGAAACAGTGAACCAATCAGAACTGTCCAAGTGATATCGAACTTAATGACGTTGGTTCACTTGTACAGAACATGGATTACATTAAATGACCAACAACTCCAATTTTTTTCGTTGTAGGTATTTTTATTTTCTCTTTCCAGATGTCTCTGTTGAGTAAAATTGCCTGGCTTTAGCCTTAGTAATATAGTAGAAGCTCTGTACGGGTAGAAAAGAGTTAATGTACTTGGAAACCACTGAAAATCACGACAACTAGGCCTTATGTGGAAAGAAAAATCTACAAAACGCTAACCGACACAAACTGTGCTTTGCAGGGGTAACATGACGGAGGAGCATCAACCCAAATTCAGTGTAATAATTTGATACAAATGACGTCACACTACACCATATGACTAATCAAACAATGCGTGTCAGCAGGGTTTTCATTTCATTTTCCCAGCACTCGGCCTTTTTTATCCATTGATACAACTGAAGACCACTAAATTCAGTACCATGCGACAACGCGGCTAATCTACCTTCGTTCAAAGGAAACGGAGTGCATTACCTATTTACAGCAAATTTCACTTTGCGTAAATTATGGACACATTGCCAACTTTTTTATTGTGAACCTTCCTCCACTCTCCTTCATCAAACTACCCGATGTTGCTTCCTGTGTTCACTCAATAAATATTTTTGACTACTTTGATTTCCACATGAATTCTCTAAAATATGCACCCTAACCCTTTTTACGAACCTACCGTGCTTTCGCCATTGTAGTCCACTATAACCGCAAATAAAGTCAAGTGATTGCATTCACACGTGGTTACATGTTCATTGGTTTCTTCGGGAACAACATGGCACCCCTTGTCGCTCCATTCGCTATTTTCTTCAGGTTTCCAGAAAACACATCGTTTGCTAAAAGTGGCATTATAGACCTACAAGCAACGAAAGTTAACAAGAGATGTACTGACGTAATCACTACAAAGAAAAGGAATAACAGATGGAAAACGAAGAATTAGCCATTGTAAGTAAATTTGGTCAAAAAATTCGTGAAATGAATGGCTGGACTGGATTTGAGTAAAAATTAGATGGAATTGGTTCTGCTGAAAGATAGAAAATTGCCACAAGCGTACTGTTTTCAATTTCATGAAGAATTCACGCAACGTTTCCTTACTCCAGGAGGGTGGCGATGGAGGAAATTCACCCTACATAGGTGGCAAAAATACTGTGTCCCTACCACATGTTGTATCTGTTCATCAAAATTGTGTCTACTCTTTAAGCAAAATTTGCACAAGGAAATGCATTCTGAAGTACTTTTCTTATACTTAGACAGAATTTTTTTTTTCCTGTTCGTCGCTCCACGACTTTCTATTTTGGAGGCCAAATTTTTTTTTCGATTTTCCTCTACCATTTCCAGAAACCCTAGGTGCCTCTCTTTCTTACCGTTCCATTGGTCTCCAAGACAATTTTAACGGGCTGTTCAAAAATCTCTTTCCCCAGTGGTTTTACAGTGCTGGAAATGATTTTCGAACTGTGGTGAAGTGTCGCGTTGGTGCTTAAATTTCCCACTGTTGTATTCAAACCAACTAAGATGGAACTCAGCGTGTCGTAGACAACGTTGACAACCGACACCGCCTCAGGTGAATTCTCGTTAAAGATCGATTTAGGAAGACGTATTAGACTGTTGTTTTGTTGAAAGGTCAAACCGCTTTCTCTCAATTCACTTTTGGTGCCAACTCGGCGCACTTGAAACGCGAGGTTCTTTTCTCTCGCTTCTTTTACGTGGGCCTCATTACCACTTAAATCTTCCACCAAATCCAAACCAAATTCTTCAAGATCTACTATCAGCTCACGGGGTGTGTCAGGACTGTCCTAAAATGCAAAAAATTAATTCAAAAATTACTCACAATAACTGGACTGTACAAGCCGCTTGGCCCAGAAGTAATTACTTTCTTTTTGGCAAAGCGGGATGGGGTAAATTTAGCGAACACTTCTCCTCTCGCTCCTCTTCGTCTATGGTACGACGACCAACAACAATAAATCAACTATCCATTTTTTCCTATCGTCTGCTCGTTACCTCTGTTACTTCCTCCCACGTTTGTAAGTTTTCTTTGTCAAGAAGGTTACTCGCGGTCTCTGTGAATGGGGTAAAACTTTCCTTCGCCAATTGCCGCGAGTTCTTCTCTTTCCTAAACAAGGCTCTGATCCTACCCAGTGTCGTAACAGCCGTTTGGAGATCGCCGCCGAAGAGTCTACGCGACCTCTCCGAACTACTTTTCGGTCTTGGATCAATTCTTGTTAACCTTTGAAGTTCTTTCAATGTTTCGGAAATGTTGATGCTGACATTAAAGCCTTCATCCATGGCGTCAAACTGTATTTTGGAACAGAACAGAACAAACAAGAAAATAATATAAACATAACTTTACAATCCCTGTGGCATACGAGCTTTGCTTAGTTGTAGGAAACATTGATTTTCAAAAGGAAAGGCTTGTTTTCTAATTTCATTTCAGTTCATTTTGCTGCCAAACATAAGATTTTCGTCGGCAAACTGAACCGTTTCGAAACCTAGAGTAGCTATTCATTGTGCATTACCTTTTCTGATATAGAAAAATTTCAAAGATAGTGCTGTACAAAAAACCGAAGGAACAAGGTACTTACATTTTGAAGGGAAGCCTTTCAGAAGAGTCAAATCATAGCATTACCTCAGAACATTTAACTCTGATGAAGGGCTTTGCACTCGAACTATCAGTATCTTGTTCTCTTTGGCACAGGACTATCTTTCAGTGGCATAACGGAACTACAGGGGGCCCTTTAAAGGTTTTCGCTCGGGGGGCCGTCACCCCTCTTAGTTTTAGACGTATTTCAAGACTTTAATGTCTATTCTCTTTCCAGATTCATCTGGGGGCCCTTACAGGTTGGGGCCCTTAGGAGATGCTCTAACCCTTACCATAGTCCGTTACGCCACTGCTATCTTTAAACTTCTTTTTCGTTAATTCAGAACTGCCCACGCATAACTCTGTTTCTGAAATTTGTTTTTTATTCGGTGTTTACGCATGTCAAAACAATTACGTTGTCACGTACATATGCATTTATTGTCACATGTCTGTTAAGTCACTCCGTGACACGAATTTAATGAAACTGTATTTGCACAACTCTGGAGCAAAACAACCAGCGCGCCTGATCTCACACCTTGAAAAGATGAATATAATTAATTGACAAAACGTGGTAAATAGTTGAATATCATCTGTTCAAGGACAATTAAGGCTCCCACATGAGACATGTTGTTGCTTAGGTAATATAGTTGCAGGACTTGTTGGAGTAAGCGGTCAATAGGATTGCCGGCTGTATTTTTAAAGAGGGTCAGATGTGGGTTTACAGTCACCTGTGGGTAGTTACTTATTTGGTAGCCTAATTCTAACTCTAATCCTAATCTTGACCCTAATCTCGACACTAACCTTAATCATAATCCTAATCTTAACCATAGTACTAATCTTAACCCTAATCTTAATCCTAACTCTGACCCTAATCCTGATTTAACCCTAATCCTAATCTTAACCCTAACCTAATCCCTATCCCTAATCCGTATCCTTAATCCCTAACCCCTAAACCATAACCCCTAAACCATAACCCCTAAACCATAACCCCTAATCCCTATCCCTAATCCCTATCCTTAATCCCTAACCCCTAACCCCAAACCATAACCCCTAATCCCTAACCCTATCCTTAATCTTAACCCTATCCCTAATCCTAACCCTGATTCTAATCTTATTCCGAGTTTCTTCTTGATAGACGATATTCATCCAGTTAAGCACATTTTCTCAATTGTTGCTATTCATCTTTTTGGGATTGAGACGGTGTTGGTAAAACACCCTCCCCCCTTTAATCTCCGTCCCCGTCTGCTTATACAGACATACCCTAAAGAATAACTAATACCGTAATAAAATTATCACCTTATCTTTTAATGACTTGAATGATGGACTAATGCACTTCCTTAGGTTTGGTTTAAGCCATCTTGGCGGTCTTCCTGGAAAAGCTTCGCAGATGCGTTTCGCTATACCTATAAGATCAGATGGCATATGGGAGAAACTTCAGTGTGCGAATGTCACGATTACTGATAACCAAACTCATAGATTTCGAAAAACGCTACTCATGTTCAGTTTATCATAAAATGTATTGATGGAATGATGGGATAAATTGACGGGTACACCATTTTCTGTAGGATTCTGAGGGGTGATAGGAATTGAAATGGAATCCTACGACAGAGACAAATAGTACTCAATATTACGTCCCAGGCGTGGTACCAAAAGTTCCCCGACGCAGTAGCTTAAGCCCCCGACAGGGGGAGTAAACCAGAGGGGCCAGGATCAAGGACGACAATGTCATGTTATTTTTCGCAAGAGTAGTTGAATGGACTAGAAACAGTTTACTTTTAGATTTGATAAGGAGATAAGAGTCTTATCTTTCTTGGCTAAATCAATAACAAGAACTTATAGTTTGTACAATGTATAAACGTGTTGTCAGTGAAAATCCTCTGACGAATTGATAATATCCCCGCGACAGATTTTCTAAGGTTCCTCGATGGAGGGGCAGTAGCCCCCTCTGGCGCCAACCCTATTACTTGCAACACTAATTACCATACAAGATTTTGTGAAGAATATTTCGATATGGGACACCCAAGAAAATAAGACAGTGATTGAAACAATGCCTCAATGAACTCAGATCCTGGTGATCCAGTGCCCCGAAAGTGAAATTTTAAATACGTTTTTCTGGGAGTTTTCGTCTTTCCTAACAATTCCTTTGCTAATTTCTCATCGAAAAGTCTTTTCGAATGTACATGGAAGTTCGAAAGAAACAGTGCCTTGGAAAGAAAAAGTTTTTTGTAACCGAAAAGGGGAAGCCTGTGCACTCTAACTATACCCTTCTAGATCTGCCAATGATGTTTTGTATCTTCAATTTGGGCCACGTTGTCTTGTACCCATAAGGCCAAAAGTTCAGGGTAAAAGATATTTCAGATACAGGGTATACACAAGGCCAAGAAACATTTCTGTGTTTGCATCAGGGGCCGCGACAAGATTTTAAAAGTGGGGAGGCCAAAATTTATCTTAAAATATGCATTTTCAAGGGATTTTCTTTGTAAAATATGAAAAAAATATTAAGGGGAAAAATGACCAGATTTTATGTGTAAAAAGTGATGTATCAATTTTAAACGTTTATCAAATATACATACACCCTGAAAATACAAAGGCCACTAATGCTGCTACTTTTTTACTCATGTTGATATCATTCCTGTCTGTCGTAGGAGAAAACTACATTCAGATATTCTGTATGGGAAACGAAAAAGATTCTATTAACTGTATACAAACAATAACCTGGTTTCTATCTTGCTACACTTCTTAATCCTTGCTACACACGTAGCACGTGGAAACCAAACTGGCTTTGAGAAACAACTGGCTGTATATATAAGTGAAAATGTCTATTGCTTTGTTCTTTTTCGTGACGTTTCCAAACAGTAGAATCACAAGAGCTATAATTATCTCTTTTACACTGCTGTTCATTTTCGATAATTGTTAAGCTACTGAAATTTAAAATTAATCATATAAAAACAAAACATTTCTCTGCAAAAAAGGGGGGGCCATGGCCCCCGCGGCCCTTGTGCATGTACTCACCAGTCCCGTTGGAGCACTGCTGTATGTCTGTCATTCCCAAAAGCGTTTGTTGCCATTGAATCCCTTCCCGCATCTCAGCAGGACAAGTGCCCAGTGTGGACAGCGTGCCTATTGAAGACAATGCTTAGTTAATTAACATGGCACTTTGTAAAATCAACGTGGCACGTGGTATTTGTTAAATTAACTGACTTTTAGTTTTGTAACATGACATCATTTAAGTATCTGGTTGGAAACAAATTTACTGCGAATATATATGAATAGAAAAAAGTATCAGATTACGAGCAATGTAGTAGCAGCAATGATTTCAATCTCAAGATAGATGCAAGGAATGAAACTACAAAGTATCTCTTGATGATAATAATTTCCGAACTCAAACCTTCTATGAATGGCAGTACTAACTCCATTCCTTTATCATATATTTGATTTTCTCTGGTAATGTGACACTTGCACTGGGCGCTAATATTCGTGCTAAAATCAAGCTAACGGTAAACCATAATGAAACCCCAGTAAGTATGAAATGCTACACAGTTTTACTGTAAAGGTATTCATCGTTTGTGTGCCCATCATTGTCTTCATTACATCATCATTATCATCATCACGCTCATGATTATTATCAACATCGTCACTACATCTTTTGTTAGACATACATTGAATAAGTAGCCTTGAGGATTTGATGTTTCGATGTTATAATTAAGAAACAATTTGATGACTTTACTTAAATCCCTTCTAAAATATAAACCTAAAACTAACTCCAACCCTAAGCTCAAAGCAACAAATCCTGAATCCCAATTCCAAACCAATAACCTGCAATTAACGACAAAATTTCAGAGGACATTTGAAACTTAAAACATTTAGTTACTATGAATGGTGTATTCTAACTCAGTAAGCGATTCTCTTCCCTCCTCCCCCTGTTCCATGCTGGGTTCAACGAAAGGGACACACCAAACTTCAGTGTGTCTGCATAGTAAACAACATTGAATTGGTGGAGCCGTTGGAGGGGAGAGCAGATAGAAGATGAATTTTCACAGTATTAAGACAATTTTCCCAGCATATTTCTTTACTGACTCTGCAGGTCTATTTTATGTAAAATTATCCAGGAAGCATTGAGACATCCTTTCGTAAGACGGAAAAACAAACTTGTTTGTTACCAGGCTTTGTGACTGTGATCCTCCCAAGTTGACTTCGAATGGGTTCTTCATCAGTTTTGATTTCACAGTAGAAATCATAGATAGTATAGGGAGATTGAGAATCGGGCCTAGATGGACTTTTCCACACAAAGACTTCGCTGTTGTTTCCAAGTTGTTTCCACTGGCCATCAGGAAGCCGCTTTTGATGCCACGAGTAATTCCCGGTGGTCGCGTTAACTTCAAGATTGATGCAGTGAAGAGAGATCGTCGAGCCTGTGATATAAAGAACATGTCGAATGTTGATATTATCACTTTATGTGATATTTTGTTTGACAATACATTTTTTATGTTAATATTTTATGCTAATTTTTTTATGTTACTTTATTATATAAATCAAGGAAGGGTGTTTTTAACATACATCTTCTTTTTAATGTGTTGTTTGAGGCTTTGCAAGGTGAAAATTGTTCTTTTTATTAGAAGTAGATTTTGTGGGTTACACCATATGATTTTCATATTTCTGAGCTTTTGGTACGTGAGCTTAGGCCGTCATCAGAGAAGTTGTGGACGTTCGTTAGCGTCAGAGTGCTGAAACATTCTCATCCACCTATATGCACTCGCCATATCACAACCTAACAAAAATTCTGATAGAAATTTCCAGGCTTAAATAGTACAAATGCTAAAAAATTTATTTGTTTATTTTTTACCATTTCGTCTATAGTTTCTATAGATATATTTCTAATCATTTTCGTCGGCACATTGTTACTGGTTCCTCGAGAACTTTTTTCGAGAAGGGTTTCTTCCTTTTAATCAGAAAGGGGAATTTTAAATCTTTTGTACTTACCTCCATCAATTACTGCAGATTTTGGTTTAAGCTTGACCGTGATTCGAGGTTTCACTTGTATAAATCTCCTGCTACTCTTTTCCGTTCCGTTATAACTTGAAAACAATCGAAGAAAAAGATTATTAATGAATTTTATCATATATTCATCAACCTATACGACTTTCCATATAGGTATAATTCACTTACATATATACATATACATATACATACACATATACATATACACGTACACATAAACATATACATACACACATACATACATAGAGCATTTTTAATTTTTAACTGAAGAAGAATTAAGTTCAAAACATATTAACCCTATTTCACATGGGGGGTGTGCCCCCCCACCTACACTTTGTTTCATAAAATTTGAACCGCTTGTCCAATTCGGCTGAAATTTTGTGACTTTTAATATTTTTTTTTTTTTTTATATGCCATGTTAAATAGGGTTAAAGTTTATTTCAACATTGGACTAGTGAAATGTTTATCTGCTTCTGAATTCTATTTTATGCTCATATATACATAGAAGAGCTGAATTCGTATCAATGTTTTAGGATCCTTCTACCAGGAGTACCATTGCTCTGGTATTCTATTCTTTTTTATTCTAATTTTTAACCGAGTGTGAAGTCTATACTCGGGAAAGTATACGCCTGAGGTTTTTGTACCGACCAAGCGACGAAGAAGAAAGGTCTGTGAGGAAAAAAACAGAGTTTGTTTTCGCTTGTTTTGAAAATGTGCTTCGAATTGAAAAGGGGGGGGGAGACCGTCCCTAACAACTCTTTTGATTAGTATTTATGGTAAAAGAATAAGCTGCCAATACCTCTCACTTACCGAGCGATACACTTATAAAATCCCGAATCATCGATCGTAGCCTTACGTATCGTCAATATCGACTCATGGGACGAGAATTCGACTTTGGTTCTTTCGTCCCCTTTAACGGATTTTACTCCATTAACTTCCCATTTGAAAACCACTGAATAGGGGACTTTTGCTTCACACTTTATCTTCAAATTTTCACCAACTTTTGCATGTGGCAGGAGCAGAACTTGAACTGTCAAACAACGAGAGAAAAGATTCTTGCTTAAGGTTAAGGTCAAGGTCAAGAGAGTTCCAGCTTGTACCTGGATATACGTTCATTCATACATATATAAATATATACATATGTTCATTCACATATATACAGTCTGGGACAAACGTTTAAGACCACCATGGATATTTTATTAAAAACAACGAAATTGTACATTAAATAGATCAATAAACTTTATTGGTGATATTACTTTTTAAGAAGTGTTCAAGTGAAACATATTTACACCATTCATACATGAAAATGCTGAACTAATTAGTATTCATTATTTTAGAGTTAGTATTTAGTATGACCACCCTTGTTTTTAATCACCAACTCCAGGCGTCTTGGCATACTTTCAATCAGTTTACGGCAATACTCGGAGGATAGTTCATCTACCCAATTCATATTAAAACATTTTTAATGGCTTCCTCAAGACCCTTGACACTTCTGGGGTGCTTGTCGGCAACCTTGTTCTTCAGAATGTTCCACAAGTTCTCTATGAGATTGAGATCTGGACTGTTGCCTGGCCAGTCCATGACTTAAATCTTCTTGTTCTTCAAAAATTCTTTGACAATCTTCGATCTATGGCAAGGTGCACCATCGTTCATAAAAATCCTGCAGTTGTGCTCGTTCATGTATAGCGCCAACTTTTCTTTCATCAAAGCAACATATTTTTGTCCATTCATAGTCGTCCCTTTTGGTAAGAAAAACAGCCCAGCTGTTCATTTGACGGACATAGCACCCCATATCATGATGTTAGGTGGGTGTTTGACAGTCTGCTGTGTATACCTCTCATCATAGCGTTTTCTAACAGGTCTCCAAACTTTGTGCTTGCATGCAGTGAACTGTTGGATACTGGACTCATCAGAAAATAGCACTTTGCTCCACTGTTCAGTGGCCCAATTCACATGTTTTTTTGCAAAGGCTAGTCGTTTGACCTTCATTGCAGGGGTAAGCCGTGGTTTCTTGGCAGGTTTACATGATTTTAACCCAAAGTCACTGGCCAAACGTCGACTAACAGTTTTCTAACTGACATCCGTACCGGTTGAAAGGAGTGATGAATGAATTTTCTTTGAAGAACATGTTGGTGATCGGACAGCTGTTCGCCTTATGAGGTGGTCGTTCCTGGATGTGGTTTTGCGAGGTCGTACAGACCGGTTTTTGTCTTCGTATGAACCAGATTTCTTAGCATTGTGAACTGCAGTCTTGCTACAAGTCATTTTTTTACAAATTTGCCGTTCTGAATAGCCTTCCATTTGGAGAATAACAATTTGTGCCCTCTGAACTGCTGTGAGAGATGATTTTTTACCCATTATCAGGGAATTTCAAACAGGAGCAAATTAAGAAAAAAGTACTACTCTATTCAAGTAACTGTAACGATCGGGGAATGATTATCTAGAAAGTGAACAAAATAGTGCAATGCGCTGCTGATCCAATACATAACGTTAGCTGATGCAATCACTGAGTACCAGTAGGGGTAAACAAAGAGATTTTTAAGGGTGGTCTTAAACTTTTGTCCCAGGCTGTATATATATATATATATATATATATATATATATATACACTAGTCTCTAGTTAGAGCGCTCTGGCATGGCTTAGATGTACCACAAGCGTGGAACATTTGAGTTGCCTATATAATGTAGGCTTCTCCATCCTACTCGTCAGCACTACACTGATGAGGCCCAGTAGGCCGAAACGGTTCCGTCTATAGTTATATATATATATAGATATATATGTATATTTACATACACACACACATACACGTACACATACACATACATATAGTAAAAAGCTAAAAGGTTGATAACTTCTTTGAGATCAGTCATGCCAGTTACTAACCTGTCTACACAGTATTATATATATATATATATACAACGTGAAACTCGGAGTAACGACGTGAGGACTCTGTAATATCTGACGTGTATATGTATATATATATATGTTATGATTTTTTGTTCTCCGGATTTGTGTTTAACTGTGTCGAGCTTTCGACTTGGTCCTTCAAGTCTTCGTCAGATAACCTGACGAAGACTTGAAGGACCAAGTCGAAAGCTCGACACAGTTAAACACAAATCCGGAGAACAAAAAATCATAACATTACTATGCCTGGATTACAAGTATTCAATTCATATATATATATATATATATATATAGACATCATAGACATAAACATATACATATAAGTATACATGTATTCATTTAATAAATATATGCTGCACTCTTGGTTACATCAAGATTTTTTTGGTGAGGTGTGATTGTTTGTTAAGAAAGAGGTCTCTCTTACAATTTTCATGCCTGAGGCTTGCCAATTACTTTATCCTCGAATCAAGAAATCCAGTGGAGATGAAAAGAACTCGAGTAATCAAAACAAAAAAATGGACTAGAGTCCTAGTCAATTTTAAAAAAGAATCCGTAGAAAGGTGGGGGGTCAAAGAGAGGATAGCCAGTGCTGATCAATATATCGCAAGTCCTTGAAATGTCTCAAGTCGGTTCCCGTTTTTTGATACTCTGATCCAAACACCGATATCAACCAATCAGAGCTCGTTATCGTTACTTTGTAAAAAATATCTTTGCGGGGGGCTGAGGCATGCAGCATCGGCAAAGTTTCTTAAATTTTAGAGCTCCCAAACGACATTTCCAAAGAGATAACAGCAATGAAAATCGCTAAATATTCTTAAAGAAGAGTCCATTGAAAAATATTTTATATTTTTTTCAAACTGTCGGCTGGTATTGGTTTAACTTTTTTTATTTGGCATTTTCATACGATGACATGAAATGGAATTTATATTTCGAAGAAGGACATTAGAGTGCCAGAAATGAATCTTCTATTTTAAGGTAGTGCTTTTAAGGTAGTGCTTACAAGGAAGCGAGCCAGTCCTCCTTGTAGGGCTAGGCTAGCTCTTTTCTCCCGAGGTCTCGCCTCCCTTTGAAATCCCTTGTAAAATTTGTTGTCGTTTATGTGTCAATAAGGTTGGGAATTTTCCATGTAAACACTCTTAGAAGTGTCGGTCCTCCTAAGGTCCAAGGGTAAAAACCCCAATGGCCATTTCACGTCATTATACAGATGCCAAAACGATAACCTGAATGTTGTTCAAAGTCGAATTCGTGATTTGCTAAAGGTTCGTTTACTTAATACAATTGATCGGGCTAATTTATGGCGCAGATCCAAGCTAAAAATAGAGCTAACTACAGGTCAATAGGAACAGTCGATAGAGCGATCTGCAGCCTCGCTGCCCTCTCTCCTCCGGAATCAAATTTTGTGACTCAAATACACACTTCAGAATTTTCAGTACATATACATATGGCTTCTTAACTTAAACTGGGACACTTGTGTTGCCTTAAAAAGTGGTGGTCCACACATTCTCTGGTCCCCCACCGAAAATTTGGGGGAGGGCAACGCCCCGTTTACCCCGCTTCCGATGCCCCTGGTTCAATAGATCAGTTTATCACCGCGTTTTACCGAGCATTCAATATTTCCCAACCAATACAGCGTTTTGTCTTTCGATTTGCGAAAAAGTGTGGGTGTCTGACATATCCTACACCTCCCAGGACGATTTCCCCTGTTTGTTGCGTAAGACGTAATCATAGCTTATCTATTATCTGATAGTTTGGAGTCTCTGAATTATCATTCATTTGCATCTGAACGAAATTTGCATCTGCCAATCCTTTATTTCAACAACTTTCGTTGTTAATGTTCGACTTAAAACAACGTATTATATTAGCTACTTCGTTCACTCGACAGCATGGATGAACCTTGATCGCTTTTGTAATTGCTTAATAAAGGCCAGTGAGACCTATAGAAGAAGAGTGAATTTACTTCACTTGTTTCTGAATTCGGCATCCCAGCAGGCAGGATTCCTAGGCAAATATATATCAGTTTTTATCTTTGTAGACGTGCATGTATATCAAGAGTACGTGTGAATGGAAAGATTTGACCCAGGTGATTCACTGATATTCTTGTTTGACAGGATAACTGGAATCGGTCGACTGTTTGCAGGGTTTTCGTCGGTTTGTTGCATTAAGCCACGCACCAAACAAATACAATTTCGGAGCATATTTCAATATTGACAAATATTTAGACACAAACTGTGAAGCATTATTACTTCCTTCTAAGGCACGAATTAAGAACCTACAGCGGCAAGTTAAACTTATTTTCAAGGAAACTTGTTATACTTGACGTGACAGTCTCGACAAACACAAACCTCCGTTAATACCTTGTCTCCTGCTTCAAGACCAGCATAGCAATCTGAGTAAAATGTTACTATTGTGAAGTCACAGCAGCGATGAAATTTTAACAACAGTTGAATGGTTTAACCAGAACCAATTAGGTGCAGGATAAATGCTTCCAACGGCGGCCCAGTTTGACAACTGTAACTCTTGGTTACTCTTTAATAAACATTTAGTGTGAACAAAGTTTGTTAACAAGTTGATCCAACCCGCCACAAGGGACAAGGAGAATTTATTCACGATTCCCTAGTCCGTGCACTCTGCAGCCATTACGACCAAACATTAAGACATAATGACAGGATCAGTTTTCCTTCTGTAGTTATTGCCATTATGTTTCGATAAGGTCGTTGTGTTGCCTTGTTCACACTGTGGAAATACTGATATAAACTGACGGTTTTCGCAAGACTACGTCCGGAATATGAAGCAGATTTTATGTAAGGTCAACGAGGCATTGCAAATTTCCAAACGAGTATGGCATTTGCATCAAGACAAGACATGAACGAGCGCTAATATGTAGTTAACATACATTATATGGAACGAAAACATTTGCCTCCGCAAAAATATTATAATAGTCACCTGGTCTTTTCGGTTTAAGTCGACTGGGATCCCTCCTAGACATTTCTCCTGGTGATGGTGTCGACGAATTCATGGCATTGGCAATTTCACTAAGGCTGAACAGAGCAGTGAGCCCTAACGTTACACCGAACAGCAGTGAAGGCTTCATGATGTCCTTAAATGAAAACGAAACAAGCGAATGGGAAAAAGACAAAGGTCACAAGTAAGGTACCCAGAAATTAGCGTAGTATGTCAGACGTCCCCTACACACAAATTAGTGTGGTACGACTAGAGACGGAGAAGAAACAAGAAAAGTTATTACGACATGCCGAAATATTGATTCATAATTTGCTCACCTGCGATGAACGACTGTGTTATAAAAATCTCTGAGCGTATAATTGCTTCTGGTTATAATATTGCCGAAGGATTTGCTGTTCCAACGTTAAAATTCTTCGTGAATGCTCTAATCACTCAGGCTTTTCAAATCAGATAGTTTCCAAATTATGGCTGTACTGGAAATATTGTGGCGTCAAGGTGACTTTAATATTCAGTCCCGTCCATTCATCCGTGTTATTTTGGTCTTCTTTGGATGGTGACCGAAAATGCGCGGGGACTTAAAAGAGGCCTGGCCTTCGACGTCATAACGTTGTGACCACTGACGCATTTCGATGACAAGACTGTTTTGGTTTTTGATTTCATTACCATTTGCATTGACTTGCGCTTTAATATCCGAATTAAACTGCAAACGGACAGACATGAAATTTTTGGTTCAAATCGCAATGCAACACAAAACCTGACCAAAGAGTTTGAGCAGAATTTCTCAACGAGGAGACAACGAAGTATTAAACCAGAATCTCAAGTGGACATCAACCAAGACAACGTAAAGTTAAGGACCTCTTTTGAGCTTATATTAACAATTCGAAAAGGAAACTTGACTCCCTTGGCATTTGATAAATTCCAAGCTGCTGAAGTAAAAACTTGTCACTGAAGATTTAGATGTTACTTCCCTCAATGTTTTCCCAGCAGAATGCAAGCTACTTAAGGTTTATCAATGTTTCTTTTCATTTTAAACTATTGATTTCAATACCCGTTGATAACCCTAAAATTTCAATACCCTTTGACAGGATGTAAACCCCTGACGAGCAAAATCATCTAATGTTAGCCCGATTAAAATGATCTGGAGTTCGTGGTTAGCATTTTGTAGAATCAGTGAAAAGATCATTGTCTATCTAACTACTTAACACCATACTTGCAATAGTCTGTAATGAGTTTGCCGACAAGTTCAGAGAAAGTTCTGGCACGCACGCTTAGTTAGGTTAAACCATTCTAGACTGCTCTTACAAAGGAAATAAAGTCTTTGTCATTTGTGTAACAAATATGGTTAAAAACATTTGTTAAAAACAAACTAAATAAACTGAAATATGAAGAGACCAAAATCGAAAAGCTGAGTTGTTTGTGATCGTGTTTCACCGCTGTTGAAAGAGTTTGCAGAACTAGTACAGTTTGAGCATTCATACTCTGTCCAAGGCCCAACTGGCCACCGACTTATGAAATCTCTGAGTGATGTCAACAACAAATTACAATAATAGAACTAAAGAAAGAACAAAGAAAAAACGTATCAGAGAAGAAAAAACGAAGGAATGCGAAATCATACATGTAAAGGTTGAGGAAGTTTCCATTCATATACAATTTCATCATTGTACATGTATATTTTCCCATTCCTTGTAGGTTTGGTTTGAAATAGACCGGGTAGCGAAGAAATGCGTCTTGATATCCAATATTTGCAAAATATAAAAAATGCAACTTCGAAGGAATTCTAGCTATTTTAACTACCAATGACAGTAGACTCTCTGTCTAATTGCTTGTAACAAAGATAGTACTTGTTCGGTAGATAGTTCATTTTCTGAGGAGGTTGAAATGTAAGAAGTAACCCAGCACCCTGTTTTCTGAATTTTGTATTTGTTCAAGTTATTGGTTGGTCAGAGATTATAGTTTGAAACTTCCTGTAACTCTTCCCTGTAACTCTTTAGCGGCCAAGTAATGATTCTGTCAAGTGTCCCAGTCTAATTTGTCACTGATTGTCGCTCAAAGAGAGGTTAAAAAGGATGTTTATTACCAAGGTCAACGAAATAAAGTAATTGTAATAAGGATATCAGTTTTTTAAGGTAAG
This sequence comes from Heliopora coerulea, assembly GCA_030142905.1. Taxonomy (NCBI): domain Eukaryota; kingdom Metazoa; phylum Cnidaria; class Anthozoa; order Scleralcyonacea; family Helioporidae; genus Heliopora; species Heliopora coerulea. Next base: position 275,060 of record JASJOG010000287.1, on the reverse strand, counting down.
AAAAGTTTGTAAATAGCTTTCAACCGTTCGGAAGGTCTTCAGCGTCGTCTGACTCTCTTTCGTCCTCTCCTTCCTGTTGAAGTATGTCCAAATATCGTTGTTCTCTCTACCGTAGCCTTTCTGCTGACTACTGATGAGTCCAAAGTTTGAGGCTTCTTTTATACTCTTCGATGATTTATAGATAATTAGTACGGGGCCAAGTGCTTTCTGTAATCTTCTCAGCAAAGTAGAAGGTAGAAAAACGAGGCCGCGGAAGAGAGCAAACAGATTCAAGCTCCATGCCGCTTACATAGAAGGCTCCATACTCATACAAATTTAGGCAAGTTCCAGCAACTCAATATTAAATACAACATATAGATTTCATCCCTATGATGCTTAATTACAGAACAATGATATCAGGTAAAAATTTAAAACTAATTGATACGAATTATAAACGGTGTAAGATTAAGCCTTTGTCATCTAAGTAAACAAATTACATGTGTGTTTCAGCAAGAAACTTAGCGAAACTGTCCCTAAGCAACGAAGATTGACCGAAAGCATCTATACAAACAGTGACACGGATTCCATCTGAAAGTTCAACCAAAAAGCCAACTGCAAACCACACATCGCAGCTGCATTTGCACAAGTGAAAGTTGTCCACAATGATTCGTAAATCTCTATCTAAATTTTACTGCTAAAGTTCATCATAATACTATTCGCAAAGGCAGATTTCAATTCATTTTCATTTTTCATGACAAAATGCAAACTTCGTACACATAGACGTAGAGTATGGGGGGCTGAGGGGCTCTAGCCCCCCCCAGAAATCTTAATGAGGGGGCTCAGCCCCCAGAAATATTGCAGCAAATGACTCATCAATCACCATTCACAATTAGAGGGTAGGGTTATATAACTGTTATAGCCTCATTATCCCGGTCAGCCGAAAGCGCCCATGTACACATAAGACAACCCAGTAATTAAATTTAATTTAATAACGAGAAAATCCATATTATGATAGGATATCTAATACGTGGGGCATTCTCTTCCGCAAGGACACTGGGGACGAGAATGGCGAGTCGGTGCTTCATTTACCCCTCATCATATTGTATCAAGTGATTAGGGTCAGTGTTTTGTTGGAGTCGGGAGTAGTGATACAATATCATCAGGGGTAAATGAAGTAGCTACCGAGTGGCGGTAAGTGCACATCCTTTTCTAGAGTGTGGACAGTGGAGTGTATATCTCTTTAAATTACATAAGATTCTGCACAGTCTAATTAGCGATTGATTCTATTCTATGATTAATTTTTTACCAATAAGTTGTCAATTTTGTCACTTAGTAAAGGTTTAGTCTGTGCCACAAACGATCAGCTGTTAACAATTTTCCGTAGAACTCGATTCGCACAATCGCCAAGAGGTTATGCCACTCATGCACCTCGTCCTCGAATTTCAGCCTCTCCCCTAGACAAAAGCAAAACTCTACGTCCATGTTCGTGCATGAGGTTCAATGCCAAAGGATTTCTTAATGCTATTTTTATGACTATTTAAACAAACAGACAACAATCACTTTACTCTGGCTAACACCAGACGATTTCACTCGTGAAGAGAAGTCTTGGACCGAAAAGGGATAAAAGATAGCTTTTTAGGTTTGGCAATGACTGAGCGTGTAAAATAATCGAAATATTACCTTCCCGACCTTGTCTTGTGTTTTTGATCATATTTTAGGTACCAAGATGCTTCTCTTTTCGGAGTTTGTTTTATATTGTTTTTTGTAAAGTTGTCCTCAGGTACACTCAACTCTCTCAATGCGGACACCTCTCTAAAGCGGACACCTCTTTTTGACAGTAGCGTAACTGATGGGGGCAGGGGAGGCGATTCCCCCCGAAAATTTCATCGGAAAAATTTGCTGTGTCGTGAATAACCGAAATTGTTATTACGTATTTCACTAGCTTGGTTTTATAGAAGCTCTTTTCAACAAATTATTCATATTGCTCATGGTCTCGGTATTCAAAGCAATATACCTTAATTATATTTTAAAGATTGAATTAAATCGAATTGCCTTTCGCTGGATTTTATAAGCCATGCGTGCTCTTTTTGTGCAAAGCAGAACCAAGCAGTGCGCTGACCGTGTTGACTTGTTTACAATGCGCTAGTGATAGGTCTCACTTTTGGGATACCAGACACGCTGCAATCGAGAGAACTTTGGGAGTTTAACTTGATTAGTCCGTTTAATCGTTTAAGAAATCATAATACGAATAGATAATACGAATTCATAATTAGGAAATCAGATAATTAACGGTCCAAACAAGGAACCGTTCATTGCCACGTTTCTTAATTATAAATTTTTATTTATTTATTTATTTATTTATTTATTTATCTATTTATTTAATCTTATTTATACACGGTAACTAATCAACCAATAATAAAATGTATTTACAGGGAAAAAATGTTCAGTTGTTTTCCATTAGGCCGTGTAGCACACATAAGAAATTAAAAAGAGAAAATAAGAAATAAGGATATTTAAATTAATTGTTTTAACAGCTTTAATTCAGAATATTCAGAATATTACTAAATATGGCCTGACACGAACGGGACAAGTCCCATGCAAGGGGTCAGCCGCAATTAAAATAAAACTAAGTATAATATACTATACATGCAATCATTAAAGTAAGTAAAAATTACCCATGACAAGGACAGGTCCTACACAAAGAATAAGTGCAGGGTAGTTCAGGATCAAAAATTGTTATCAGGAGTTCCTTGTAAGGCTTATATAAAAATAATCTAAAACTACCGAGAGATTAAAATGTACCAAATGGAGCTATCTTAACAATATGATTCCATAGGTTAACAATTCTATTGAAGTATGATGATCTAAAAGTGCTAGTTTTGCAGAAGGGAGTTTGCAAATACAATGACGAACCCCTTCTTGTGCGACTACAGACAATAGGTGTAAAAGTGTCAATGTCAAGGTCGATTAAACCACATCGACATTTATAATAAAACATCAAGTCATTGATCTCTCTGTTATAAGCAAGAGGTAAGAGATCTAGCGTTTTTAAACGATCCACATAAGATAAATCTCCACGTTTTAGTATTAAAATCCACAGTGTTACACGTCTTTGTACTCCTTCGATTCTTTTCTTCAACATAGCAGTATCAGGGGACCATACTTGAGAACCATAGGTTAACTGCGATTTGACCAATGATAAATACAGAGATTTTCTAACTCGTACATCAGACAAATCATGACAAGTCCGCTTTAGGACACCCAGACATCTATTTGCAGAGGACCGAATTCTTCATCCAGATTTGAGGAGTTCGAACGGCTTGAACTAGAACAAATTTCCTCAGAAGAACTCTTTCCGACAACGCTTATTTGTAATTAACTTCAAAACATTGGTAATCGAGCAAGAAGCACTCAGTGACGTCATATTTGGTACTCCGCTGACAATCCGCGTCTGCTCGGGAAAGACAACATGGCGTCGCAAATTTAGCAAAATTTCGAACTTTGGCGTACAATATCTCCTTAACTAAATGAAATTACCGAGAGAAATTTTGCCGATGGCCTAATGTTCGTAAGATCTTTCATATGAACCCAACTTGTATTTTGAGTGGAGTACCCCTTTAAGATTATAGGTTATTGTTATCCCCAGATCTTTTTCCTCATTACAGCGAGTAAGGTCGTTTCCGATCAATTTATAAGGAAATAAAATAGGATTTTCTTTCTTGTTACTGTAAGAGCTTTTATCTTGTAAGAGCTTTTAGCTTTACTGCAAGAGCTTACATCAGAGCTTTTAAATGGTAATACTAAAAATATAAACCAAGCTATTTACAATTAAAAATACTGAATTTCAAAGTTCATAAATTTTGTCCTCTAATGATTGGGCATTCCAGATCACAGCCGCTCTATACTTAAAGCTTTTTTTCATTGCATTAGTATTTGGTTTAGATAACAAGAGCATGTTACCATTACTTCTCAGGTCATAAAATTCCCGCCTTGCGATGGAAAATAGGTGACTTAAATTATCTAAGTTTGATCTGCCCGAGATTATCTTTTGCACAAAGGACAACATTTGTTCGTCCCCTTGCACAAATTCAAAAATAGACGGTTGAGAGGTTACTTCATAAACGCGTGTCTCGTCTTTTACCAGGGTTTACAAATATTCGAGAACAATAAAAAGCACTTGGCCTACCTCCTCATCATTTTCATTGTTCTCTCGAGTTTGTAAAACATTCGAGAGCAATAAAAATCACTCGGCCTGCGTCCTCGTGATTTTTATTCTCCTCTCGGGTTTTACCAAGGACAAAAAATAGTGAAAATCACTCGGTCTACGGCCTCGTGATTTTTATTGTTCTCTCGTGTTTGAAACCCCTGGCAAAACACTCACCCTCGTTTATGAAATATTACATATAACATCGTAAAGGTTGAGGACAATAGATAATTCTTAGGATAATCAATCTTAAACATGTTATAAAGTTTGTCGGGATAATTAGGTTTTCGCCGCCCTCCCACAAAAAAAACCCAAGTTACGCCACTGTCTCTCTAAGGCGGACGCAACTAGCTGGTCCCGGCCCTACCTATTTCCTTGTACATTCACTCTCTACAAAGCGGACATCTCTCTAAGTCGGACACTTAAAGCTAGTCCCGAGGATGTCCGCTTTAGAGAGAGTTGACTGTATTGGATTCCATGCAAGCTTATATTAATTTGGGATTTTTCGTCACTTTCATTTTCAGCTGCACTCTTCAGCTTCTGTCGACCTCATGTTAATTGATAATGTGGCTAATTTGCACCTTCAACACTCCACTCATTAATGCTCGCCTTCCGTTTTATGAGACAAAGGAAGACTGCGTTTTTTTCACGTCGTGCCATTTATCATTATTTTCATCATGACATCATCTTCTCGAGTCCAGCCAACAAGCGAAACGGTCGATGGTATTTGTGCGTGGGCATCAGAATGAAACAGCTTAGAAAACACGAGAACGGGTGAAATTCCGTCGTGTTGACAGAATTGATTAGACCTTTGGTTTCAAATAACTTTTCCCTGGTTCAGTTTCCCGTCGAGGCTTGTCAAGTTTGAAGTGACCCCGTGATACGTAAATGTTGAGGTTCATAAAGATCCAGTCCTTGAATTTAGACAGTGAAGACCTTGAATGCACTGCACATGCGGGAAGGATGTGGTCGGAGAAAAACCTGTTACGTTGTCTGTATTTTGTAACAGCTACATCCATTTTCAAGAACTATGTTATTGTTGTAATTGCGAAACAATACGTGACGCAGTGCAATCACTACACCAACCTAAGTGAACGGTCTCGCAACGTTGGTACTGAGTCAGGACGACTTCGTGCATGTGACAATACACTTGTTCATAAAGCATGGTATCGATTTTCTGGGGACGCAGGGAACAGAATGCCGTCTGACTATGTCAAACGAGGAAAGTGCTCTACGGAATCACCAGGATGGGTGAGAGGCAACCATCCTCGTGGACCAAATATTACCATTACTGCTGAAGTATGTTTTGATATTTACAAGAACCGTAGCTGCGGTACACAAAAGATAATTCTGATCACGAATTGCGGGGGATATTTTGTATACAGACTGCCGCGAATCGAAGTATGCTACAAGGTTTATTGCGGTACATACGGGAACAACCCCTCCACATCTCCTCCAACGTCGTCTCAAAGTACGTTTTCCTATGCTTCAAGCACTGGTAAGTCAACAGAGGTAAAGAACTGTGTTACAAGTAATAAGTGTGCGTCTTGAGTTGGACGCTGAGATGTGAAGGGCAGTACGTTTTCCCCAGTCCCAGTCTTCAGCATCTATATCGATGTCAGAATCTACCAGAAGACACTTAAGTGCTTTTAAATCACCATTTGCTGCAGCTTCGTGAAGCTCCGTCATCTACCGTACATTTGCTTAATGGAATCTATAATCAAATATATGTTAAGAATCAAGAAATATGCCCCCGCGGTCAGATTGTCCTGATAACGAGATTTCTTTATAAAATAAAATTTCGACAATGTGTGCTTTCATTGCCTGAAATCCGCACCTTGATTTAAAGAACAGAAAGTTGCTGACATGTCTCAGTAGGATAATGGTCAGCACTAGAACGTAATCACTGAGACCAGGTAACCGTGGGAAGACTGGGACTGAAAAATTAAATACTTTATTTATGATAACTTTTTGGAAAAAGTTGTTGGGGTTAATTTAAAATGCTACCAGAGGTGACACGTCAACGCTTAGGATTACGAGTTGGGTTAGGATTAGGTTTAAGATCCTAATCTTAACTCGAATCCTAAAACTAACCACAACCCTAATCCTAATCCTAATCCTAATCAAAACATTCATGATAATTTTGAATCTTAAGACCATTGAAATTTCAAGATGGTCTTCCATTTCAGGTGAAAGGATATCAGGTAAATAAATATGCTTAATTTTCTAGTCCCAGTCTCCACACGGCTACTACGTCTCACTGGTTGCGTTCTAGTACCGACCTACAATGATGGTACAAACTCCGATCAAGAATAAAAACGAAGTCATCCATGCCTCGTCCGATTTGGTCATTTGCAATGACAAAAGCGTTCGGTATCATGGAAAAGATTTTTTTGATAGGGTAGAAAGATTTCTAGGCCTTTTCATTAGTAACAAGAATTTAGATTTGGATGACCTAACCCAATGGCCCAATCCAGGATTTTCAACAATGGAGCCTGAATTCTTGAGTGGGGTGCGCTGTGGATTTTGGAGGTTTATAGATGACAGGTAAAATGTTCTCTATTATATGGAATTTGCATTCCTTTGTAGTTTGGAGTTTGGGTGAAGTAAAATGGCGTTACATTGCTGTTTTAACAACGCGACATTTTTTGAAAGAGAATTTAAGAAGTTTTATTAAAGAAAAATAAACAAAACAAAAGGTTTCATTCAAAGTGGTCATGCACTACGCTCATGAAGGACAAATGATGCTTTTACTTGAAGAAAAACATACAACGGAGAAAATTGTTTAAGTAATTCTTTGCATTTAGAAAAGAGACCATGGAAAAGCTTCGACTTGTGCATTAAGTATAGGGCGGTGTTTGGCAACTAGAACAGATTCAGCAGTTTGTCTAAAATCAAATCCAATGAGTGAACGGAAGTGAATAAACAACAAAGTGAACGAGTGATCAGCACATCATGACATCAACCTTGTTCAAAAGAAGTATTTTGGAAAACACGGGTAACATCATACATCAGATATATATAGAATACATACACACAAATACATGCACGTATGAATATAACAAATCTACATATCTTATACTTAATGACTGGCATAGAGTCACTGACAGTGTTACCATGTACATATCATATTGCTTTGCATTTCAGCTTTATAATGTCATGGAAATGATGGAGTATTCTTTTTGGTTACGCCAGTCACCAAGTCAAAGAAGTCGGGAGGAGAATTAAATTGTGCTCAAAGTTCATTATTGGCTTCAAGAAGATGGTTGGATTGTTTTCAGTCAATAATGTCTCCCGTTGAAACGAACTTTAGACGTTGGAAGTCGTCAAGCAAAGTTTTCATACATATATATATATATATAGGTAGACAAGACAAAAACTTGGGTTACTTCATTTATATATAATTATATATATAATTATATATATATATATATATACATACACACGTATATCTGAAAACTTTGCTTGGTACATATATACTAAATAATATATTAAGGTAAATATATACTAAATCACCAAAGTACAATCCAACGATTTGAAAAAGTTATGAAAATCGACACTAAAATCGAAATCAACTTTAATGACTCACCTATTTTTCACATGTTGACCGCTTTGTTTCCAACGAGCAACCACATGTGGGGTATAATAATCCAACTAGGATGTTTAAAGCGAATCCATTAGTTTGTTTGTTTTGAAGTTCGAATAATCCTAGGGAAACAATGCTTGATAAGGAAATTTGCATAAAGAAGCGATCGTAGCAGAAGCGCCACCTCCTTTAAGACGACCATGCATAATCACGCTGTATTTGAAAGGCAATTGTCACTCGAGTTATAAAAACCTTCACATCTAATTGGTCAGGAAAATTTATTTCATCTACTTTTACACCATCAACATTTAATTAATACCTACAAGTGTACAGGATGTCAAAAATTATTCATATATATATATATATATATATATATATATATATACATATTATTTATTTTACAGTAAGATGCTGTCACTACTCAGAGTTTCACGCGGTACGCGATCATCATTTATATATATACACATATACGTCATAGACAACATCAAACTTTAAAAATCTTTATTACTAAATCATTGACGTTCCTTAGCAATACATTTATCGAACCGTTTCATAAGACGACAAAAAGCCTGTCGAATTAAATTTTTGATGAATAAACGAACGTAATTCATTTGTCCCAAATCCTTCTCTTTTAGAAGAATTACTTCTCATGAATTATCTCCTTTTTCATAAATTATTTTAATTTGTTTTCAACGTTCATGATTTAGTAACAAATATTTTTAATGTTTGATCTTGTATATTCTATAAATGACTGTATCACATAACCGGAGAACAATATACATATCTTATCTTAAAGTTTGTCAATACTATCTGATATTAAACCTCGTTGACTACTACGTGTTTATTTTGTTTTCAATTAATCAAAAGTGTTCAGAGTGTTCAGGCTATCGTGGGATTCTTGCATGTCTAAAATAAAATCAAACAAAAGAATAGAGTCACTGAAAACCAAATAGTTTTGTGGTATACTTGAAATGACTAGTTTTTTAAATGCTCGTAATGTTTTTAAGCAACTCTTAAATAAATATACCAAGTATAATTCAGAAACTTTGACTTCGATACTTACACTTTTCTCGACTTCTTATTTTATTTAAAATACTTTGACGTTCTGGCCTCTTTGATTTAAATAACGCTTGCTGTACCTGGAAAGTCGTAAAAATCAAGATTTAACGCAAATGTCTCTAATCACACGGCGGTTATGAATTATTTAACATCATGTAGACGCAACCTGTTGACATAAGTGACAGAGACAGGCATAAAGACAGATAGACAGACAGGCAGAGAGGAAGACAGACAGGCAGATAGACAGGCAGACAGACAGACAGGCAGACAAGAGACAGGCAGTCAAACAAACGTAGTCACTGACCCGTAACTATTCTAGAGTCAACCTAGTCAGTTGAGTTGGTAAAAATTTTCGAGATAAAAAATATCAAAATAAAAGAGTGAAATTGGACGCTTCAGTTTTTAATATCCTAGTACACAGATACTGTATGCAATTGAAATCACTCAAAGTTTGCTTGTCTGCGGCTCAAACGTGTGTATCGCGTGATTCAGTATAAAATAAATCATGAAAAAAGCAATATTGATGTTTTCAATTTCTTGAAAGGTGTTGCCTTTTGAGCATTCTATAACCGCCAGAGTTCAGGTGTTTCAGAGACTCTAGGTTTCAAACTCCCCCCGAGGAGCATGTCCCCGACACACCTAGAGCTTTCTAATTTCGTAGAGGCTTGCATTCTAACTCGGTGAACCAAAATCCTTCTTACAGCCTTGAAACAGAAAGATATATTAATGGAAGCAACGGTCAAACAACGAACGTACTGTGGGACGAATAAAAAACCCCCAAAAACCCGGATAGATGTTTCGAGGCCACGACGAAGGACAAACGGACTGACAGAAATACAAAAAATAAATGGATGGGTAAAAACTGTAACTATATTCACCTGCTCGTTTATTACACAATGAAAAAGAAAGATGCAAAATCCTTGAAGAGAATTCAAAATTGCAAAGAAATATTTGCAAACAACGTCGTCGAAGAAGTAATCAAAAATTGCGAAAATCCATGTAAAACCTAAAATGGGTAAAATGACGACAGACGCACGAATGCTGGCTCTAAACTTGGCCACCAAGTTTTGTTGTTGGAGTTTGTAGGAAGTGACAAGTCGATACAACATGAGCCCATAGAAAACGGAATTGGCCTACAGAAGAAATAAAGGTTGGTTATTTAGGCTGCAGTTCTGCTGAGAAGTCAGTATGATAGATGATGGAGGCATGGAATGACCCTTTTAAAAAGAAATTTCAATCGGAAAGGTCGCACATGCATATAACTTATGTACAACATTGTGCAGTAGATTCAGAATTATTGTCATAATGAGGTCGTCGCTTTGGCAGCATGTATGTGCATTACTCGACTCAGTACTGACACTTGTATACGTTGCTCTCCTTCTGAGTCTGTTTGACTATTTGGTTAGTTGAGCATATGGAGGTCGCTAGTTCGACTACTGTTTGGGGTGCTTGGTCCACACTTTCTACATAAGCATAATTATAACGTCATACGCTAGGACAGTTGGTATTTCATGGTTGATGAATCCCTTTGTACTTGGGAGGTATGATAAGTTTAAGTGACTGCGTGTAAGTATGTCGTTTTCATTATGTTTCCGTCAAAAGAGTAAAACAAGGTTAAGCATTTAAGAAAAACCAAATGGATTTCCGTGTTTGGATACTGTGATCCAAACACGAGAGATGATGCGACCAATGCCCTTCAAAATTCTCTGTTGCGCACCTTTGTTTGACATCGCCTTTACTGAGATACTTAAGAAGGGCGTTAGTCCAGATCTTATAAACCTCCGTAAGGGTTGAAGCAGTAACATTACTTGTGGTAATTCTGGTAGTTAGGAAGGTACGTAATGGTGTCGTTCGGCAATCCTTACCAATAAAACAGCTATCATTGATCCAAGTGCTGCCCATATGAAACCATTAGATTTATTCAACCAGCAATTTCCAGCTTGGCCGTATTCTGATGGTCCAGCAACGCCAAGTGATATGGCAACAATTAGAGCAGGAAAACCTGTACAGGAAAAATTGAAGCACATTTCTAGGCTAAGTAAACCTTTTTATTAACTTCGCTTGATTGCCTCACCGCTTTTTGCTTTTTATTTTGCTGCATGTCTTATGTCATCGTCTTTGTAATTATCTACGCCCTTGTAACTTCATCACTGGAAGTTGATCATGATGCTAAGATGACATCGAAACGCCGTTCAATAAACCTTATTCTTCTGTCGCTTACATTTGTCATAAAATGTTTTTCAAAAACTTTCTTATTTAAATATTAGCCTAGAAATCTGACCGCCAAAACTTGCCCGCCACTTAAATAAATGAGCATTGCACACGGGCAACACCCTAGAGTTCTTGTTCCCTCGAATTGTATAACTTCATCTAAACAACAGTAGATATAAAAGAATCTTTCATTCAAGAAGTCAAGAGACACTAATTCAATTACCCCATCCAAGAAGATGAACGAAGAGGTACCATTTTCTCCCAAAATTACTCTTGAAGACTTGAGTCAAAAGACGACAGAGCAAAATTCCTTCACATAACATCCACATAAATAAGGCAAGGACGAAATAATGCAAAAGTATTCCCATTGCTTGACACACTTCCTACAAAATTAACAAAGATCAAAGAACTGCTTCTTAAAAAGCTATTTGTAATCTGTTTTTGGAAACTATACAACACAACAGTCCCCTTGACGAGAAGTTGCAACAAAAAAAGAACAACAACTTCAACTAAAAGGTGATGTTATGAGAGACCATTTTTTAAAGTCGATTTCTAGGCTTAGTTTACAGTAGACCCAATTTCATCGGATTCTTAGGAGAAACGGAAGCTTTTTATTCTGATTCCAAGTATCGTTTACACGCAAGGAACCAATCCAGTGCACAAAATCTTCGAATTGCTCACAGATTCGAAAAAATATGAATCGAGAAAGGAATCTAGATACTTTGAATCCGGAGAGCTATAAATCCAAAGAAATTTTCTTCATTTTTGAGTATATAAATTGCCGTGGCAGTGATTTAGGAAAGTATTATGGGAAGCAACTGGAAAAATATATGGTGGCCGAGATCTGGCAGCCCAAATCGTGGCGTTAAATCCTTTTGAAAAGTATGCGGATTTTAGCATTACTTAACGAAATATCCAGGTTGGTAGGTGGACGTAAACAACTACGAATATTAAATTCTTTCTGCGTTGGAATCTGGTGTGTTAATGAATCCGGAGTCTTTGGCGTTGGTGTAACCAAGCCTTAATAGCACAAGCATTACACCAGAGATCAATGTGCGTAACATGCCATGTGGCTACGATTAGTAAAGGAAGATCTGTTGCTGCAACCTTTTACGTCAAATATCATCTCATGTAACATTATCTAACAACACGAAAAAAGACAAGAACAATGACTCAACAGGAACATTTAATACATAAAGACATAGACATTACCATAAACATATATACATTGACACAGACGCAGACATAAATGTAGGCGGAGATGGAGACATATGTATGTGCTTATGCGGTAACCTCTTACCAGGAACTGTCGTTTGCACAACTTGGAAATTCTAGGATCCTCATTTCCAGATCCTCAAAAATCTCGGGGGAGCGTGAAACAACTTATCAGACCCTGCTGAATGGTTTCCGGTGAATAGTTTCGAAATTATTACGCTCTCGTAAAATTGAATTGCTTTCGCTCCTCAACCCCATATTATCCATCGTCAGAGTTACGACGACCTTTCGACAACATGAATTAAATTACCTCATCGTGTTTATAGGGACCTCTTATCACTGATAACGTGTCCAGCAGTGCAATGGCAATGCAAAGATTCATGAGATTAACAAAACGTGCGGACATGAGAGTCTTCCAAAGGTAGACGTAAACAAAAATGGTTAAGACCACAGCCGCCAGTGAAATTGCCGAGCCTACTGTAGATATAATTTCCAAGCTTGACGATACCAAGGAACTCTGGAGGAAAAGACAAAAAAACCAATATTGATTCCATGATACAAAAAAGTTTAAATAGTTCAATGGGTGTGATCCCAAGTGCACTTTCCAAGGTTGTTGCCCATGATCTTTGAATGGAGAGACGCATGAATGGCGTCAAGAAACAGTGAACCAATCAGAACTGTCCAAGTGATATCGAACCTAATAACGTTGGTTCACTTGTACAGAACATGGATTACATTAAATGACCAACAACTCCAATTTTTTTCGTTGTAGGTATTTATATTTTCTCTTTCTTTCCAGATGTCTCTGTTGAGTAAAATAGTCTGGCTTTAGCCTTATGAATATAATTATAGAAGCCCTGTACGGGTTGAAAAGAGTTAATGTACTTGGAAACCACTGAAAATCACGACAACTAGGCCTTATGTGGAAATAAAAATCTACAAAACGCTAACCGACACAAACTGTGCTTTGCAGGGGTAACATGACGGAGGAGCATCAACCCAAATTCAGTGTAATAATTTGATACAAATGACGTCACACTACACCATATGACTAATCAAACGATGCGTGTCAGCAGGGTTTCCATTTCATTTTCCCAGCACTCGGCCTTTTTTATCCATTGATGCAACTGAAGACCACTAAATTCAGCACTATGTGACAACGCGTTAAATGAACCTTCGTTCAAAGGAAACGGAGTGCATTACCTATTTACAGCAAATTTCACTTTGCGTAAATTATGGACGCATTGCCAACTTTTTTATTATAAACCTTCCTCCACTCTCCTTCATCAAACTACCCGATGTTGCTTCCTGTGTTCACTCAGTAAATATTTTTGACCACTTTGATTTCCACATGAATTCTCTAAAATATGCACCCTAACCCTTTTTACGAACCTACCGTGCTTTCGCCATTGTAGTCCACCATAACTGCAAATAAAGTCAGGTGATTGCATTCACACGTGGTTACATGTTCATTGGTTTCTTCGGGAACAACACGGCACCCCTTGTCGCTCCATTCACTGTTTTCTTCAGGTTTCCAGAAAATACATCGTTTGCTAAAAGTGGTATTATAGACCTATAAGCAACGAAAGTTAGCAAGAGATGTACTGAAGTAATCACTACAAAAAAAGGAATAACAGATGGGAAACGAAGAATTAGCCACCATAAGTAAATTTGGTCAAAAAATTCGTGAAATGGATGGTTGGACTGGACTTGAATAAAAATTAGATGGGATTGGTTCTGTTGAAAGATAGAAAATTGCCACAAGCCTGCTGTTTTCAATTTCATGAAGAATTCACGCAACGTTTCCTTACTCCAGGAGGGAGGCGCGGAGGGATATTCACTCTTTATAGGTGGCAAAAATACTGTGCCCCTACCACATGTTGTATCTGTTCATCAAAATTGTGTCTTTACCCTTTAAGCAAAATTTGCACAAGGGAATGCATTCTGAAGTACTTTTCTTATACTTAGACAGAATTTTTTTTTCCTGTTCGTCGCTCCACAACTTTCTATTTTGGAGGCAAATTTTTTTTTGATTTTGCTTTACCACTACCAGAAACCCTAGGTGCCTCTCTTCCTTACCGTTCCATTGGTCTCCAAGACAATTTTAACGGGCTGTTCAAAAACCTCTTTCCCCAGTGGTTTTACAGTGCTGGAAATGATTTTCGAACTGTGGTGAAGTGTCGCGTTGGTGCTTAAATTTTCCACTGTTGCATTCAAACCAACTAAGATGGAGCTCAGCGTGTCGTAGACAACGTTGACAACCGACACCGCCTCAGGTGAATTCTCGTTAAAAATCGATTTAGGAAGACGTATAAGACTGTTGTTTTGTTGGAAGGTCAAACCGCTTTCTCTCAATTCACTTTTGGTGCCAACTCGGCACACTTGAAACGCGAGGTTCTTTTCTCTCGCTTCTTTTACGTGGGCCTCATTACCGCTTAAATCTTCCACCAAATCCAAACCAAATTCATTAAGATCTACTATCAGCTCACGGGGTGTGTCAGGACTGTCCTAAAATACAAAACATTAATTCAAAAATTACTCACAATAACTGGACTGTACAAGCCGCTTGGCCCAGAAGTAATTACTTTCTTTTTGGCAAAGCGGGATGGGGTAAATTTTGAGAACACTTCTCTCCTAGCTACTCTTCGTCTATAGTAGGATGACCAACAACAATAAATCAACTATCCATCTTTTCCTATCGTCTGCTCGTTACCTCCGTTACTTCCTCCCACGTTTGTAAGTTTTCTTCGTCAAGAAGGTTACTCGCGGTCTCTGTGAATGGAATAAAACTTTCCTTCACCATTTGCCTCGAGTTCTTCTCTTTCCTAAACAAGGCTCTGATCCTACCCAGTGTCGTAACAGCCGTTTGGAGATCCCCGCCGAAGAGTCTACGTAACCTCTCCGAACTACTCTTCTGTCTTCGATCAATTCTTGTTAACCTTTGAAGTTCTTTCAATGTTTCGGTAATGTTGATGCTGACATTAAAGCCTTCATCCATGGCGTCAAACTGTATTTTGGAACAGAACAGAACAAACAAGGAAATAATATAAACATAACTTTGCAATGCCTGTAGCATACGAGCTTTGCTTAGTTGTAGGGAACGTTGGTTTTCAAAAGGAAAAGTTTGTTTTCTAATTTCATTTCAGTTTATTTTGCTGCCAAGCATAAGATTTACGTCGGCAAACTGAACCGTTTCGAAACCTACAGTAGCTATTCATTGTGCATTACCTTTATCTGATGTAGAAAATCTGATGTAAAAACCGAAAGAAAAAGGTACTTACATTTTGAAGGGCAGCCTTTCAGTGGAGTAAAATCATAGCATTACCTCAGAACATTTAACTCTGATGAAGGGCTTTGCACTCGAAATATCAGTAGCTTGTTTTCTCGTTCTTTGGCACAGGACTATCTTTCAGTGGCATAACGGAACTACTGGGGGTCCTTTAAAGGTTTTCGCTCGGGGGGCCCTCACCCCCCTTAGTTTTAGACGTATTTCAAGACTTTAATCTCTATTGTCTTTCCAGATTCATCAAGGGCCCCTTAGAAGTCGGGGCCCTTAGGAGATGCTCTAACCCTTACCATAGTCCGTTAGGCCACTGCTATCTTTAAACTTCTTTTTCGTTAATTCAGAACTGTCCACGCATAACTCTGTTTCTGAAATTTGTTTTTTATTCGATGTTTACGCATGTCAAAACAATTACGTTGTCACGTACATATGCATTTATTGTCACATGCCTGTTAAGTCACTCCGTGACACGAATTAATGAACCTGTATTTGCCCAACTCTGGAGTAAAACAACCAACGCGCCTGATCTCACACCTTGAAAAGATGAATATAATTAATTGACAAAACGTGGTAAATAGTTGAATATCATCTGTTCAAGGACAATGCAGGACTTGTTGGAGTAAGCGGTCAATAGGATTGCCGGTTGTATTTTTAAAGAGGATCAGATGTGGGTTTACAGTCACCTGTGGGTAGTTACTTATTTGGTAGCCTAATCCTAACTCTAATCCTAATCTTGACCCTAATCTCGACACTAATCTTAATCATAATCCTAATCTTAACCATAGCACTAATCCTAACTCTAATCTTAATCCTAACTCTGACCCTAATCCTGACTTAATCCTAATCCTAATCCTAATCTTAACTCTAACCCTAATCCCTAATCCCTATCCCTAATCCCTATTCTTAATCCCTAACCCCTAACCCCAAACCATAACCCCTAATCCCTAACCCTATCCTTAATCTTAACCCTATCCCTAATCCTAACCCTGATTCTAATCTTATTCCGAGTTTCTTCTTGATAGACGATATTCATCCAGTTAAGCACATTTTCTCAATTGTTGCTATTCATCTTTTTGGGATTGAGACGGTGTTGGTAAAACACCCTCCCCCTTTAATCTCTGTCGCCGTCTGCTTATACAGACATACCCGAAAGAATAACTAATACCGTAATAAAATTATCACCTTATCTTTTAATGACTTGAATGATGGACTAATGCACTTCCTTAGTTTTGGTTTAAGCCATCTTGGCGGTCTTCCTGGAAAAGCTTCGCAGATGCGTTTTGCTATACCTATAAGATCAGATGGCATATGGGAGAAACTTCAGTGTGCGAATATCACGATTACTGATAACCAAACTCATAGATTTCGAAAAACTCTACTCATGTTCAGTTTACAATACTCTTGTAGTAGGTTATAATGTTCATGTGTACGCCCATCGTGGAAATCAGTTTCATACTGACGATATTAGCGTAGGTAAATAAAGTTCTTCTATCTTTCATCTATGGAATGATGGGATAAATTGATGGGTACACCATTTTCTGTATGATTCTGAAGGGTGATAGGAATTGAAATGGAATCCTACCACAGAGACAAATAGTACTCAATATTACGTCCCAGGGGTCGTACCAAAAGTTCCCCGACGCAGGAGCTTAAGTCCCCTACAGGGGGAGTAAACCTGAGGGGCCAGGACCAAGCCCGCTAGATAATTTCCTAATTTGAAGGTCGGCAACGTCATGTTATTTTTCGCAAGAGTAGTTGAAAGAACTGACTTGAAACCGTTTACTTTTAGGTTTGACGAGGAGATGAGTCTGTTATCTTTCTTGGCTAAATCAATAACAAGATCTCATAGTTTGTACAATGTGTTATCGGTGAACATTCTCTGACGAACTGATAATTTCCCCCTGACAGGATTGCTAATGGTTCCCCGACGGATGGACATTAGCTCCCTCTGGCCCCCTCTGGCGCCAACCCTTTTGCTTGTCATACACTAATTTTCATACAAGATTTTGTGAAGGATATTTCAATAAAGGACATCCAAGAAAATAAGACAACGATTGAAGCAATATCTTAGGTAACTCCGATCCTGGTGATCCGGTGCCCCGAAAGTAAAATTTCAAATATGTTTTTCTAGGATTTTTCGCTTTTTATAACAATTCCTGTACTAATTTCTAATCGAAAAGTCTTTTCGAATGTACATGGAAGTTCGAAAGAAACAGTGTCTTGGAAAGAAAAAGTTTTTTTGTAACCGAAAACGGAAAGCCTGTTCACTCTAATCGTACCCTTCTAGATCTGCCAATGATGTTTTGTATCTTCAATTTGGGCCACGTTGTCTTGTACCCATAAGGCCAAAAGTTCAGGGTATAAGATATTTCAGATACAGTGTATACACAAGGCCAAGAAACATTTCTGTGTTTGCATCAGGAGTCACTACAAGATTTTAAAAGTGGGGAGGCCAGAATTTATCTTAAAATATGCATTTTCAAGGGATTTTCCTTGTAAAATATGAAAAAAATTGAGGGGGAAAATGACCAGATTTTATGTGTAAAAAGTGATGTATCAATTTAAACGTTTATCAAATATCATGTTGATATCATTCCTGTCTGTCGTAGAAGAAAACTACTTTCAGATATTCTGAATGGTAAACGAAAAAGATTCTATTAACTGTATACAAACAATAACCTGGTTTCTATCTTGCTACACTTCTTAATCCTTGCTACACACGTAGCACGTGGAAACCAAACTGGCTTTGAGAAACAACTGGCTGTTTATATAAGTGAAAATGTCTATTGCTTTGTTCTTTTTCGTGACGTTTCCAAACAGTAGAATCACAAGAGCTATAATTATCTCTTTTACACTGCTGTTCATTTTCGATAATTGTTAAGCTACTGAAATTTAAAATTAATCATATAAAAACAAAACATTTCTCTGCACAAATGTGGGGGGGGGGGGGGGCAATGGCCCGGCGGCCCTTGTGCATGTACTCACCAGTCCCGTTGGAACACTGCTGTATGTCTGTCATTCCCAAAAGCGTTTGTTGCCATTGAATCCCTTCCCGCATCTCAGCAGGACAAGTGCCCAGTGTGGACAGCGTGCCTATTGAAGACAATGCTTAGTTAATTAACATGGCACTTTGTAAAATCAACGTGGCACGTGGTATTTGTTAAATTAACTGACTTTTAGTTTTGTAACATGACATCATTTAAGTATCTGGTTGGAAACAAATTTACTGCGAATATATATGAATAGAAAAAAGTATCAGATTACGAGCAATGTAGTAGCAGCAATGATTTCAATCTCAAGATAGATGCAAGGAATGAAACTACAAAGTATCTCTTGATGATAATAATTTCCGAACTCAAACCTTCTATGAATGGCAGTACTAACTCCATTCCTTTATCATATATTTGATTTTCTCTGGTACTGTGACACTTGCACTGGGCGCTAATATTCGTGCTAAAATCAAGCTAACGGTAAACCATAATGAAACCCCAGTAAGTACTGAAATGCTACACAGTTTTACTGTAAAGGTATTCATCGTTTGTGTGCCTATCATTGTCTTCATTACATCATCATTATCATCATCACGCTCACGATTATTATCAACATCGTCACTACATCTTTTGTTATACATACATTGAATAAGTAGCCTTGAGGATTTGATGTTTCGATGTTATAATTAAGAAACAATTTGATGACTTTACTTAAATCCCTTCTAAAATATAAACCTAAAACTAACTCCAACCCTAAGCTCAAAGCAACAAATCCTGAATCCCAATTCCAAACCAATAACCTGCAATTAACGACAAAATTTCAGAGGACATTTGAAACTTAAAACATTTAGTTACTATGAATGGTGTATTCTAACTCAGTAAGCGATTCTCTTCTCTCCTCCCCCCTGTTCCATGCTGGGTTCAACGAAAGGGACACACCAAACTTCAGTGTGTCTGCATAGCAAACAACATTGAATTGGTGGAGCCGTGGAGGGGAGAGCAGATAGAAGATGAATTTTCACAGTATTAAGACAATTTTCCCAGCATATTTCTTTACTGACTCTGCAGGTCTATTTTATGTAAAATTATCCAGGAAGCATTGAGACATCCTTTCGTAAGACGGAAAAACAAACTTGTTTGTTACCAGGCTTTGTGACTGTGATCCTCCCAAGTTGACTTCGAACGGGTTCTTCATCAGTTTTGATTTCACAGTAGAAATCATAGATAGTATAGGGAGATTGAGAATCGGGCCTAGATGGACTTTTCCACACAAAGACTTCGCTGTTGTTTCCAAGTTGTTTCCACTGGCCATCCGGAAGCCGCTTTTGATGCCACGAATAATTCCCGGTGGTCGCGTTAACTTCACGATTGATGCAGTGAAGAGAGATCGTCGAGCCTGTGATATAAAGAACATGTCGAATCAGCTATGGATTGACCAGGCGGAAAACGTAATCTCAAAAGGAATATCAAAGCCCAGCAAAATATCTTTACGAAAGCCATCGAGTCGGACACAAAAGTAAATCGTAATATTTAATAAAGTTCTGACGTTTCGTTGTATTAATCACAACATCATCAGAGAGTAATTTACATAACTGCCTAAAGCCTAAGTATATAGTTACAAGGTGTAATAATATTCATGCATTAACCAATCAAAGGACGTACTAAAAGGACGTACTTTTCCTTTTATAATTCTTCTTTACTCTTCCATGTTGTTTGTGTTCTCATACCTGTAACTTTTATTTTTAGTACGTCCTCTGATTGGTTAATGCATGAATATTATTACACCTTGTAACTATATACTTAGGCTTTAGGCAGTTATGTAAATTATTCTCTGATGATGTTGTGATTAATACAACGAAACGTTAGAACTTTATTAAATATTACGATTTACTTCTGTGTCCGACTCGATGGCTTTCGTAAAAATATTTTGCTGGGCTTTGATATTCCTTTTGTGAACATGTCGAATGTTGATATTATCACTTTATGTGATATTTTGTTTGACAATACATTTTTTATGTTAATATTTTATGCTAATTTTTTTATGTTACTTCATTATATAAATCAAGGAAGGGTGTTTTTAACATACAGCTTCTTCTTAATGTGTTGTTTGAGGCTTTGCAAGGTGAAAATTGTTCTTTTTATTAGAAGTAGATTTTGTGGGTTACACCATATGATTTTCATATTTCTGAGCTTTTGGTACGTGAGCTTAGGCCGTCATCAGAGAAGTTGTGGACGTTCGTTAGCGTCAGAGTGCTGAAACATTCTCGTCCACCTATATGCACTCGCCATATCACAACCTAACAAAAATTCTAATAGAAATTTCCAGGCTTAAATAGTACAAATGCTAAAAGATTTATTTGTTTATTTTTTACCATTTCGTCTATAGTTTCTATAGATATATTTCTAATCATTTTCGTCGGCACATTGTAACTGGTTCCTCGAGAACTTTTTTCGAGAAGGGTTTCTTCCTTTTAATCAGAAAGTGGAATTTTAAATCTTTTGTACTTACCTCCATCAATTACTGCAGATTTTGGTTTAAGCTTGACCGTGATTCGAGGTTTCACTTTTATAAATCTCCTGCTACTCTTTTCCGTTCCGTTATAACTTGAAAACAATCGAAGAAAAATATTAATGAATTTTATCATATATTCATCAACCTATACGACTTTCCATATAGGTATAATTCACTTACATATATACATATACATATACATATACATATACATATGCATATACATATACATATACATATACATATACATATACATATACATACACATACTCATTAACATACACATACAGGTACACATAAACATACACATACACACATACGTACATAGAGCATTTTTAATTTTTAACTGAAGAAGAATTAAGTTCAAAACATATTAAAGTTTATTTCAACATTGGACTAGTGAAATGTTTATCTGCTTCTGAATTCTATTTTATGCTCATATATACATAGAAGAGCAGAATTCGTATCCATGTTTAAGGATCCTTCTACCAGGAGTACCATTGTTCTGGTATTCTATTCTTTTTTATTCTAATTTTTAACCGAGTGTGAAGTCTATACTCGGGAAAGTATACGCCTGAGGTTTTTGTACCGACCAAGCGACGAAGAAGCGAGGTCTGTGAGGAAAAAACAGAGTTTGTTTTCGCTTGTTTTGAAAATGTGCTTCGAATTGAAAAGGGGGGGAGACCATCCCTAACAACTCTTTTGATTAGTATTTATGATAAAAGAATAAGCTGCCAATACCTCTCACTTACCGAGCGATACACTTATAAAATCCCGAATCATCGATCGTAGCCTTACGTATCGTCAATATCGACTCATGGGACGAGAATTCGACTTTGGTTCTTTCGTCCCCTTTAACGGATTTCACTCCATTAACTTCCCATTTGAAAATCACTGAATACCGGACGTTTGCTTTACACTTTATCCTCAAATTCTCACCAATTTTTACATTGGACAGGAGCAGAACTTGAACTGTCAAACAATGAGAGAAAAGATTCTTGTTTAAGAGAGTTCTAGCTTGTAGCGGGATATACGTTCATTCATACATATATAAATATACATATATAAATATACATATATATTGTCTATATAGCAAATTAATAGAAAACATTGATTTAGTGGTTGTATACAAGTTCACATCAATCATTTGTCCTAACAATCATGTAAAGTTATCAGTTAAAAACAAACCACAAAGGGCTAATCAGTTGTCTACCATATATATATATATATATATATATATATATATATACACATATGTATATTAACATATACACATACACATACATATACATATAGTAAAAAGCTAAAAGGTTGATAACTTCTTTGAGATCAGTCACGCCAGTTATCAAACTTTTAACTGTTTACCTTATTTATCACTGTCTACACAATATTCTATACATACATACATTTATATATAATTTTGTTAACGATATGTTAACGATGATAGATATAAATCTCTACCTTTGTGGTATTGAGCACTCTGTTGTCGATTGAAAAATCTATATTTGTATATTTGATTATATATATATATATATATATATGTATGTATGTATATATGTATGTATATATATATATATATATATATATATATATATATATATATGTATGTATATGAAATAAAGAAGCTTAAAATCCTGGGTTGTTACTCAGAGTTTCACGTCTCTTTGGACGATCATCAGACAACTGTCCAGATCCTGGTTTAATTATTCTTTTATACAGTCTCGTACGTCATCGGGTAAAAATAGTCCGGTGATCTCATTGCAGTGCGTCAACGGGGCGTGTTTGCCTTATAAATATATATATAAGGCAAATTTTTGCTTGCTTTCACTTCTCTGAGTTTCAGGCGCTTAGGCGATCATCAGGCACCTGACAGATCATTTATTTATTCGTTCTCTTAAACATTACGGTGTTATGTTAAGTGGCGTTTTGTTACGTGTCGGCACTTAGTGAAAAGTTCTGATCTGCTGTTTATGATCTCCTAAAAATTTAAAGGATATCAGAACTTCTCACTAACCGCCGACACGTAACAAAACACCACTTAACATAACACGGTAATGTTTAAGAGAACGAACAAATAAATGATCTGTCAGTTGCCTGATGATCGCCTAAGCGAAACTCAGAGTAGTGACAGCAAGCAAGAATTTGCTTTTGACTTGCGTTTTCTCTCTGCCTATTATGGTATTGAGCGCTCTAGATATCCACGCCATATCTGTGACACTTTTGTTACATTTATTCGGTTTATATACGTATATAAATATATATGTATATATATATATATATATACACATATACATCATAGACATAAACATATACATATAAGTACATATATATATATACATTTAATAAATATATGCTGCACTCTTGGTTCCGGCACCCCTACTTGACGTCAAGTTTTTTATGGTGAGGTGTGATTGTTTGTTAAGAAGGAGGTTTCTCTTACAATTTTCACGCCTGAGGCTTGCCAATTACTATATCCGCAAATCAAGAAATCCAGTGGAGATGAAATGAACTCGAGTTATCAAAATAAAAAAATGGACTAGATTCCTGGTCAATTTTAAAAATGTATCGGTAGAAAGGAAGGGTCAAAGAGAGGACGACCAGTGCTGATCAGTATATCACAAGTCCTTAAAATGTTGCAAATCGATTTCCATTTTTTGATACTCTGATCCAAACACCAATATCAACCAATCAGAATTCGTTATCGTTACTTTGTGAAAATATCATTTCTGGGGGCGGAGGCAATGCAGCACCAACAAAGTTTCTTAAATTTTAGAGCTCTCAAACGGCATCTCCCAAGAGATAACAGCAATGAAAATCGCTAAATATTCTTCAAGAAGTGTCCATTGAAAAATATTTTATATTTTTTTCAAACCGTCGGCTGCTATTGGTTTATCCTTTCTTATTTCGCATTTTCATACGATGACATGAAATGGAATTTATATTTCAAAGAAAGACATTGGAGTGTCAGAAATGAATCTTATATTTTAAGGTAGTGTTTACAAGGAAGCGAGCCAGTCCCCCTCGTAGGGCTGGCTCTTTTCTCCAAGGTCTCGCCTCCCTGTGAAATCTCTTGTAAAATTTGTTGTCGTTTATGTAACAATAAGGTTGGGAATTTTCCATGTAAACACGCTCAGAAGTGTCGGTCCTCCTAAGAAGGCTGGAAAAAATTAACGAACACATGAGCACGACATTCAGCCCTCTTGCTGGGACTAGCCCTACCAAGAGGGCAGGTTCGCCTCCATATAAACATCCTCTAAGGCTCAACCAGAGCCAGTCGCGAGAAATAAAACACTTGGGCCTACCGCTAGGAATCGTACCCGCGACAGTATGAATATAGTGCGGCACTCCGCTACCTGAGCTACGAAGGTCGGTTGCCGAAAGCATGGCCACAAGATCTCCCTAGACTATCTTACCGTTCAATACACAGGCGTCGGAACGACAATAGACGTGGAGGGACCCGATGAGGTTCCAATATCTGTATGGGTGTGTGTGAAAGCGTGGTCCAATGGTAAAAACTCCAATGACCTGCTGCCGTCATTATACAGGTGCCAAAACGATAACTTGAATGTTGTTTGAAGTCGAATTTGTGATTTGCTAAAGATTCGTTTACTCAATGCAATTGATCGGGCAAATTTATGGCGCAGATTCAAGGTAAAAATAGAGCTAACTACAGGTCAATAGGAACTGTCAATAGAGCGATCTGCAGCCTCGTTGCCCTCTCTCCTCCGGAATCAAATTTTGTCAGTCATATAAACAGTTTAGATGTTTCAGTACATATACATATGGCTTCTTAACTTAAACCGGAACACTTGTGTTGCCTTAAAAAGTGGTGGCCCACACATACTCTTGCCCCCCACCAAAAATTTGTGGGGGGCCAAGTTTCCTGTCCCCCCGCTTCCGACGCCCCTGGTTCAATAGATCAGTTTATCACCGCGTTTTACCGACCATTAAATATTTCCCAACCAATACAGCGTTTTATCTTTTGATTTGCGAAAAAGTGTGGGTGTCTGACATATCCTACACCTCCCAGGACGATTCCCCCTGTTCATTGGGTAAGACGTAATCATAGCTCATCTATTATCTGATAGTTCGGTGTCTGTGAATTTTCATTCATTTACATCTGAACAAGACTTTTATGTTTATTCAGGCAACTGTTTTCTGCTTTTTAATTTCATTAAAAACCCATTCAAAACTTATAAGTCAATACTTTATTTCAACAACTTTCGGTGGTAATGTTCGACTTAAAACAACCTATTATATTAGCTACTTGGTGCACTCGACAGCATAGATGAACCTTGATCGCTTTTGTAGTTGCTTAATGAAGGCCAGTGAGACCCATAGAATAAGAGTGAATTTACTTCACTTGTTGCTGAATTCGGCATCCCAGCTGGTAGGATTCCCAGGCAAACATATATCAGTTTTTATCTTAGTAGACATGCATATACATCAGAAGTACGTGTGAATGGGAAGATTTGGCACAGGTGATATGCTGATAATCCTGTTTGACAAGATAACTGGAATCGGTCGATTGTTTGCAGGGTTTTCTTCGGCTTGTTGCATTAAGCCACGCACCAAACACAATTTCGGAGCATATTTCAATATTGACAAATATTTAGACAAACTGTGAAGCATTATTACTTCATTCGAAGGCACGAATTAAGAACCTACAGGTGCAAGTTAAATTTATTTTCAAGCAAACATGCTATACTTGACGTGACAGTCTCGACAAACACAAACCTCCGTTAATACCTTGTCTCCTGTTTTAAGACCAGCACAGCAAACTGAGCAAAATGTTACTATTGTGAAGTCACAGCAGCGATGAAATTTTAACAACAGTTGAATGGTTTAACCATAGCCAATTAGGTGCAGGATAAATGCTTCCAACGGCGGCCCAGTTTGACAACTGTAACTCTTGGTTACTCTTTAATAAACATTTAGTGTGAACAAAGTTTGTTAACAAGTTGACCCAACCCGCCACAAGGGACATTGAGAATTTATTTGCGATTCCCTAGTCCGTGCATTCTGTCGCCATTGTGACTAAACATTAAGACATAACGAAAGGATTAGTGTTCCTTCGGTCGTTATTGCCATTATGTTCCTATAAGGTCGTTGTGTTGCCTTGTTCACACTGTGGAAATATTGATACAAACTGAAGACTTTCGCAAGACTACGTCTGGAATGTGAAGCAGATTTTACGTAAGGTCAACTAGGCATTGCAATTTCCAAACGAGTTTCGCATTTGCATCAAGACAAGACATGAACGTGCGCTAATAAATAGTTAACATACCTTATATGAAACGAAAAGATTTACCTCCGCAAAAATATTGCAATAGTTACCTGGTCCTTTCTGTTTAGGTGGACTGGGATCCCTCCGAGGCATTTTTCCTGGTGATGGCGGCGACGGGTTCATGGCATTGGTGATTTCACTAAGGCTGAGCACAGCAATGAGCCCTAACGTTACATAGAACAGCAATAATGGCTTCATGATGTGCTTAAAAGAAAACAAAACAGGCGAACGGTAAAAGATGAAGGTCACAAGTAATGTACGATTGTATACACAAATTAGCGTAGTATGTCAGACGTCCCCTACAAACAAATTAGTGTGGTACGACTAAAGACAGAGATGCAACCAGAAAAGTCATTGCGACATGCTGAAATATTGCTTCATAATTTACTCACCGGCGATGAACGACTGAGTAATAAAAATCTCTGGGTATCTAATTGCTTCTGGTTATAATATTTCCAAAAGATTTGCTGTTACAACGTCAAAATTCTTCGTGAATGCTCTAATCACTTAGGCTTTCCAAACCAAATAGTTTCTAATCTGACCAAACAATTTCCAAATTATGGCTGTACTGGAAATATTGCGGCGTCGAGGTGACTTTAATATTCAGTCCCGTCCATTCATCCGAGTTATTTTGATCTTCTGGTGATGATGACCAGAAATGCGCGGGGGACTTAAAAGAGGCCTGGCCTTCGACGTCATAACGTTGTGTTCACTGAAGCACATCGATTACAATACCGTTTTGGTTTTTTGATTTCATTACCATTTGCACTGACGTGCGCTTTAATATCCGAATTAAACCGCAAACGGACAGACATGAAATTTTTGGCTCAAATCGCAATGCAGCACAAAACTTGACCAGAGATTTAGAGCAGAATTTCTTAACGAGGAGACAACTAAGTATTAAACCAGAATTTCAAGTGGACATCAACCAAGACAACTTAAAGTTGAGGACCTCTCTTGAGTTTATGTTTACAATTCGGAAAGGAAACTTCTGTAGGACTTGACTCCCTTGGCATATGATAAATTCCAAGCTGCTGAAGTAAAAATTTGTCACTGAAGATTCAGATGTTACTTCCCTCAATGTTTTCCCAGCAGAATGCAAGCTACTTAAGGTTTATCAATGTTTCTTTTCATTTTTAACTATTGATTTCAATACCCTTTGGTGAACCCTAAAATTTCAATACCCTTTGGCAGGATGTAAACCCCTGACGAGTAAAATCGTCTAATGTTAGCCCGATTAAATTGACCTGGAGTTTTTGGTTCGCATTTTGTGGAATCAATGAAAAGATCATTGTCTATCTAACTACTTAACACCATACTTGCAATATTCTGTAATGAGTTTGCCGACAAGTTCAGAGAAAGTTCTGGCACGCAGGCTTAGTTAAGTTAAACCAGTTTAGACTGCTCTTACAAAGGAAATAAAGACTTTGTCATTTGTGTAACAAATATGGTTAAAAACATTTATTAAAAACAAACTAAATAAACTGAAATATGAAGAGACCAAAATCGAAAAGCTGAGTTGTTTGTGATCGTGTTTCACCGCTGTTCAAAGAGATTTCTGAACTAGTACAGTTTGGGCATTCATACTCTGTCCAAGGCCCAACTGGCCACCGACTTATGAAATCTCTGAGTGATGTCAACAACAAATTACAATAATAGAACTAAAGAAAGAACAAAGAAAAAACGTATCAGAGAAGAAAAAACGAAAGAATGCGAAATCATACATGTAAGGGTTGAGGAAGTTTCCATTCATATACAATTTCATCATTGTATATTTTCCCATTCCTTGTAGGTTTGGTTTGAAATAGACCGGAGAGCGAAGAAATGCGTCTTGATATCCAATATTTGCAAAATATAATAAATGCAACTTCGAAGGAATTCTAAGTATTTTAACTGCCAATGACAGTGGACTCTCTGTCTAACTGCTTGTACAAAGATAGTACTTGTTCTGTAGATAGTTCATTTTCTGAGGAGGTTGAAATATAAGAAGTAACCCAGCATCCTGTTTTCTGAATTTTGTATTTGTTCAAGTTATTGGTTGGTCAGAGATTATAGTTTGAAACTTCCTGTAACTCTTTCCTGTAACTCTTTAGCGGCCAAGTAATGATTCTGTCAAGTGTCCCAGTCTAATTTGTCACGGATTGTCGCTCGACGAGAGGTCAAATAGGATGTTTATTACCAAGGTCAACGAAATAAAGTAATTGCAATAAAGATATCAGTTTTTTAAGGTAAGAAAAGTTTGTAAATAGCTTTCAACCGTTCAGAAGGTCTTCAGCGTCTTCTAACTCTCTTTCGTTCTCTCCTTTCTGTTGAAGTATGTCCAAACATCGTTGTTCTCTCAACCGTAGCCTTTCCGCTCCCTACTGATGAGTCCAATATTTGAGGCTTCTTTTATACTCTTCGATGATTTATAGATAATTAGTACGGTACCAAGTGCTTTCTGTAATCTTCTCAGCAACGTAGAAGGTAGAAAAACGAGGCTGCGGTGGAGAGCGAACAGATTCAAGCTCCATGCCGCTTACATAGAAGGCTCCATACTCATACAAATTTAGGCAAGTTCCAGCCACTCAATATTAAATACAACTAATAGATTTCATCCCTATGATGCTTAATTACAGAACAATGATATCAGGTAAAAATTTAAAACTAATTGATACGAATTATAAACGGTGTAAGATTAAGTCTTTGTCATCTAAGTAAACAAATTACATGTGTGTTTCAGCAAGAAACTTAGCGAAACTGTCCCTAAGCAACGAAGATTGACCGAAAGCATCTATACAAACAGTGACACGGATTCCATCTGAAAGTTCAACCAAAAAGCCAACTGCAAACCACACATCACAGCTGCATTTGCACAAGTGAAAGTTGTCCACAATGATTCGTAAATCTCTATCTAAATTTTACTGCTAAAGTTCATCATAATACTATTCGCACAGGCAGATTTCAATTCATTTCCATGTTTCATGACAAAATGCAAACTTCGTACACATAGGTGTAGAGTATGGGTGGGGATGAGGGGCTCTAGCCCCCCCAGAAATCTTAATGAGGGGGCTCAGCCCCCCAGGAATTTTGCAGCAAATGACTCATCAATCACCATTCACAAATTAGAGGGTAGGGTTATATAACTGTTATAGCTTCATTATCCCGGTCAGCCAAAAGCGCCCATGTACGCATAAGACAACCCAGTAATTAAATTTAATTTAATAACGAGAAAATCCATATTATGATAGGATATCTAATACGTGGGGCATTCTCTTCCGCAAGGACACTGGAGACGAGAATGGCGAGTCGGTGCTTCATTTACCCCTCATCATATTGTATCAAGTGATTAGGGTCAGTGTTTTGTTGGAGTCGGGAGTAGTGATACAATATGATCAGGGGTAAATGAAGTACCTACCGAGTGGCAGTAAGTGCACATCCTTTTCTAGAGTGTGGACAGTGGAGTGTTTATCTCTTTAAATTACATAAGATTCTGCACAGTCTAATTAGCGATTGATTCTATTCGATGATTAATTTTTTACCAATAAGTTGTCAATTTTGTCACTTAGTAAAGGTTTAGTCTGTGCCAGAAACGATCAGCTGTTAACAATTTTCTGTAGAACTCGATTCGCACAATCGCCAAGAGGTTATGCCACTCATGCACCTCGTCCTCGAATTTCAGCCTCCCCCCCAGACAAAAGCAAAACTCTACGTCCATGTTCGTACATGAGGTTCAATGCCAAAGGATTTCTTAATGCTATTTTTATGATTATTTAAACAAACAGACAACAATCACTTTACTCTGGCTAACACCAGACGATTTCACTCGTGAAGAGAAGTCTTGGACCGAAAAGGGATAAAAGATAGCTTTTTAGGTTTGGCAATGACTGAGTGTGTAATATAGTCGAAATATTACCTTCCCGACCTTGTCTTGTGTTTTTGATCATATTTTAGGTACCAAGATGCTTCTCTTTTCAGAGTTTGTTTTATATTGTTTTTTGTAAAGTTGTCCTCAGGTACACTCAACTCTCTCAATGCGGACACTTCTCTAAAGCGGACACCTCTTTTTGACAGTAGCGTAACTAATGGGGGCAGGGGGGCCATTCCCCCCGAAAATTTCGTCGGAAAAATTTGTTCTGTCGTGAATAACCGAAATTGTTATTACGTATTTCACTAGCTTGGTTTTATAGCTCTTCTCAACAAATTATTCATATTGCTCATGGCCTCGGTATTCAAAGCAATATACCTTAATTATATTTTAAAGATTGAACTAAATCGAATTGCCTTTCGCTGGATTTTATAAGCCATGCGTGCTCTTTTTGTGCAAAGCAGAACCAAGCAGTGCGCTGACCGTGTCGACTTGTTTACAATGCGCTAGTGATAGGTCTCACTTTCGGGATACCAGACACGCTGCAATCGAGAGAACTTTGGGAGTTTAACTTGATTAGTCCGTTTAATCGTTTAAGAAATCATAATACGAATAGATAATACGAATTCATAATTAAGAAATCAGATAATTAACGGTACAAACAAGGAACCGTTCATTACCACGTTTCTTAATTATAAATTTTTATTTATTTATTTATTTATTTATTTATTTAATCTTATTTATACACGATAACTAATCAACCAATAATAAAATGTATTTACAGGGATAAAATGTTCAGTTGTTTTCCATTAGGCCGTGTAGCACACATAAGAAATTAAAAAGAGAAAATAAGAAATAAAGATATTTAAATTAATTGTTTTAACAGCTTTAATTCAGAATATTCAGAATATTACTAAATATGGCCTGACACGAACGGGACAAGTCCCATGCAAGGGGTCAGCCGCAATTAAAATAAAACTAAGTATAATATACTATACATGCAATCATTAAAGTAAGTAAAAATTACGCATGACAAGGACAGGTCCTACACAAAGAATAAGTGCAGGGTAGTTCAGGATCAAAAATTGTTATCAGGAGTTCCTTGTAAGTCTTATATAAAAATAATTTAAAACTACCGAGAGATTAAAATGTACCAAATGGAGCTATCTTAACAATATGATTCCATAGGTTAACAATTCTATTGAAGTATGATGATCTAAAAGTGCTAGTTTTGCAGAAGGGAGTTTGCAAATACAATGACGAACCCCTTCTTGTGCGACTACAGACAATAGGTGTAAAAGTGTCAATGTCAAGGTCGATTAAACCACATCGACATTTATAATAAAACATCAAGTCACTGATCTCTCTGTCATAAGCAAGAGGTAAGAGATCTAGCGTTTTTAAACGATCCACATCAGATAAATCTAAACGTTTTAGTATTAAAATCCACAGTGTTGCACGTCTTTGTACTCCTTCGATTCTTTTCTTCAACATAGCAGTATCAGGGGACCATACTTGAGAACCATAGGTTAAGTGCGATTTGACCAATGATAAATATAGAGATTTTCTAACTCGTACATCAGAAAAATCATGACAAGTCCGCTTTAGGACACCCAGACGTCTATTTGCAGAGGACCGAATTTGCATAATATGAGAGTCCTACTTAAAGGGGTACTCCACTCAAAATACACGTTGGGTTCATATGAAAGATTTTACGAACATTAGACCATCGGCAAAATTTCTCTCGTTAATTTCATTTAGTTAAGGAGATATTGCACGCCGAAGTTCGAAATTTCGCCAAATTTGCGACGCCATGTTGTCTTTCCCAAGCAGACGCGGATTGTCAGCGGAGTACCAAATGTGACGTCACTGAGTGCTTCTTGCTTGATTACCAATGTAGTTTTGAGTACTTCCCTTTAAGATTATAGGTTATTGTTATCCCCAGATCTTTTTCCTCATTACAGCGAGTAAGGTCGTTTCCGATCAATTTATAAGGAAATAAAATAGGATTTTCTTTCTTGTTACTGTAAGAGCTTTTATCTTGTAAGAGCTTTTAGCTTAACTGCAAGAGCTTACATCAGAGCTTTTAAATGGTAATACTAAAAATATAAACCAAGCTATTTACAATTAAAAATACTGAATTTCAAAGTTCATAAATTTTGTCCTCTAATGATTGGGCATTCCAGATCACAGCGGCTCTATACTTAAAGCTTTTTTTCATTGCATTAGTATTTGGTTTAGATAACAAGAGCATGTTACCATTACTTCTCAGGTCATGGAAAATAGGTGACTTAAATTATCTAAGTTTGATCTGTCCGAGATTATCTTTTGCACAAAGGACAACATTTGTTCGTCTCCTTGCACAAATTCAAAAATAGACGGTTGAGAGGTTACTTCATAAACGCGTGTCTCGTCTTTTACCAGGGTTTACAAATATTCGAGAACAATAAAAAGCACTTGGCCTACCTCCTCGTCATTTTCATTGTTCTCTCGAGTTTGTAAAACATTCGAGAGCAATAAAAATCACTCGGCCTGCGTCCTCGTGATTTTTATTCTCCTCTCGGGTTTTACCAAGGACAAAAAATAGTGAAAATCACTCGGTCTACGGCCTCGTGATTTTTATTGTTCTCTCGTGTTTGAAACCCCTGGCAAAACACTCACCCTCGTTTATGAAATATTACATATAACATCGTAAAGGTTGAGGACAATAGATAATTCTTAGGATAATCAATCTTAAACATGTTATAAAGTTTGTCGGGATAATTAGGTTTTCGCCGCCCTCCCACAAAAAAACCCCAAGTTACGCCACTGTCTCTCTAAGGCGGACGCAACTAGCTGGTCCCAGCCCTACCTATTTCCTTGTACATTCACTCTCTACAAAGCGGACATCTCTCTAAGTCGGACACTTAAAGTTAGTCCCGAGGATGTCCGCTTTAGAGAGAGTTGACTGTATTGGATTCCATGCAAGCTTATATTAATTTGGGATTTTTCGTCACTTTCATTTTCAGCTGCACTCTTCAGCTTCTGTCGACCTCATGTTAATTGATAATGTGGCTAATTTGCACCTTCAACACTCCACTCATTAATGCTCGCCTTCCGTTTTATGAGACAAAGGAAGACTGCGTTTTTTTCACGTCGTGCCATTTATCATTATTTTCATCATGACATCATCTTCTCGAGTCCAGCCAACAAGCGAAACGGTCGATGGTATTTGTGCGTGGGCATCAGAATGAAACAGCTTAGAAAACACGAGAACGGGTGAAATTCCGTCGTGTTGACAGAATTGATTAGACCTTTGGTTTCAAATAACTTTTCCCTGGTTCAGTTTCCCGTCGAGGCTTGTCAAGTTTGAAGTGACCCCGTGATACGTAAACGTTGAGGTTCATAAAGATCCAGTCCTTGAATTTAGACAGTGAAGACCTTGAATGCACTGCACATGCGGGAAGGATGTGGTCGGAGAAAAACCTGCTACGTTGTCTGTATTTTGTAACAGCTACATCCATTTTCAAGAACTATGTTATTGTTGTAATTGCGAAACAATACGTGACGCAGTGCAATCACTACACCAACCTAAGTGAACGGTTTCGCAACGTTGGTACTGAGTCAGGACGACTTCGTGCATGTGACAATACACTTGTTCATAAAGCATGGTATCGATTTTCTGGGGAAGCAGGGAACAGAATGCCGTCTGACTATGTTAAACGAGGAAAGTGCGCTACGGAATCACCAGGATGGGTGAGAGGCAACCATCCTCGTGGACCAAATATTACCATTACTGCTGAAGTATGTTTTGATATTTACAAGAACCGTAGCTGCGGTACACAAAAGATAATTCTGATCACGAATTGCGGGGGATATTTTGTATACAGACTGCCGCGAATCGAAGTATGCTACAAGGTTTATTGCGGTACATACGGGAACAACCCCTCCACATCTCCTCCAACGTCGTCTCAAAGTACGTTTTCCTATGCTTCAAGCACTGGTAAGTCAACAGAGGTAAAGAACTGTGTTACAAGTAATAGGTGTGCGTCTTGAGTTGCCGTGGTTTAGAAAGGACAACACAAGCTTTACAAGCAAAAATAAATCTGTCATGTGACGGTAACTTTTATTTTTCACCCAGTTCTTTATTGATATCTATTTCAGAATCATCCTCAGAGAAACATAAACAGAAAATTTTCATGATAATCTCTTTTATTGATGTGTTCAAACAAAACAATTTTACTAAACTAAGGACGTAGCTAACACTTAACAGTAGGCAAGGAGGACGACAGTTGTTTCCCAATAATTTCAGGAACAAATTAAATTAACTTAATGAATATATTCTCAACATCCAGTGCAATTTTAGGGTCTACCCTCCACAGGATAAATAGGGCAAGCTTTGGAGTTTACTTAGTTTATACAGGAAGTGATCGGGTTTCGAGGCTACGTTTACTTGTTGACAATTCGCTTCTTGAGTATTTCCTTTTCCTTCATAACACTATTTCCTCCAGTTGATATTCTCGGTATATGTGTTGGCGGAGAAGTACAAATCAACTTACGTGTTCAGCGTTTAAGTAAACAAAGCAGGCGACAGATCGAATATGTTCTATCAATATCATGTTTGTTCACTTTGTTTTCTTATTGTTTATAACAGACAGAAGAACATGTACAGTATAAGAAATAACCACCGTATTTTTTGGAATGATTTTACATGAGTGAATTTTTGGCTTGGTTTGGACTCTGTTGAGGAGTATTTTACAGATTTTCGGAGTATTATGTAGTCATCTCAAGCAGGAGAAACCAAAAGCGCAATTAAAGCTGACGTCTTGATTACATTATGGAAATGTCACGGTGACGTCACCTCTTTTAGGTTTATTCGTATATTTTTTTCAATTTCCGAGACTTCGCATGCTGGTACTAATTTTCTGAACAAATGTTTTTAGAAATTTGGTGTATGTTTGCCTCGTCAAGAATTTGCTTCTTGTCATGATTCTGGTTTCTTGAGGATCCCACGCCTTCATAAGCTTTAGATTGACGGTTTATACGAGAAACCCGAGACATTTAGATGACTAAGATAATCATTTTAAAACTTACCCTGGGGTACGTGTAGGTCATGGAACATCACAAATATCACTGTTTTTTCGAATTTGATCTTTAGTTCAGGAATATAATGAATCGAATTAAGTGATCTTGTGAAGAATGAATAATAATTGATTAAGGAGGTGTTCTCATAGAAGCCAGTCAGCCCTCCTGGTATGTCTGGCCCTTTTTGCCGAGATCTCGTCGCCCTGTGAATTCCCCTGTAAAATTTGTTTTTGGGTACATGAGAGCAAAATTTCGCTATTGACTACCCAAGATCTTGCCTGGGAGGGCTGGAAATTTTTCATATAGACACACTCAGAAAGGCTGGCCTTCCTATAAGGTATGCTTGCCTTTTCCATCCCCCCTAGATGGGTTAGAAAACTCCCATGTAAAACCGAGGTGAAATTTAGGCCTCGCACTTGGGCTAGCCCTACCAAGAGAGCTGGCTCGTTTCCATATGAACACCCTCTAAATAACTGCTTTATTCCGCATTGTAAAACTTGAGTTCCGTCATTAAAATGGGTTTCCATGCCAAATAATTGTTTATCAAGAAGAATTTTTGATAATTTGAAAAAGTACGATTATCAGGATTATGCCATGGAAAATTTTTGAATGTTCATGAAGTTTAAAATTCCTTGCTGTTGTTTCTAAAACTCATTAATAATTCACGAGTAAATTAGAAAAAGGAGAATTATCTCATGATGTAAACTGGGCGGTAGCAAGTGTAAGCAACACAACCGATTTTGTGTGTGATGCCTGCACAAGGACACGCATTGGGCGTCCAGACAAGCGAGCTTTAAGCGCGGAATTTTGACCGATCTTCAGGAAGATTCATCGTTTCTGTCACATGTCGGTGTTAATTTACCACCCACGACACCACATTGTTGTGATAACCTGAATCGATGAAAAACTCAATCTGAAGCCTTAGAAACGAGTAAATATACTCAAGTAACAGTACGGTAAACAATGACGCCTTCTCCTCTCTTTAAACCGATTGCAAGACTAATAACGCTGAAAGTCGAGCTTATCATTACACTATAAACAAAAACAATCACTTATTCACTCATCCTTATCTCGTAAAAAAGATGGACAAGGAGCTATTGTCCCGCATTTTTTTTCACTTGAATTTTCTGACAGGATGCTATAGGAAAACGTTTTTTTCACTCTGAGCATCGCATAAAATCTAGAAACCGAAACAATTCCTGCTCACACACGCAAACAAAATATATTGTTTGTCAGCCTGTTGACACTGTTTACTCCCAAGAAACGTTTTGAATCATGTCCGAGTCAACACAACATCTTTTGTAGGACTCTCTCACTCCTGACAACTTGTTGGTAGGGAAAGTATTAGCAAAATCGCTTAACTATTTCAACTTCGAAACAATTTAATATGGTGCTCGAAGTGTCAGAACTTTGTACTCTCCTTTTTAGCAGAGTATCATCTTCACTCTTGTTCCACTTTGCCTAGAGTTCCTTACGCTGCACCCCATGTTTCTATTACTGTTTAACTATTCAACCGGAATGACCGGATTCAACCTTGCAAGGCTGATCCTCATAATTTAATTGTCCCACATGATTCATCACTGTGACGAACACAATTATCCAGCGAAATCACAATTTCTAGCTGCTATCAGCTCACAGATGTTACAATACCTCCTAAAAACTCTGTGCGATTATCAAACCGTGTAGATTAGCGCTTTGAGGAACAATTGTAGCTGTTTAGTGTAGTACAGGATAATAACTAGAGATAACATTTCTTGATTAATATCCGAAGTGATGCCATTTACAACAGAGAAATGTTATACACCACAATCCAAATACCAAAGGTTTAATCTACTTAGTTAAAGTAACGTAAGGAGTCTAATCCATTTTAATAATTACTTTAATCCGTTTTTGGCACACCACAGTTACTGACTCTTAGTCACTATCACTAAAACAGAACTGTGCATTGAAAAAAAATATCGCAGATTTATCATTAATTCCAATGCAACCATTTTCAATGCAAAAATTACGTGACTTTATATTAGTCGTTTCATCCAGTAATTGGAAACCTAGGAAGCATGTGTTGTTCAAAAACAAACGTTGATGTCTTCAACCGTGCGTCATAGGTTTATGAAATATTTACTTCCGTTCCAAAAACATTCGAACTTCCTCGTTGTCACCAGCTTTAATTTTGTTGCTTGTTCAACGTTTTCTTGACATTGAACAGCTGACGCGTCGGTATGTTGAATTCTTTTCTTCTTTGGAAGTTGTTCTCAGTTCATTTCTGTTTTGTTCTCAATTCTTCGCACAGGCGAAGAAATCATGTTTTAGCGCAAAGGGATGTTTTAATTATTTTTTAAAGACATCCCACGAGTACATCATCACCCACTCATTAGATGATAAATGCCATTGACATATGATGTTTTTAAAAGTATAGAAGATAAATAAGGCCTAATTCTGCATTATTTTGTATGCTATGAGTTTATTCAATATAGAAATAACATATTACAATTAACAGTTGTGGGCATGCATAGGCACCGGGAACGGGGGATCAGGGGGCCTTGGCCCCCATCATTTTGGTGGGAGGAGCATAGTATGTGTGCCCCTCCCCCCCACTTTTTACGGCAATACAAGAGTTCCAGTTTAAGTTAAGAAGCCATATGTACATGTACCGAAAAGTCTGAACTGTGTATATGAGTGACAAAATTTGATTCCTGAGGAAAGAGCGCAGCGAGGCCGCAGGTCGCTCTATTGACTGTTCCTATAGGCCAGTAGTTAGCCCTATTTTTACCTTGAATCGGCGCCATAAATTTGTCCGATCAATTGTATTGAGTAAACATACCTTTAGCAAACCACAAGTTCGACTTCCAACAATATTCAGGTTATCGTTTTGGCACCTGTATAATGACGGCAACTGGCCACTGGTGTTTTTACCATTGGACCACGCTGTCACACACACACATACAGAGATTGGAACTTCACCGGAGCAACCCACTTTTATTTTCGTTCCGACACTTATGTGGGGATGTGTTCTGATGCCGTAAATACCAATAGTAAAAAACTTTGAACTCCAAAGATACGAATAAAAGTGATCAATTATTGACCAAACAGACCATTAGTGCGCTGTCTAGCTGATATTGGTTCGGTTTGCGATCGTGACAGGAGAAAACTAGTTTAGATCAATTTGACGACCAACTCCTTAATGTTAATTCCTTACCTGGATATCTGCATAAAACATATCCACCCAAATCATTCAATTAACCCCTGCTGAATTTTCGATCACTTGTTTTGCTGAACAACCAGCGAGAGGCTGAGAACATCACAAGGAGAACGGGGTGAATATTTCGAAAAGAAACTTTTGTCATTTTTATTGTCTTTTGTATAGTTGCAAAATTATGCCCCAAGGAAGAAAGAGAGGGGATAACATGGCCGGTCACCATGGCCGGTGACTCAAGCGTCCAGCCATGTTCAACAGGCCAAGGTTAGAGCAACTCGTACAGATGAATTGGATAGATTCTCGTGTCCATTTAGTTCATACGGAATCGTTCGTCTGGGCGACTGAGAAAATCGCGAATATCATTTTTGTAACTAAGGAGCTAAGTCCTCGTGTTTCAACGGATGTAGACACTGTATAAAAGGTCAAAATCGAACATTATGTTCTGGTGATACGCCCCCATCATTAGATACAGCCATGTAAGAACAAGAGGAAAAGAGGAAACTAACAGAACTAATTCCAGTTCACAATCGCTTTTTTAAATTCAGGCTCGGTGGAGAGAAGTTGCACTGACTCTGGGTGGAAAGATGTGAGTATTACGAGTTGCAAACTTTCAACAATAAAGGAATTGAGTGAAAAGGTAAGAAAAACTTTTAGAGTACACTAAAAGGTGAAGGTAAAAGTTTGTGGACATTTTATTTTGGGTGTGTTTTGACAGCAATTTGCTCCATCCTCCCCACCCCCCTCCATCAATTTTGCTACATACCACCATGTCAGATTATACTGGCTGTGTCACACACAAAGCGAAAAATTGACCGAAAACAAGTAACATTGAATGGGGGAGAGGGGGGGGGGGAGACTGAAAATGTTCATTCGTTTAGATATTTTGTCCCAGTATCTTTGACCAGGATTGTAGGTAAAAGGTCAAAAATAAAGCTAGGTAGGTAAAAGGTCAAAAAATATTTTCGTTACTGGTCGATAGTATTTATTCAACCACTACGGACCCACTGGCTTATTATATCACTTCATTTAATGACATTTTTCAACATTTTCCACATTACCGTTCACAAGGTTGGACGCCTTTTTGATCCTAACGTAAACTATGCGGAGCGAAGAAAAGAAGCAGAAAACACAATCAGTCAACTCTCTGATATCACTGATCTGGACTATGCTAACAAACAACCTGGAGGAAAAAGGCTGAACGAATCCGACCTGGTTTATTCAGTTAAAGTACTTCGTAATATCATCAAACTCAACATTTCCAATTCTAGCCTCAACATCATTCAACCTGCCAGCAATATACTAGATCCGAGGAATAAGAGGACGTGGGATAGCGTAAAGGTGAGAAAGCCTGGACCACAGAATTCCTTACGCAGAGGGACGATGTTTCCAATCTACGATTGAACCTAAAAAT
The DNA here is from genome assembly GCA_030142905.1 of Heliopora coerulea. Lineage (NCBI taxonomy): Eukaryota > Metazoa > Cnidaria > Anthozoa > Scleralcyonacea > Helioporidae > Heliopora > Heliopora coerulea. Next base: position 235,216 of record JASJOG010000287.1, on the reverse strand, counting down.
GAAGCCAAAAACGGTGGGACATGGAGGTGTTTTTAGCGGGCCACTAGTTCTTGCTTTCAACTTCCATTTCCCTCCGTAAGATCGATTTTTCTGTGACAAAGATAATGTTTTTATATGCAGATAACCTTAATAAAACCTCCAGATCTGCGTTTAAGCTGTTAAGGTCCAATAGTCATTCTGATCGAAAAAAAAAGCCCTTGACGTCCGCAATGTTTGACTTCAATGTTTCGCCTTAACTCATTGTTCCAACACATGTTGAGTTCAATGACCCTGGCTGAATAAGTGTTCTTATGCGATAAAATTTAAATCTCCAAAGTGAATTCACTTCCGTCCTTGGCTTGAAAAAATAAAAAGGATTCAGGGGTAGGAACTCTGAGACTTGCATCAGAAAAACATGGCATTCAAAACTGTTAATCGCCATTATCGTTATCATCATCTTAAGTTCTCGGATTGTTCCTAGTTTGATGATGCTTAAAATTAGATTTTGTACAAATAGTTGATAATAGTACATTGTCAGGATCAATATTTTCTTTCTCAGTATTTATCCGTGGGATCAAGGAGCCGGGAGCTGGGTGCTCTTGCACTCAACTAATTCTTTATAGTGCACGGTTAAATTTTGTTTAATTAAGAAATAATTCTTTGTTATAAAAAAAACTTTCATCAGCATGGGAAACGAAATGATAGGGTTATTCATTTTCTTTATTCAAGAAATGCCTTTTTATTGTCAAAGATTATTTTATCAACATAGCAAACGTAATGATTAATTTCGTGTGTTTTTATTCACAATTTAAAAGATTATTTTTTCAAAAATGTTATGGGTATGTTTCGTTTCAAATGGATAGAAAAATGGAGACTGTTTGATCACAAATGATCGAATTGGGAGCGTTTCGAGCCGTTTCAGAACTATACTTAAGTTCAAAACTTTCTGGAGGAGCACGCTCTGGGATTCTCAGGTGAGACTGCCCCTTTGACCTCGCTGGACCCCCAATACATAACTCTGTTGTTCCTGTATAACTTTTAAAAAGATTTTAAGGTAATTTTTCAAATGATCAAATTACAACACAAGCAATTATCCTCCTCGTTAAATCAGTTAATCTATGGTTTCTTCTTATGGTTACAGACTTCCTTAGAGGTGTTAAAGGATCTCGTGTTAAGCCTGGAAGATTATGGCTTTCAACTGGGAAGAAATTTGACAAGCAACAAAGCTGATTCAATTGTGGTGAAAAAGAGTTCGAATATTGAGCTTCATGTAAAAGTTGTTAAACCTAGAAGCTACTCCTTATCACATTACACATTGTTTCAGTTTCCAAATTCTTCATTCAATCTCACCCCGAACGCTTTCGCAGCAAGCGAAAATGCAACGGCTGTGGCCGTCGTGGTTTATTACAGAACACTGCACTCAATTTTAACACAAGAAAAGTTACGTCTCCGACAAACCAATTTGACAACTAAGAAAACAGGGCATATGATTAATGGTCGGATTATAACCGCAAGTGTTCGTCCGAATCCCCCCAAGGAGTTTGAAACACCTGTTCGAATCAGATGGAAAAACAAGTATTCGGTAAGGCTATCGCGTTGTCGTCATGTTGTGTTTGTGGTTGACGGAAAATCCTGAAAAATCATGAATGTCGGCTCTTAGAGATTAAAACATGGGGCTAAGTTTTTTAGATCCGTGAATACACAATGCATACAAATGATAAAGGTGTATTTTTAAAGTCAGTGCATGAACGTTCGTTCTGTTTGTTTTCTTTCACTACAGTACATTCGGAAAAGGACACTTTTTGGCTAAATTTTAAGGGATAAATAACCTTAACCCCGCAGTTGCTCCGCACTTGTTTGTGGGGGTCTCGGTACTAAGGAAAATTTTGAAAATCAGTACTACGATGCATCGAAAATCAGCAAAAATCTAGCATTTTTGTATACTGTGCACAATTAAAGCAATATGCTAAAGAAAACAGCTGCGTGTACAGGCACTACTTATTTCTCCGTTCTTTTCATTCAGTTTATATCCAAAACAGGCAATTTATGAGTAAATTATATGCGAGGGTATTTGTAATATGCGTATCATTTTGTAGTATATATATATATATATATATATATATATACTGTACACACACCACATCTATACCATGCAAAGCAAGCAATATATATGTGAATCATATGTGATGGTCTTTGTAACATTTATACGATATTTTGACTAGCATGAAGATTCAGTTTGTGTTTACTGGAAGCCGGAATTAAACGAAACAACCTGGGACACGGAAGGATGCCGAATGATTGAACGAAGGGACAATTATGATCACTTGACATGTGAATGTAATCATCTGACAGCATTTGCTGTAATGGACATATCAGAGGAATTGGTGAGTCATATTGCTAAACATGCTCATTTGTAGAGCCTATTATCATGCTCGGTAAATCAAAATACAGTCACGTTTGCTCAAAGTTCCAGAATCTAATACAAAACATTTCCTGAGTTTTCACTATTTTAAATTTTCAGGCAACATCATTTGAAAGACAATCACTAGAAATAATATCCACCGTCGGTTGTTCACTGTCGTTGCTCGGAGTTATTCTAACAATAGTTAGTTACTCGTTATTTTGGACAAAACTTCATTCCTCGCAAAAGACGGAAGTGCCATCTCGAGTCCTCATGCATCTGTGTGTGGTCATTGGAATGACTGACATTTTAGCTATCATAGCTGGACCAGCTCATGGCAATAAGGTGAGGAATTACGTCTCCTTACAATGAGCCTGGTTTATTGTCGATTATTTTGTCAAATAAGAATTCCTTAGCTGACTACAGTGTGTATGCTTATATATGTCCTAGCCGAGATGTGATATGTCAAAATAACTTCACTGATTTCTGTCATTTCCTCCGTAACACTGAGATAGTTTACTTCATTCTAACCTCATTTTTTTGTATTTTATAACATTTTTATGCTCTTTTTCTCCTGAATCTTTAGATATTTTGCACTGCGGTGTCTGTATTGTTATACTTCTTTGTACTATCCGTGTTTGGATGGATGCTGTGTGAAGGAATTGTCATTTATCTTCAGCTCGTTCGCATATTTTCTGGCTTGGGAGGAAAACACCTTCGACTTTTCTACACTATTGGCTGGGGTAAGAAGATTTTCGTACTTGCTACTGATCAATATCATCAACATCATCATTTTACCCTCCATCATCACCATCATCATCAACACCGTCACATTAACCATCATTACCATTCCCATCATCACCAACTTCCTCATTATTGTGATCATCATCAACACATCACTAGTTTACTCTCCTTTCTTATTCGCTTATTCTGTGTCCAAAACTCTCATTTTACTTATTTTATTTCCATTCCCATTTCATACATTCACGATTTATTCTTGTGGCGAACAAATTTGCGAGACCACTGTTGTGATAATACTTAATGATTATTTTTTTGAATAACTGAATAAAGTTCTTTATACAATAGGTATTCCCGCCATTGTGGTGGCGTTATCGGTGTGCCTTCTGGACAGAAAAGGATTCATAACGGAGCATGCGTGTTGGTTCAGAGCAAGGGGACCTTTGCTTTGGACGTTCATTGGTTTAGCTGGTGTGACGCTGTTGGTATGTTAGTAAAGGGAATCATACAGTTTTTTAACTCAATCTTAAATTAATTTGCAAGAGAGTAGTTCTCAAAGAAGCCCTAAATTGAAACGCACAGGAAGACTGCGTGTTACCTACTCCCTCAAAATATAATCGTCGAGATATGCTGTAATCATGTTGCCGGGAAGATGTTTCGTTGTCAAAGATGACGTATCCTTTTGTGCCACTAAACTTAGGAACAGTCCTATTTAACAAGTAAAAGTCTGACAAGTTATCATATTACAGCGTGTAACAAAACATCGCTCACTGTGTGGAACAGAACATTACTCACAGTTAGCAACAAGACATCAACCATATCGTGCAGCGCATTTCTCACAGAGTGTAGCACAATCTTGTTCACTACGTGCAGTCAAACTTAGCTCACAACGCGTAGATCAACAGACGTCATGTACTTTATCAGCCGTTGTCAATTTTACGCATATTCGGCCGTCACGAGTTGTTTTTCACCTTAAAATTCAGACGTCAAGACCTTTTACGGGCTTATTAAATTCATGCGGCAGTAATAGAACTTTCAAAAATCTTAAAACAAAATGCATAAACGAAGGTTAAGAAAAGACATCTTGAGGGCCGTTCTAGATAAGACTTCATTTTAATATCAAGAAATACCTAAATTGATCTGGCTTTTTTTAAACATTTTAGGTCAATATTGTTGTGTTTATCTTGGCTTTAAGAAAGATGTTTTCTTCCCATAATATCAGCAGAAGCAGAACGCTGGACAAGGCAAAAGCTGGCGCGAAAGCAACCGCTGTCCTTCTTCCATTACTTGGACTCACGTGGTCCTTTGGACTGATCGTGTTCAACAGAGATTTGATCGTTTTCAAATATCTTTTCGCCATTTTTAATTCACTTCAGGGGTTGATGATATTCTTTTTTCACGTTCTACTTAATAAACAGGTTTGTAAGGACGAAATTACTTTAACGAAAATCTCACATGTCATTTCACATGTGAAAAACATAAGAAACTGGAATATTTTCACATATGAAATTTTCATTTCTTATATGATATCGGAACATTTTCACATATGAAATTCCTGGTTAATTGATACATCAAATGGCTTAGTTCAAAAAATGTCAAACTAGAAATGTTGGTAAACGAAACATGTATTTCACATTTGAACTTCTCAGTGTTTTCAGTTCACATATGGAATTGAAACACTTTTATATAAAAAAACTATTTCCAATCGTGAAATGTCATGCGAAATATCTTTGAGGGCAGATCCCCGTCGTTTCGTCACGCCTTTACCACCACATGATCTCAATTCACACCAGGCAGTGTATTGTTTGGAAAAATGAAAAACAAATGACATCTTACGTTTAAACCGTCTTCCAAAGATCAGGAAATCAGCCAATTAAAATTCGCCATAAAAACCGACCCAGTCCTACACTGTCACCTAATTGAAACTACGGTTACACAAAACGTAGTCAAGTATAAGGGCCAGAGGGCAACGACATCTTCGCTTGTAAGCAAAACATGACACTGATCGGCTTATTTCTTGAGCCATGATGAAATTATCTAACCAATAGTGACTTGGTTACCAAGGTGCAAATGGGCATACAATGTAGCTTCGTGACATTTTTATGACTAAAGCTTCGCGTCGATCATGAACAGTTTTCACACATAAAACTATTGGTATTTTTATTTTCAGTGATGGAGAATTCTATTAAACAAGACAATTGTAGTAACGGTTCAATTAACAAAAAACCTACCACAAACATATTTTCCAATGCTTTGTCTGGTGAATTTCAATAATTTTTAAAAAGTATTTATTCACTTTAAGATACATGATGCAATCTATAAGAAAAAAGATTTGAGGAAAGCTCGTGCTTCAATCGCTACCAATGTGCTACCCAGTAAAAATAAATGTAAGTTTTGACTGATGATTCTGGTTAAATTTTGCAAGTTTCCAATCCTGCGTGAAATGTCCAGTCATTCTACTAGATATTTAATGGCTTCTAATATTTTCAATTTTAGGCCTCACCTTATCAGCAAGCCCCAATATTTCATGCACGAATTTTGGAAGCGTACAAAGGTCAGAGACTGGAAGTTCACCGCGGACACCAAAGATTTCGTCTATTCACCTGAAGAGAACGAAATACTCCACACCAATGGTGTTTAGTAACATCACGAATAACGATGAAAGCAAGGAGAACGCCAACAGAAAGAGCAGCAGGAACAAAAGTTTTGATGAACTGACATTAGAAGAGTTATAACGAAATATGTGATCGTTGCCACCTGTTTAGACGAGGTTCAAGAACATAGGGTCGTCGACAACACTAGCGTGTACTCCAACCAAACAAACATATGAACCATCCGACTTATGTGAAATAAGAAATTTTACAAATGAAATGAGTTCAGTTAAACTCCAAAAATACGTAATACTCAACTGATAAAGTTGCTTTTGAATATCAACATTAAGCAATCAGTAGAAGCAAGAAAATAGTTCATTGTTCAAACGTTAACTATTATGTAGCTTCACTGCGGGCATGAATGTTTCCGCGGAATAATTTGTTCAAACTAAGCAGAAGTTTATCTTAGAAACTGGAGGTGAATACGGTTAAAGTCTTGTTGTTTCTTGTTTCCTAAGTTTTGTGAAGGTTCCGGTACTCATAACAGCATGCACTGGATTCCAAATCCGAATACCTAGAAGACTGAAGTATGAGTCGGATCGCATTCGGAGCCAGAAATCTGAGGGTTTTGCCCAAAAGGTTGATCCAAATTCGATCCCACCAAGAAAGTCATTCTCTTAGTCCGATCCGACTGGATATGAAAGTTTCTCCGCAAAATGCTATCCAAAATTGCGATCCGTAAAAAAGACTAAATCCAAGAAAAAAAATCTAATTCAAAAAACTAAAAAATCAAAAAAAAAAGCAACGAAATAAACCAGATAGGATTTGATCCGAAGGTAAAAGGTAAAAGTTAAATCCGAATCCGATCGGATTGGATTCGCTCATTTCTAATACACATTCAATATCGCTTACCACAACTTTCAACAAAACACGGTTTTGCGAGGTTCTGCTAAGACTTCTCATCCAAGTCCCACCTTTCAAGTTTTCTGTGTACTGTGGCTACTATCTGAACGGACGGCCGTCCAGGGACTATTCCTTTACCTGTTCAGAAATATTGAATGAAGAAAAACTGTTACTTTAACATTGCAAACTTTGCAACGCATGAAAGCAGTGTAAGGTTCGTAGTGAGTTATGTCTGCGGAAGACAGAAAGCTAAACAGACTGAAAAAAGGACACAATGTTATCTATGAAGTCCAGAACCATAAAGAAGTTTTTGAGGTCGGGGGAAAGAACAGGATAGTACCAAAATATGAACGAAAAAATAAACAAACAAGACCAGTCGGATATTAAAATGACAGGACAGAGAAAAGAGGAGCGCACCAAATCGTAGTCATTGCAGGTGCGCATAAATCTCAATGTTATATAAACTCAGAAAAGTATTTGCTCTGTTCATTTGATACATAAAATACAAATGATTAGCGACCCGCTTCAATTTAGAGTTACAGGGGTTCTGTTAGGTGTTGGAAGTATATTTGAAGCTGTTGTCACGTTGCCAAGGAAACATCGGGACTTTTAAAATGCTCGAAAGTATCACAATGCAATTGAAGATTACCAATCAATGAAAAAAATTCAGTTATTAGATTTTATGTTCTTTACTACAAGATTTGTTTTCTGTAACGGAACATCAGGGAGCACCCGTAAGGCGGCCAAATACCGCTCCTTGAAAAACGGAAATATATAAATTTGAACTTCAAATAACTATAAAAATATACTTGAGAGAAAAAAAACAGAATGTGATTGGTGTGAAAACATTTTTGACATCAAGAATATTGCAACAGTGGTCTACCAACACGTTAAGTGATCTTTAGGTCAAGATGGGTATTGTGACATTTCAAAAATGGCTCCGAATTTACGTTTAAACCAAGTGTAATTAGTTTGGTAACACCTTGTTTTAATCGTTTGAAAAGTCTACTTATACGCTACCTATACATAAAGAGAAGTTTTAATAAAGCAAATAAAAGAAAAGAAAAAACTCAAAAAAAAACTAATAAAGAAAAGAAAAGAAGAGAAAGAAAAGAAATGGAAATAAAAAGAAGACAAGAAAAATGACAACAAAAAGAAAAAATGGAAAAGAGAAGAGAAGGAAAGAGAAGAAATGAAAAGAAATGAAAAAGAAACGAGAAGAAAAAAGAAAAGACATGGAAGAAGAGAAAAGAAATAGAAACAACAGAAAAGGAAAGAAAAGAAAAAAGAAAAGAAAGAAAGAAAATTAAACAAAACTAAGCAAGGAAAGAAAAACAACAACTCCAAAACAAAACAGGAACAATTGGGGACCATCAAATTCGAATTAGGTAAGAAGCTATTTTAAAACATCGCCGTTGCCACAACAACCATTTAACATCCAACTGAACATCAGTAATTGATGTCCAGAAAGTTTTTAGATTAATAATATTCATTTTCATTCTTCTTCCAGTATGTTAACGTACAGTTTTTGTGATCCGATTTTGCATTCTTCTACCTTTAATGGAACTTTAGCGAGCTGCCTTAAGCTGCTGTTACGACTTAAGATGGTGAAAGTTCTTGTGCTACATACACCATACCTGTCATTGGGAAACATTTTCCAGAAACCTCAGTGGTTTTTTGCATGGCTTCGGCATCACCCGTTGAGATATTTCCTTTCATGATTATTTCGTTTCCTTCATAGATTTTTTCCGCTTGAAAAGCATCGTTGTCGAACCCCTTGTTATCTTTTGTCTTTGGATCTTTAGTCGGCGATGGTTGGTTTGCATTTCTGTCAACAATGTGGTTGTCGGGGGATTTAACTGATAGCACAAAACATTCTAAAATAGACCAGTAAATATGCCTAGTTTTATTGATAGTAAAAGTAAAAGTGAAAGTAAAAGTAAAAGTATAAGTAAAGAAGTAAAAGTAAAGTAGAAGTAAATACATACACAGAGGATGGGAAACAGAGAAAAATTAGTGAACAAGGAAAAATTAAATAAAATTAATAAACAATTAAACAAATAAATAAATAAACAAATGAACAAATAAATAAATAAAACATAAGAGGATATATGGTCAAGTGGATAAACAAATAAGTGGATAAACAAATAAATGGAATGAAGGACGGATGGACGAATGAATGGGTGGATGGCTGGCTGGCTGGTTGGCTGGATGTAGGGTAGATCGATGGATTAATAGGTGGGAGGGGACGGAGAGCTGGACTGAGAAAGAGGGAGTGAGGAAGGAAATTAGTTTTGGGTATATCACATTTAATATGCAGTTTAACCCTTTTCTGTCCAAGACGTCTCCCCTTGACGAGTAAAATTGTCTTGCGTTGGCCAGAGTAAAATTAAAAAGTCGGGTACGGACTGGGAAGGATTAAAACAAAATACAGATAAAATATCTTAATATCATTAAACGGAACTTCGGTCGATCATTAATTACGCACGTCATAAATCATTTTCAAACTCACTGTTTTCCCAAGGAGATGAGTAATTCTTTTTTCCAACGGTTCTGGAAGACCTGTTTCGTTTGAAAATACGCGCTTGAATGACATCGCGTGTCTAGAATGAAATTTAGTACAAACTGAAAGTAATTTTGCCACCTTAACAGTAATTCTTGTTGTTTTTTTACGTCAAAGTGTTTTAGTTTGACATTCACGACGTATGTTCACAATATCGTCCGATAAAAACTTCATCAACTTGGAACTATATATATCAATTCTTTTATTTATTTTTTATTACAATAATAATAACACACATGAAAAAATCATTCAATTCCGGCTGAGAGCAGCGCAATTCTAAGATAATACAGCACAGAAAAAAATGTATCAGTAATTTGCACTGAATTGTCTTTGTTTGGCACTGTATTAATTTTACATGTTTATCATTAATTGGCGATAGCATAGTTTCTCGCGTATTTGGGGAAAACACGCACTCGTGAGTTTTTCGAAGCTCTAAAATAGCGATCGTCCTTCGGATTCCTGCTATTTTGGTAGTACTTAAATAACTAACTTGTGGATTCGAAACCATGTTGTCCGCATGACTCTATTTCTAACACTACAAGGATAATTTAAACACGAATCATGCATCAGTGATGGAGGAACACGACGATTGCTGTGACTTGAAACCTTTCTTTCAAGTGATTGTCTCTATACAATTCATGACATAACAATCAGTGATGGCCAATATCCAATATTAGTATAATTACACAGGTGATTATCGAAAACCCCGCGTGGTGATTGGCTGGAAATTTACGTCATAAATCTCAATAATCACTGTTACTGACGTGTAACAAGAAATGAAAAGATTTATTTACAAACGAGAAAACAAACTAAAGAGCTAAGATAACAACTAAAAATGTTCAAAGCTTATCTGTCTTCTTGACAATTTTAAGCTTGTAACTCTGACAACCCAGCGGTGATAAAAGATGAAAGTTCCTCCAGTAAAGCATTCCAACCACAACTGTTAACTCCTTACATTACACCAACGAGACTTGAATACAGGTAACGATCTTGAGCACACAAAACAACACACCGAGGGTCGAAGCAAGTCGCGCTTATGTAGTCTGTCCGTAAACTATGACGTAATTTACGTAATTTCTAAAATAACCTAATACACTATATTTAGTCATGATTGTTAATCATGAACATGACAGTGTTCATGACTCAAGTAACCTAAAAAGCTCTTACATCAGAGTGAGTCAGCAGAATTACAATGTCAGCATGAGTAAGCGGTATGACTAAGGAAAAAAGTCCGAATATTCTGGAATGCTCTCGGCGCGTGACGACTGTCACGTAACAGTCACCTACAGGTGAAGACTCAGAAGCAAGATGGCAGCTACCATAGTAATTGTTACCGAGCAGATTTTAAAAGTTCTAGTTCACTACTTCCTTTCAAATAATCACCTGTGTAATTATACTAAAGTAATTATTTCCCTCAGGCTCAGTGAATATTATTCAATAATTACGTCGACTTCGTCTTGGGGATTATTCGACAATATTTACTTCGCCGTCGAGGAATAATTGTCAAAGAGTCTCCAATGTAACAGTCGAAAACAACATGTTCCAATTCTAAATCACGTATTTTTACCTTCTTGTCCAAAATGCAGTGTAATAACAATATCAATATCCCTTGAAGTGAAACGACAATGCCCAGAACATATTGGTAGTATATTGTCTTGACTTGTTCGCTGAATTCCATCAATCTGATCACCCAAAGTAAGCCGAGAAGAGGCAGGATTGTCACTGACGCTCTTACTCCAGTTTTCATCCTGTTTGTGACACTTTTTGTTCTTGTTTTCCTTGTGTTCAACGCGGCACGAATAACAAAAACAAGTACCACAATGTTAGCCTATAAAATGAAAAATGAAAGCCTGGTTTTCAAGTATATTTTTTCTTGTCAGAGGCTTGCGTGGAACTTTCGAGAAGCTTGTTAAACATTGCAAACTTCCTTAGCCTCTTTTGAAATAAAAAACAAGCGTGAATCCGTAATTTGTAAGATGAACTTAACTCTTCGTTTAACGTATATTACATCTGTTGGAATATTCCTAAGTGTATAACAATTAGGAAGTTTCGGTCAGTTTGAGATAAAAAGGGACGTATGAGCTTTTCAAAATGAGAATCTTTTTGAAAAGAAGTAACAGATTTATTCTAAGTAATTTGTATTTACTTCCAATTTACTTCCATTTACTTGAACTGGTTTATCACTGGAGTTTCATTTTGGCAGGTGAGGGCTGTAGCGAGTATATCTAACTCTGTATACCACCTCGTAAATAAGTTTTGTATAGTTGCTGTGGTTTTCGTTGGTCAGGGTGAAATTCTAATAATAGATCAGCATTTGCAAACAATCAATCACAGCTTGTAGAATAAAACGTTTTGCTACATCCTTACACTTCTCAATTGTTCACAATTAAAATATAAAACTTCAGTAAAACGTAACGAATTGTATCGTACCTTACTAGTTTTCGATAACATTTCAGTAAAGCTACACAACAAACCACTTATTGACCTTCGCTTGCACTGTCTGTACGGGTGAAATAGTGGACTTTTTTTTTCTGCGCGGACCTCGCCTTCTAGCGCTCATCTTGGTCTGCATCGAAAAACATCGGTCAGACATTTCACCGGTGTTGACCTCTCGCTCGGACATTAAGTGGGGACAGTTCATACAGACTCATGGTTTAAATGATGTTTTAACCTGGTAGTACCATGATTACCTCTGTTTTCGCAGTTCGTAAGGGGGGAATTTAATTTCCAAATTCTCCTCAAAGACTGGATTTTTTAATTTTATTCCTAATTAGCATGAATAACCAGACATCATCTTCTCATCATAACGTATGAGGGAAAAACAAAATGTAAAAAAAATTTTGACCCTTTTCCAGTCCGTACCCGACTTTTTGATTTTACTCTGGTTCAGGCCAGACGATTTTGCTCGTCAAGGGGAGACCTCTTAGACAGGAAAGGGTTAAGCATTTTAAAATATCTATTAACTCGATAATCATCGTATTAATCGTGGGAAATTAGGGATTAAATATCATCTCAAACTTCGGGAAGCTCTGTAAAAGTTTCTCCAGCTGACCACACTCTCGACTTCCACAAACCCTCACAAGGCTTTCAGGGACATTTAATCACAAATTCCTCACATGCAATGGCCAGGTTTGAACTAAACAGATGAATCAAGATACATGGACAAACGACAGAAAATTAAATCTTAACGCGGTATTAGCGATAGTTGTCCTGTAAATAAGTACTTGCTCATTACTAAAATTACTTTGACCGGAAGAAAGAAAGCTAGACAGACAACAACTGCACAACAAAGCTCAACGTCGTGCGTAAAGAAATAAAAGGCTCACCACTATAACAACGTAGGCTGGTCCGTCGAATGCCCATTTCAATTTACTTTCATTACTATACCAACATCGTTTACCAGAAATGTTCGACTGAGTGACTCCTTGAGTAATGGCGACGACCACGGCAGGTAGGCCTATAACAACAAAGGCAAAAAAATCTTTTGGTATTCTTAATTTTAAATGTTCATGTTCTTGGAAGTTATCTATTTGTTGACCATTGCCTTTAGAAAGTCAAATACAATTGCAGGAGGGACATTAAATGAACACTTAGGGAACCTTTCAGATTTCAACATCTTTTCGTTGAAGAGAAATCTGAACCAGAAATTTTAAATCTATGGAGACATAACTAACGAGCTGCAAGAAAACTTCAACTTATAAGCTTGAAACTTACAGTTTTCAGAGCTAAGACTGGTTATGCACTTATTAGTTCGGTACATATGCCAGAGGGAAGAATCATCTGCGACAATACAGGACGCTAATACTCAGACCTCCGCAGCTTCTTAAATAATGACATGTTTACTGCCAAGATGACGTTCACCCTCAAATTACTCACCCCAGCCTATGATATTGAATAATTTCCAGTGAATTCTTCGAATGACGCGGAAGATTTGCACCATTAAGATATATAAAATAATGCCTTCGCACAACATCCATCCAAAAACTGATAACAGAAAGTAATGGAAAAATGGGACGACTAATCTACACATAATCTGCGAAAAAAAACAAAAACAACGATAACCACAACAATAACTGTAACAGCAACAACAGCAATAGCAGTAACAGCAACAGTAATATCAACAGTACCAGTAACAAAAGCAGTAGAAGTAACAGTAGCAGCAACAGCAATAGCAACAGTACCAGTAACACCAACAGTAACAGTAATAGCAACAGCAACAGTAGCAGTAACAGTAACAGCAACAGCAACAGCAACAGCAACAGCAACAGCAACAGTAACAGTAACACCAACAGTAACAGAAACAGTAACAGCAACAGCAACAGCAACCGCAACAGTAACAGCAACAGTAACAGCAACAGTAACAGCAACACCAACACCAACATCAACACCAACAGCAACAGCAACAGTAAAAGCAACAGTAACAGTAACAGCAAGAGTAACAGTAACAGTAACAGCAACAGCAACAGCAACAGCAACAGCAACAGCAACAGCAACAGCAACAGTAACACCAACAGTAACACCAACAGTAACACCAACAGTAACAGTAACAGCAACAGCAACAGTAACACCAACAGTAGCAGTAACACCAACACCAACATCAACAACAACAGCAACAGCAACAGTAACAGCAAGAGTAACAGTAACAGCAAGAGTAACAGTAACAGCAACAGTAACAGTAACAGTAACAGCAACAGTAACAGCAACAGTAACAGTAACAGCAACAGTAACAGAAACAGTAACAGTGACAGCAACAGCAACAGTAACAGCAACTGTAACAGTAACAGTAACAGCAACAGTAACAGTAACAGTAACAGCAACAGTAACAGTAACAGCAACAGTAACAGTAACAGTAACAGCAACAGTAACAGTAACAGCAACAGCAACAGTAACACCAACAGTAACAGCAACAGTAACAGTAGCAGTAACGGCAACAGCAACAGTAACAGCAAGAGTAACAGTAACAGCAACAGTAACACTAATAGTAACAACAACAGTAACAGTAACAGTAACAGTAACAGCAACAGCAACAGTAACACCAACACCAACATCAACAACAACAGCAACAGCAACAGTAACAGCAAGAGTAACAGTAACAGCAAGAGTAACAGCAACAGTAACAGTAACAGCAACAGTAACAGTAACACCAACAGTAACAGTAACAGCAACAGTAACAGTAACAGCAACTGTAACAGCAACAGTAACAGTAACAGCAACAGCAACAGTAACACCAACAGTAACAGCAACAGTAACAGTAGCAGTAACGGCAACAGCAACAGTAACAGCAAGAGTAACAGTAACAGCAACAGAAATACCAATAGTAACAACAACAGTAACAGTAACAGTAACAGCAACAGTGACAGCAACAGCAACAGTAACAGTAACAGCAACAGTAACAATAACAGCAACAGCAACAGTAACAGTAACAGTGACAGTAACAGTAACAGTAACAATAACAATAACAATAACATAAAAGATATGAATGATCGTCAAGCCCTGTAGTCAGAAAACGATTCTGAGCCCCAGACGGGGGTCGAACCCGCAACCTTCTGATGACCGGTGAGACGCTCTAACCATTGAGCTACCGAAACTCAGATGGTGAGCTAAGGTGCAAGTTCGATATATATGTGCGTATATGTGCGACCTAAGCGCATACAAACAAAAACTGCATCTGTCATTACCAATATATAGTGGTTTCCGCTCAGGTCGCACATATATATCGAACTTGCACCTTAGCTCACAATCTGAGTCTCGGTAGCTCAATGCTTAGAGCGTCTCACCGGTCATCAGAAGGTTGCGGGTTCGATCCACGTCTGGGGATCAGAATCGTTTTCTGAGTACAAGGCTTGACGATCATTCATCTCTCTTAAGATATATCCAAGCTCTCGCGTTTCTCAAACAAAAACAATAACAATAATAGTCACAGTAACAGTAATGGCAGCAGAAACAGTAATGGCAGCAGTAACAGCAACAGCAACAGTAACCGTAATAGTAAAAGTAACAGTATCTACAAATACATATACATAGGCATATAGAAATGGTTATCTATTATCCAATGCAACAGTTGGAATAACAAATCCGATGTATGTAATGATTTGTTGAAATGGGACTCTAAAATACGAAGCACTATAAAGGATACTTACCAAATTACTAGGTATAACTGTTCTCAGGATAGATAGGATATCAACAGACGCTATTGCTACGCACAAGTTTATCAACGCTTCAGAGCGGCTTGATTTGAGTTGTTTCCAAAAGCAAACTTGTATAAGGATGATGATAGTCATAGAAACCAAGGATATTGAAGAACCAACGAGTATAACAATGTTGAAAGGTCTGTGATTATTTTCTGGTACCTACAGAACACGGATAAACATTGTAAAACTGTAATGGTGAGAATAATTATCCTTAAATGATAAATGAATGAATGATAAATGACATTAAAATACCAGTAATAATTCATTAGGAAAACACACACAAAATAAATTGGCTTCCAATTAGCAAATTTCTTCGCAAATTAGCGTATTAGGAGGTTCGTTTTAGAAGACATCTAAAGAACTCGCAGTTTGTGCTTTATCGGATCTAAAACACTCGGCTATCGCCTTGTGTTTTAAATCCCGATAAAGCACTCTTACTCGGTCTTTAAATATTACACACACACACACAATCACACACACACACACACACACACACACACACACATATATATATATTGTATTTATATTCTAGGTTTGTGGTTTGTTAACACGTCACCTTATCGGAACATGTAAAATACGTGTTTGTACAAAAAGAAATGTAACTCGCAGCAACAACACCAATCATGTTTTTGACTAAAATATCGTGGGTGTCCTGCTTCCGTTAGACACCCGCAGTCCAGAAAGTGCGGGTGTTTGGACACCCGAACACCCACTGCTTCCCGAGCCCTTGTTATTTATACCATTCAACTAATTTTGTCATTGATTGTTGTTAAGTTCAATAATTGTTCAACAGGTTGATTTAACTTTAAGTGTTTTAGGACGTATTGAGTTTAGCAGAAATTCTTCAATGAATTACGTGGGAAAGCTAAATCAACATGAATACTCAAAGCACTTCGAAAACTAACTGCAACAACTAGTATCTGGTATTTTGTGCGTAAAGTTCGGGTGTTTAATAAAAGGCTGTCGTACAGTCATCGTGAAGTCATCGTAAGAAGGAAAACTATAATTTTTGTACTTCTACAAGGTCGATTTTTTAAATTGTACGAGAATCTGGACTCGTTGCCCCAAAATATGTATGGATTTTATCGACCTTTTTATACAAACAAACGCCTTGAAAATGCTCTGAAATTGTAACAACTTCGTTAAAATTTGATTACAGAATAAATTCCATACATGATTTTCCATAGGTTACACGTCTAATTCAATGACATTCAAAAATATCTAATTATGTTAGTAATATTGAAAATTATAGTTTTGACGACATTAGTTTGACGTCGTAATATTACGTCTCCAAGCAAAAAACTTCGCCCGCATATTCTACATAAAATACCTTGGCAATTCCTTAAATCTGTAATCTCTAAGAGAAATAGTTTACTTAGATGTAATGTCCTCACCAGCTGTAACATAGCAACAGAATACGTCTGAATTCCCCAAAGCGACGTTCTTTTGTTTTATTTCATTCATTATTATACCCAGTATAGAGAAAACAATCTGTTTGAACGGCACCTTGAGCTTACGCTTCATGCTTCGATCTTGTGTCTCCCAAGAGACTAGAAAGGGTTAAATTGTTTTCGTAGTCATTCAGTGATTTTATGTTCAAGAAAACATAAGCCTTTTGAAGATAGGACAAAACAAAAAGTAACAGAGCGAGCTAAACTTCACAGATACATGAATACGTAAAGATCTTACCTCACAGTTTAGGTCAGAGGTAGCATCAATACTGCTGTTTGATGAGTTAGTCGGGGTCACGTTACAAATTCGAGTCAAGTTACCTGCACGATTAATACCTATTGTAGTTAATACTGAATTGTACTGTAAAAACACAGTCAATACAAAATTACACGAAATTATGTCACGTCTCCTCATTAAAAGGTCAAAATTATGGCCTTTTATGATAAAATTGATAGATTAATAGTATCCTAAAAGTAATTCAATATCAGATTCGCCCCCATTATATCTACCTTTCTGCAACGTTGAGCTAATGTGTTGCTAACTTACCATCGTTGGAGCGCTTGTATCGAGCTAGGTTTGCCTGGGATGTCGCTTCCAGGTAACAGTAGCGTAACGGTCGGGTTGGCCTGGGGGCTCCAGTCCGCCTAAAATTAATCAGGGGCTACCCCAAGGCCCATCTGACCTCAGACAGCAATATAATCCTTAAGCAATATTTTTGCCGCATGCAAGTGGATAAGATGATTCTCTGATCCCTCAAAACTGTATAACTGAACACAATAAACAGAATTTTTATATATATAGTTATTCATAGAGTTTGATAATCTGGACTAAATATTGGCGCCCCACGAAACGTTGGACCTCCCCAAAAAGATGTCATTGAGGCTCCCCCGATAGAAAGGTCCAAATTACTCCACGACCCGTTCGATAGGTTGTTTATGATATTTCTGCCGCTTCGTCATACCATTTAATTTGCTCATGAACGCTTTTTCTGAAGGTATTTTCTCTCGATCTACCTAACCTATTTCACATCAAACTTTGGCTTTCCACTGCCGACGACAGGTCGACAGTTCACGAAAACCGAGAATTCAGCAGTATTATTTCATCGCACCTATCAAATTTGTGATGCTTCATAATTAGTGTAATGCCTTTTACAATAACCCGCTGGAGCCAAAAAAATTACAACGTTGTGAAAGTATAACTGAGATACAAATATCTTCCAGCTTGATGCCTTAATTATCAATATGGATAAAAGAAAAAAAAGAAAAAAGTAAGGCCCAAACCTACTTGCAGAAAGCTCACAAATAAAGCTGGACGACTTTACACAAGAGGTGTGTGTCCAAGTGCCATCTGTGTGCCAATAATGCACACAGTTCCGTGATAGATTTTTCATTTCATTTTGTTCTCCTGATTTCCAGTTCGTATAGTTTAGTTTCTTCCTGTACACTGTATAGAAGTTATGATCTCTGCGTCTTCTGATACCAATATAGGGACCACATCCATTCAATCTTGTCTGTTTGGCGACTTCCCATATCGCATTATCTTCCTCGGCGCTCTCCGGCACTGCCAAGTCGGCACCAAAGCTTCGACATTTGGACCTTGCTTTGTTCCAGGTCATTGTTTCGTTGCTGTAGTAGTAGCATGATGAAAACATGGCAACCCAGCAGTCAGGACAACCACCTAAAATTTGAAATATTTAACGAGCCAACTAGTACATATAATAAAATTAAAAAAACACGAAAATTAGAAGGAAATACAACCAAAGGTTGACACTTAAGATGAGTGGATTTGCAAGTTATCAATTTATCAGAGAAAAAAAATGTAAAGGGTTCTCTAAAAGGGGAATTTTAGTTACTCAATGAATTGCAAACAACTTACATTTAAGTAAAACCTTCAAGTACGATGTTTACATATGTCAAATGTTTTACGTCTTTCGCTCTTGTGCTGGAGAAATAACTTTGTCACTCAGTGCCGCGCTGAAGAGTTGATAATTTTGGGGGAGTTGTATTAAGGTTTTGGGCTCCCTAAGTGTGACAACAAGCGAAGATAAACGTGTGCCAATTCGGTCTATAACACTGGGTAGAAAGCTAAAAATCGATGAAAAAAGGGTACTATCATGAAAAACGTGTACTAAAAGGAAAACAAAAAACAAAACATGACGTTTCCAAAGAACTAACGTCTTCAACATGCCACATTCTGATGAAGGATCTTCGTTCGAAGCATTACTTTTTTACTCATTTAAGTTTTGGCAGTGTATCAACTTTATTGATTTTACACTTCGCTTGACATAGTTTATGGAGGATCATTATTTTGTCTATAAAAGCAGAATATGATAACATTCGCTATAGTCGACCCAGGCCTTGTTTGTTCTGGTGAAACTCTCAATTACTAAGTCGAATGGTCTCCTACAAATAATGTAAGCCACAAATTACGTTTAAAGATAGAGGATGCGAGGTCAGGTTTATACATGATATAAAGAGTCGTTCTCTGACTGGGAATTATTTTATTTTCGAGCTTTCGACTGTCTAGCTACAGTCTGCAACGGGAAGAATAAAGAGTAATAAGATGGTGTGTTCTATTTATACAAGTGATGAGCGGGAATGACGTAATGGGTAAAGCGGTGGAATTACATAAGAATGGTTCGGATACAAAGGTTATAAGGAACTATTTCTGTAAAAGGATCGAGTATTGTCCTGGGAGTGCGCGGGGAGTTATTGTCGGCTTGGTTGGTTGAGGCAGTGTGCCAGGATTCTAGTGTTTTCCGAATTCTATAATGTCCTTTGTCGATAATAGAGGCGTTCTTAAAGTCTATGTTGTGGTCGTGTTTCCAGGCGTGGTTTGCGACGTTTGACCCTCGTACGAAATTCTTTATGTTTCTCTCGTGTTCTTTTTTTCGTGTTAAGAACGATCTTCCGGTTTCTCCAATATAGCTCCAGTTGCAGTCAGCACAAGGTATTTTGTAAACAACATTCGTTTGCTCTTCAGCAGGTGGTCTGAATTTCGGGGAGGGAATAGCTGTTGCAACGTTTTGAGAGGCTTGTTGGTAACTCGGATGTCATGTGTGCGTAATGTCCTGGTGATATTTTCTGTGAGTCCTTTAATGTAGGGGAGGACAGCGTAACTTGTTTTTTCACGTGGTTCCACCATTTTGAAGAACATTCCAACTAATTCTTCAGGTCCTGGTGTCACCATGGTTGAGTTTTTCGACTTTTTAATGGCATCTTGAATTAGTCTCTTCGGATATCCGTTGCTCGTTAGTGCGTTTGTTACATAGTTTATTTCGTTAGTAACTCCTTCTTCAGTTCTCGGCAGTGTGCTGGCTCGGTGGATTAGGGTGTTTATTGTAGACTGTTTGTGGGTCTTGGGATGGTGGGAATTGAAGTCCAGGTATCGATCGGTGTGGGTAGGTCTCCTGTATACGTTAATCTTGATTTGGTAATCATCGCCATCCCCGTGACGAAGGCGTGCACGTACGTCAAGAGTAAACTTCAACGCAACCCTACTTTACCCCTACGAACGAATTTGACTGTGGATTACATCATTTCACTGTTGGAATTCACTCTTTCCAACAACTACTTCATCTATAATGGAGACACTTACAGACAGTTGCATGACTGTGCTAGGGGAAGCCCTGTCAGTCCCGTCGTCGCAAATTTATGTATGGAAGAGATCGAAGAAGAGGCAATCAACATCGCCGAAGTCAAACCGAAAGTTTGGAAACGTTACGTAGACGATGGTTTCTGCATCATCAATTCCTATGCTGTGACCTCCCTCCATGACAACCTCAACTCAATTGACCCTGACATCAACTTTACAGTAGAACATGAAAAGCACAATCAACTACCCTTCCTCGACACCTTAGTCACACGACAAAATGACCAAATCAAGATTAAGGTATACAGGAGGCCTACCCACACCGATCGATACCTGGACTTCAATTCCCACCATCCCAAGACCCACAAACAGTCTACCATAAACACCCTAATCCACCGAGCCACCACACTGCCGACAACTGAAGAAGGAGTTACTAACGAAATAAACTATGTAACAAACGCACTAACGAGCAACGGATATCCGAAGAGACATCCGTTGCTCGTTAGTGTTCGAATTTGACTGTGGATGACATGATGTCATCCACAGTCAAATTCGTTCGTAGGGGTAAAGTAAGGTCGCGTTGAAGTTTACTGTTGATGAACGTTCACGCCTTGGTCACGGGGATGGCGGTGAAGAGAGAGATTACGTCAAATGATACCATCACGTCATCTTTGTCGATGGAGAGATTGGCCATTTCTTTGGAAAATTGGGATGAATTCTCCAGTGAGAAGCCATTTTTGTTTTGTAGTGGGGTTAAAATCTCAGTTATGGAATCTGGAAGTGTTATATAGGGTAGAGTTTGTACAGGTAACGATGGGTCTCAGTGGGTTGCCTTCTTTATGGTGTTCGACGGAGCCTCTGATGGTGGGTGGTGTGCCATCTGTGGAGCGTAGTCTTCGGTAGGTCGTCTCGTCGAGTTTGTCGTGGTTCTTCAAGTCAAGGAGTTTATTGTTTAGTTGGCGTTCTATCTTTTTGAAGGGCGGTCTCGTGTTTTTTTCATAGGTTTTTTCAACTTTTAAGATCGTTTCCCTCTTGCTTTCGTAGTCGTTTCTGTCCATTACAACAAAGCAGTTCCCTTTGTCGGCTTTCAGTACTAATCTGCTGTGGTCTTTCTTCAGTGTGTTCAGGGCGTATTTCTCTTCTTTCGATATGTTTTTGTTTTTGCCAGCACACTGCCGAGAACTGAAGAAGGAGTTACTAACAAAATAAACTATGTAACAAACGCACTAACGAGCAACGGATATCCGAAGAGACTAATTCAAGATGCCATTAAAAAGTCGAAAAACTCAACCATGGTGACACCAGGACCTGAAGAATTAGTTGGAATGTTCTTCAAAATGGTGGAACCACGTGAAAAAACAAGTTACGCTGTCCTCCCCTACATTAAAGGACTCACAGAAAATATCACCAGGACATTACGCACACATGACATCCGAGTTACCAACAAGCCTCTCAAAACGTTGCAACAGCTATTCCCTCCCCGAAATTCAGACCACCTGCTGAAGAGCAAACGAATGTTGTTTACAAAATACCTTGTGCTGACTGCAACTGGAGCTATATTGGAGAAACCGGGAGATTGTTCTTAACACGAAGAAAAGAACACGAGAGAAACATAAAGAATTTCGCACGAGGGTCAAACGTCGCAAACCACGCCTGGAAACACGACCACAACATAGACTTTAAGAACGCCTCTATTATCGACAAAGGACATTATAGAATTCGGAAAACACTAGAATCCTGGCACACTGCCTCAACCAACCAAGCCGACAATAACTCCCCGCGCACTCCCAGGACAATACTCGATCCTTTTACAGAAATAGTTCCTTATAACCTTTGTATCCGAACCATTCTTATGTAATTCCACCGCTTTACCCATTACGTCATTCCCGCTCATCACTTGTATAAATAGAACACACCATCTTATTACTCTTTATTCTTCTCGTTGAAGACTGTAGCCAGACAGTCGAAAGCTCGAAAATAAAATAATTCCCGGTCAGAGAACGACTCTTTATATCACAAATTACGTTGTAGCGTTTTCTCAAGTTATCTCGCTTATTTGTCTTCCAACGTAACTTTCGCTTTCCTCAAAAACAGAACCAACGTTCCGTGGGAAAGACGAACGGAAAGCGCGTCCATGACATGTAACATGCCTACTCTAGGACTATTGTAAAATAATTTCAGCCAGTATGTGGATGTGTCCATCAGATAATCAGATTACGTAACTTGTTTGGTTTTAACTCTATGATAATGAGCAAGAATAAATTAATAAGGGGCGACAATAAATAGCGTTTTAGTTCAATATCATCAAGGTTCAGAAAAGAAAATGTTAAATGAGAGTTTATCATCCCTTTGGGAATTTTGATAAGATTTCGGTGATCGAAATACTAGGCGGA
Organism: Heliopora coerulea; assembly: GCA_030142905.1. Classification (NCBI taxonomy): domain Eukaryota; kingdom Metazoa; phylum Cnidaria; class Anthozoa; order Scleralcyonacea; family Helioporidae; genus Heliopora; species Heliopora coerulea. The sequence goes on along the minus strand of JASJOG010000287.1, from coordinate 212,414 downwards.
AATCGAAGTCTGGTAAAAAAAATTATTGCCCAGCAAATAATCTTAAGAAACGACAATGTCGCACATAAACACATCAGGATATTTTCAAAATACTTCAATAAGAACGAACGTTTCGTCGTTTTATAAAGTAACATCACCAGAGTAAGATATGTTTGCAAAAAAATTCTCGGCTTAAACAACCTACACTATTACAAAAATAGACATGAATAAGGAATAAACTAATGACGTGTGGAGCAGGGATTAAAGTGAGCGAGGGAAAATATACATATCAAAACAACATAAGAGGAAAAGACCTAATGTTTACATTAAGAGAGGGGTTCATTTTCGCAATTAACAAACTTTCTCGAATAAAGGTATCTAATTCAGAAAGGCCACTAGCCAAAACTGGAAAATCATGGAAGGATATCGGGTTTCCAGTTTTTCTTTTATGTGTCAAGATGCTGGACAAAGAGGTGGAATGAGAAGTCGCATTACCTGTGAGAGCCTAAATGTCCATGTGTTCGCAGATCCTAGTGTGTAAATTTTGGCTTGTTTCACCCAGTTGCAACAGGGAGCAGTGCTGACAAGTAAACTTATAAACAATATTAGACCTAAATAAATGTGACAAACGGCAAGCTGATCGAAAAATCACTCGAAGGTCAATGTGTGGGTGGGCCGATGATATCAACTTCAAAAGCAGGTGGCGAATTTTGAGTCCACGGTTTCCGGTAAAAGCCAATACTATCGAAAACTGCAATTTAGACATCGTTTACATGATAACGGTACGAAATGAAAACGTAACGAAATTATTGCGGTTAGGCTTTGCGTTCACACGGTACCGGTATTAAAAGGCATGAAACCGTAATGCTAACCGTAACGACTTGAAACCGTAATGTGAAACTGTAATGAAACTGTACCTCTACTGGAATTGTGTGAACAGGTTCGTACCGTGATATTTTTATATCGGTGCAGTTTCGTACCGGTATCGTGTGAACAGGGTCTTAGATGCTGTGAGCGGTTTAGTATCATATTTATATATGAAAAATATCTTCCTCTCTTCATATATATAGAAATGTTGTTTAAAGGCCTCCTGTATACAAGAGTCGTGAATCACTCGGCTACTTGAGGAAGTCGCCTGAGAGGCTTCACTCCATGAGAATTAATACTTACCCAATGAGTGGAAACTTGTACAGATGAACAGTACACAAATAAGAGTAAACATCGACAAGACCTAGAGAATAGATCAACATTTAACCTCAAGAACGTCAAGACTGGAACTAGAACAGTAACTGGAGGCTCTTTGTCCAGTCGAGATATGACAAAAAATGTAACGGGATAAATACTCTTGTACAAGATTGGTAAAAATATCAAAACAAAGACAGTAATAATCAAACCTATAGTGTTAACGATAATAGCGTTATTGAATGACTATGCTGATGTCGAGGGTTTACCTTTTATGATGGTAAATTAACTTTTACTTCCATCATTTCAATGTAAAAACTAATTATTCTTACCTAATTTTCTGTATAACCGCGAACGAGGAAACAATTCAGTTTTTTGAAACTATGATTTTTTTAAGAGAACTTGCTAGCCCTTAACCAGTGTCTATCGGTCAAGAATTATATAAAACGTATATTAGGTCCCTATCGTACTGCTATGTGTATTAATCAACTCACCTTGAAACAGCTGGTGTAAAAATGTTTCAATGGAAGTTTCTTCAGTCTACTAAACAAGTTCTATGAAGCTTAGAAACAAATAGAACTCTATTCGTATCCCTATTTACATTCATATATGAGACGTTCTGGCCACAGTTGTTAGAAACAAGAACGATCTGATCTGGTTTCACACCAAATCCTGGATTCAATTAAAAACAAACGACTACGTTCGTGAAGAGTCCTTTTACATCGGTTGACGTCTATATTTGCTAGCTAACTAGTCTGTCAGCTCTGCCATAGTCTTTTAAATGTTTAATTTACCATACTGTTGTGACATATAGACCAATGAAAACACAAGTTACAAGACGGAACTTTAGCGTTTGAATTAAGTATGCATTAGCATTTTTAGCTTAAAAAACTAGGCATGGAAAACATCTCTTCTTTCTTTTGCCTTGTTATCATGAATTGTATTCTTGTTCCCTTATGAAAGAAACTTTCATTTACTCATCACTTCCGTTTTAAGCATAGCCACCACAACAGTCTGGTTTTTGTTGTGCGTAAACGGAAATCCGTTTAACTTTAGCTCCAGTGAAAGTCTACCGAATACAACTAAAGTACTTCTCAATTCTATCGCCAATTCGAATAATGAATCCACTTGTCTTGGAGATTCTTTAGCAATGTCAGATAAGAGACATATTAAATGGACAGGGACTTTTGAAGGCCTTAAAGATTTCGTAAACAACCAACAGATTTCGACAGTGACGTGGACCTCACCGGGAGATGGAATGAAATCGTGTGAATCCAGCGAACTGGTCATGCGTTGGCAAACGGCTTCAGGAACACGGTCTTTAAATGGGTAAAAGGCCAAAGAAGTAAAGGACAGACTTGTATGTACAATCGAAAACGAAAAGAAGATGAAAGCAAATTCAACTTATCCATCATCAAGTGATGATGATTTGCATACAAAGATCGATCTCACTATTCACTCGGGCTTGGACGAGAAAAGCGCTCAATCAAAGGATTAAGGCCCAGTTCAGACGCCAAACGTCTCATGAGCCGAACCTAATGGCTGTTCAGGTCAACCTAAATCAAGAAATTCCACCTATTGATTCAGACGCCGAACTTAATTCACCCGGATTAAATTCAAGCGATTCAAACCAAGCATATCGTCAGCGGTAATATCGTCAAGTTCCAATCCAGCGTGAAATGTCCAGTCATTCTACTAAAAATGTAACGGCTTCTAATATTTTCAATTTTTGGTCTCACCTTATCAGCAAGCCCAAAAATTTCATGCACGAATTTCGGAAGCGTAAACAGGTCAGCGACTGGAAGTTCACCACGGACACCAAAGATTTCGTCTATTCACCTGAAGAGAACGAAATACTCCAGACCAATGGTGTTTAGTGAGATCACGAATAACGATGAAAGCAAAGAGAACGCCAACAGAAAGAGCAGCAGGAACAAAAATTTTGATAAACTGACATTAGAAGACTTATAACGAAATATGTGATCGTTGCCAAATGTTTAGACGAGGTTCAAGAACATAGGGTCGTCGACAATACTAACGTATACTCTAACCAAAAAAACATATGAAGCATCCGACTTATGTTAAATAAGAAATTTTACAAATGAAATGAGTTCAGTTAAACTCCAAAAATACGTAATACTCAACTGATAAAGTTGCTTTTGAATATCAACATTAAGCTATCAGTAGAAGCAAGAAAATAGTTCATTGTTCAAACGTTAACTGTTATTTAGCTTCACTGCGGGCATGAATGTTTCCGCGGAATAATTTGTTCAAACTTAGCAGAAGTTTATCTTAGAAACTGGAGGTGAATACGGTTAAAGTCTTGTTTCTTGTTTCCTAAGTTTTGTGAAGCTTCCGGTACTCATAACAGCATGCACTGGATTCCAAATCCGAATACCTAGAAGATTGAAGTATGAGTCGGATTGCATTCGGAGCCAGAAATCTGAGGGTTTTGCCCAAAAGGTTGATCCAAATTCGATCCCACCAAGAAAGTCATTCTCTTAGTCCGATCCGACTGGGTAAGAAAGTTTCTCCGCAAAATGCTATCCAAAATTGCGATCCGTAAAAAAGGCTTAATCCAAGAAAAAAAATCTAATCCAAAAAAAAAAATAATAAAAAAAAAGCAACGAAATAAACCAGATAGGATTTGATCCGAAGGTAAAAGGTAAAAGTTAAATCCGAATCCGATCGGATTGGATTCGCTCATTTCTAATACACATTCAATATCGCTTACCACAACTTTCAACAAAACACGGTTTTGCGAGGTTCTGCTAAGACTTCTCATCCAAGTCCCACCTTTCAAATTTTCTGTGTACTGTGGCTACTGTCTGAACGGACGGCCGTCCAGGGACTATTCCTTCACCTGTTCAGAAATATTGAATGAAGAAAAACTGTTACTTTAACATTGCAAACTTTGTAACGCATGAAAGCAGTGTAAGGTTCGTAGTGAGTTATGTCTGCAGAAGGCAGAAAGCTAAACAGACTGAAAAAAGGACACAATGCTATCTATGAAGTCCAGAACAATAAAGAAGTTTTTGAGGTCGGGGGAAAGAACAGGATAGTACCAAAATATGAACGAAAAATAAACAAACAAGGCAAGTCGGAAATTAAAATGACAGGACAGAAGAAAGAAGAGCGTACCAAATCGTAGTCATTGCAGGTGCGCATAAATCTCAATGTTATATAAACTCAGAAAAGTATTTGCTCTGTTCATTTGACACATAAAATACAAATGATTAGTGACCCGCTTCAATTTAGAGTTGCAAGGGCTCTGTTAGGTGTTGAAAGTATAATTGAAGCTGTCGTCACGTTGCCAAGGAAACATCGGGGACTTTTAAAATGCTCGAAAGTATCACAATGCAATTGAAGATTACCAATCAATAAAAAAATTCAGTTAGAAGATTTTATGTTCTTTACTACAAGATTTGTTTTCTGTAACAATTTCAACTAAACGGAACATCAGGGAGCCCCCGTAAGGCGGCCAAATACCGCTCCTTGAAAAACGGAAATATATAAATTTGACCTTCAAATAATTATAAAAATATACTTGAGAGAGAAAAAACAGAATGTGATTGGTGTGGAAACATTTTTGACATCAAGAATATTGCAACAGTGATCTACCAACATGTTAAGTGATCTTTAGGTCAAGATGGGTATTGTGACATTTCAAAAATGGCTCTGAATTTACGTTTAAACCAATTGTAATTAGTTTGGTAACACCTTGTTTCAATCGTTTGAAAAGTCTACTTATACGCTACCTATACATAAAGAGAAGTTTTAACAAAGCAAATAAAAGAAAAGAAAAAACTCCAAAAAAAAAACAATAAAGAAAAGAAAAGAAGAGAAAGAAAAGAAATGAAAATAAAAAGAAGAAAAGAAAAATGAGAACAAAAGAAAAAAAGAAAAGAGAAGAGAAAGAGAGAGAAGAAATGAAAAGAAATGAAAAAGAAACGAGAAGAAAAAAGGAAAGACATGGAAGAAGAGAAAAGAACAGAAAAGTAAAGGAAAGAAAAGAAAAGGAAAAAGAAAAGAAAAAAAAAAGAAAATTAAACGAAACTAAACAAGGAAAGAAAAACAACTCCAAAACAAAACAGGAACAATTGGGGACCATCAAATTCGAATTAGGTAAGAAGCTATTTTAAAACATCGCCGTTGCCACAACAACCATTTAACATCCAGCTGAACATCAGTAATTGATGTCCAGAAAGTTTTTAGATTAATAATATTCATTTTCATTCTTCTTCCAGTATGTTAACGTACAGTTTTTGTGATCCGATTTTGCATTCTTCTACCTTTAATGGAACTTTAGCGAGCTGCCTTAAGCTGCTGTTACTACTTAAGATGGTGAAAGTTCTTGTGCTACATACACCATACCTGTCATTGGGAGACATTTTCCAGAAACCTCAGTGGTTTTTTGCATGGCTTCGGCATCACCCGTTGAGATATTTTCCTTCATGATTATCTCGTTTCCTTCATAGATTTTTTCCGCTTGAAAAGTATCGTTGTCGACCCCCTTGTTATCTTTTGTCTCCGGATCTTTAGTCGGCGATGGTTGGTTTGCATTTCTGTCAACAATGTGGTTGTCGGGGGATTTAACTGATAGCACAAAGCATTCTAAAGTAGACCAGTAAATATGCCTAGTTTTATTGACAGTAAAAGTAAAAGTGAAAGTAGAAGTAAAAGTAAAAGTAAAAGTAGAAGTAAAGAAGTAAAAATAAAGTAGAAGTAAATATATACACAGAGGATGGGAAACAGAGAGAAATCAGTGAACGAAAAAAAATTAAAATAAAATTAATAAACAAATAAACAAATAAATAAATAAACAAATGAACAAATGAACAGATAAATAAATAAAACATAAGAGGATATATGGTCAAGTGGATTAACAAATAGATGGAATGAAGGATGGACGCACGAATGGATGGGTGGATGGCTGGCTGGCTGGTTGGCTGGATGTAGGGTAGATGGATGGATTAATAGGTGGGAGGGGACGGAGAGCTGGACTGAGAAAGAGGGAGTGAGGAAGGAAATTAGTTTTGAGTATATTACATTTAATATGCAGTTTAACCCTTTTCTGTCCGAGACGTATCCCCTTTGACGAGTAAAATTGTCTGGCGTTGGCCAGAGTAAAATTAAAAAGTCGGGCACGGACTGGGAAGGATTAAAAAAAAAATACAGATAAAATATCTTAATATCATTAAACGGAACTTCGATCGATCATTAATTACACACGTCATAAATCATTTTCAAACTCACTGTTTTCCCTGGGGGATGAGTAATTCTTTTTTCCAACGGTTTTTGGAGACGTGTTTCGTTTGAAAATACGCGCTTGAATGACATCTCGTGTCTAGAATGAAATTTAGTACAAACTGAAAGTAATTTTGCCACTTTAAGAATAATTCTTGTTTTTGTTTTTTTACATCAAAGTGTTTTAGTTTGACATTCACGACGTATGTTCATAATATCGTCCGATAAACACTTCATCAACTTGGAACTATATATATCAATTCTTTTATTTATTCTTTATTACAATAATAATAACACACATGAAAAAATCATTCAATTCCGGCTGAGAGCAGCGCAATTCTAAGATAATACAGCACAGAAAAAAATGTATCAGTAATTTGCACTGAATTGTCTTTGTTTGGCACTGTATTAATTTTACATGTTTATCATTAATTGGCGATAGCATAGTTTCTCGCGTATTTGGGGAAAACACGCACTCGTGAGTTTTTCGAAGCTCTAAAATAGCGATCGTCCTTCGGATTCCTGCTATTTTGGTAGTACTTAAATAACTAACTTGTGGATTCGAAACCATGTTGTCCGCATGACTCTATTTCTAACACTACAAGGATAATTTAAACACGAATCATGCATCAGTGATGGAGGAACACGACGATTGCTGTGACTTGAAACCTTTCTTTCAAGTGATTGTCTCTATACAATTCATGACATAACAATCAGTGATGGCCAATATCCAATATTAGTATAATTACACAGGTGATTATCGAAAACCCCGCGTGGTGATTGGCTGGAAATTTACGTCATAAATCTCAATAATCACTGTTACTGACGTGTAACAAGAAATGAAAAGATTTATTTACAAACGAGAAAACAAACTAAAGAGCTGAGATAACAACTAAAAATGTTCAAAGTTTATCTGTCTTCTTGACACTTTTAAGCTTGTAACTCTGACAACCCAGCGGTGATAAAAGATGAAAGTTCCTCCAGTAAAGCATTCCAACCACAACTGTTAACTCCTTATATTACACCAACGAGACTTGAATACAGGTAACGATCTTGAGCACACAAAACAACACACCGATGGTCGAAGCAAGTCGCGCTTGTGTAGTCTGTCCGTAAACTATGACGTAATTTACGTAATTTCTAAAATAACCTAATACACTATATTTAGTAACAATCGTGACAGTGTTAATGACTCAGGTAACCTAAAAAGCTCTTACATCAGAGTGAGTCGGCAGATTTACAATGTCAGCACGAGTAAGAGGTATGACTAAGGAAAAACTAAGAGAAGTTTGAATATTCTGGAATGTTCTCGGCGCGTGACGACTGTCATGTAACAATCACCTACAGGTGAAGACTCAGAAGCAAGATGGCAGCTACTATAGTAATTGTTACCGAGCAGATTTTAAAAGTGCTGGTCCACTACTTCCTTTCAAATAATCACCTGTGTAATTACACTAAAGTAATTATTTGCCTCAGGCTCAGTGAATATTATTCAATAATTCCCTCGACTTCGTCTTGAGGATTATTCGACAATATTCACTTCACCGTCGAGGAATAATTGTCAAAGAGTCTCCAATGTAACAGTCGAAAACAACATGTTCCAATTCTAAATCACGTATTCTTACCTTCTTGTCCAAAATGCAGTGTAATAACAATATCAATATCCCTTGAAGAGAAATGAAAATGCCCAGAACATATTGGTAGTATATTGTCTTAACTTGTTTGCTGAATTCCATCAAATTGATCACCCAAGGTAAGCCGAGTAGAGGCAGGATTATCACTGACGCTCTTATTCCAGTTTTCATCCTGTTTGTGACACTTTTTGTTCTTGTTTTCCTTGTGTTCAACGCGGCACGAATAACAAAAACAAGTACCACAATGTTAGCCTATAAAATGAAAAATGAAAGCCCGGTTTTCAAGTATATTTTTTCTTGTCAGAGGCTTGCTTGGAACTTTCGAGAAGCTTGTTAAACATTGCAAACTTCCTTAGCCTCTTTTGAAATAAAAAACAAGCGTGAATCCGTAATTTGTAAGATGAACTTAACTCTTCGTTTAACGTTTATTACATCTGTTGGAATATTCCAAAGTGTATAACAATCAGGAAGTTTCGGGCAGTTTGAGATAAAAAGGGACGTATGAGTTTTTCAAAATGAGAATCTTTTTGAAAAGGAGTAACAGATTTATTCTAAGTAATTTGTATTTACTTCCAATTTACTTCCATTTACTTGAACTGGTTTATCACTGGAGTTTCATTTTGGCAGGTGAGGGCTGTAGCGAGTATATCTAACTCTGTATACCACCTCGTAAATAAGTTTTGTATAGTCGCTGTGGTTTTCGTTGGTCAGGGTGAAATTCTAATAATAGATCAGCATTTGCAAACAATCAATCACAGCTTGTAGAATAAAAAATTATGCTACATTCTTACACTTCTCAATTGTTCACAATTAAAATATAAAACATCAATAAAACGTAACGACTTGTACCGTACCTTAATAATTTTCGATAACATTTCAGTAAAGCTACACAACAAACCACTCATTGACCTTCGCTTGCACTATCAGTACGGGTGAAATAGTGGACCTCGCCTTCTAGCGCTCATCTTGGTCTGCATCGAAAAACATCGGTCCAACATTTCGCCGGTGTTGACCTCTCGCTCGGACATTAAGTGAGGACAGTTCATACAGACTCATGGTTTAAATGATGTTTTAACCTGGTAGTACCATGATTACCTCTGTTTTCGCAGTTCGTAAGGGGGGAATTTAATTTCCAAATTCTCCTCAAAGACTGGATTTTTTAATTTTACCCCTAATTAGCATGAATAACCGGACATCATTTTCTCATCATAACGTATGAGGCAAAAACAAAATGTAAAAAAATTTTGACCCATTTCCAGTCCGTACCCGACTTTTCGATTTTACTCTGGTTAAGGCCAGACGGTCTTGCTCGTGAAGGGGCGACCTCTTGGACAGGAAAGGGTTAAGCATTAAAATATATATTAACTCGGTAATCATCGTATTAATTGTGGGAAATTAGGGATTAAATATCATCTCAAACTTCGGGAAGCTCTGTAAACGTTTCTCCAGCTGAACGCCCTTTCGACTTCCACAAACCCTTGCAAGGATTTTAGGGGCATTTAATCGCAAATTCCTCACATGTAATGGCCAGGTTTGAGCTAAAGAGACAAATCAAGATACATGGACAAACGACAGAAAATTAAATCTTAACGCGGTATTAGCGATAGTTGTTCTGTAAATAAGTACTTGCTCATTACTAAAATTACTTTGACCGGAAGAAAGAAAGCTAGACAGACAACAACTGCACAACAAAGCTCAACTTCTTGTGTAAAGAAATAAAAGGCTCACCGCTATAACAACGTAGGTTGGTCCGTAGAATGCCCATTTCAATTTACTTTCATTTCTATACCAACATCGTTTACCAGAAATGTTCGACTGAGTGACTCCTTGAGTAATGGCGACGACCACGGCAGGTAGGCCTATAACAACAAAGGCAAAAAAATCTTTTGGTATTCTTAATTTTAAATGTTCATGTTCTTGGAAGTTATCTATTTGTTGACCATTGCCTTTAGAAAGTCAAATACAATTGCAGGAGGGACATTAAATGAACACTTAGGGAACCTTTCAGATTTCAACATCTTTTCGTTGAAGAGAAATCTGAACCAGAAATTTTAAATCTATGGAGACATAACTAACGAGCTGCAAGAAAACTTCAACTTATAAGCTTGAAACTTACAGTTTTCAGAGCTAAGACTGGTTATGCACTTATTAGTTCGGTACATATGCCAGAGGGAAGAATCATCTGCGACAATACAAGACGCTAATACTCAGCCCTCCGCAGCTTCTTAAATAATGACATGTTTTTTGCCAAGATGACGTCCACCCTCAAATTACTCACCCCAGCCTATGATATTGAATAATTTCCAGTGAATTCTTCGAATGACGCGGAAGATTTGCACCATTAAGATATATAAAATAATGCCTTCGCACAACATCCATCCAACAACTGATAACAGAAAGTAATGGAAAAATGGGACGACTACTCTACACATTGTCTGCGGAAAAAAACAAAAACAACGATAACCACAAAAATAACTGTAACAGCAACAACAGCAATAGCAGTAACAGCAACAGCAATATCAACAGTAAAAGTAACAGTAACAAAAGCAGTAGAAGTAATAAAAACAGTAGCAGTACAAGCAACAGCAACAGTAACAGTAACACTAACAGCAACAGTAACAGTAACAGTAAAAGTAACAGTGACAGCAACAGTAACAGTGACAGCAACAATAACAGTAACAGTAACAGTAACAGTAATAGTAACAGTAACAGTAACAGCAACAGCAACAGTAACAGCAAAAGTAAAAGTAACAGTAACAGTGACAGCGACAGTAACAGTAACAATAACAATAACAGTCACAGTAACAGTAACAGTAATGGCAGCAGTAACAGTAACAGCAACAGCAACAGTAACAATAACCACAATAGTAAGAGTAACAGTATCTATAAATACATATACATAGACATATAGAAATGGTTATCAATTATCTAGTGCAACAGTTGGAACAACAAATCCGATGTATGTAATGATTTGTTGAAATGGGACTCTAGAATACGAAGCACTATAAAGGACACTTACCAAATTACTAGGTATAACTGTTCTCAGGATAAATAGGATATCAACAGACGCTATTGCTACGCACAAGTTTATCAACGCTTCAGAGCGGCTTGATTTGAGTTGTTTCCAAAAACAAACTTGTATCAGGATGATGAGAGTCATAGAAACCAAGGATATTGAAGAACCAACGAGTATAACAATGTTGAAAGGTCTGTGTTTATTTTCTGGTACCTACAGAACACGGATAAACATTGTAAAACTGTAATGGTGAGAATAATTATCCTTAAATGATAAATGAATGAATGATAAATGACATTAAAATACCAGTAATAATTCATTAGAAAAACACATACACAAAATAAATTGGCTTCCAATTAGCAAATTTCTTCGCAAATTAGCGTATTAGGAGGTTCATTTTAGAAGACATCTAAAAACTCGCAGTTTGTGCTTTATCGGATCTAACACACTCGGCTATCGCCTTGTGTTTTAAATCCCGATAAAGCACTCTTACTCGGTCTTTAAATATTACACACACACACACACACACACACGCACACACACACACACACACACACATATATATATATTGTATTTATATTCTAGGTTTCTGGTTTGTTAACATGTCACCTTATCGGAACATGTAAAATACGTGTCTGTACAAAAAGAAATGTAACTCGCAGCAACAACACCAATCATGTTTTTGACTAAAATATCGTGGGTGTACTGCTTCTGTTAGACACCCGCAGTCCAGAAAGTGCGGGTGTTTGGACACCCGAACACCCACTGCTTCCCGAGCCCTTCTTACTTATACCTTTCAACTAATTTTGTCATTGATTGTTGTTAAGTTCAATAATTGTTCAACAGGTTGATTTAACTTTAAGTGTTTTAGGACGTATTGAGTTTAGCAGAAATTCTTCAATGAATTACGTGGGAAAGCTAAATCAACATGAATACTCAAAGCTCTTCGAAAACTAACTACAACAACTAGTATCTGGTATTTTGTGCGTACAGTTCGGGTGTTTGATAAAAGGCTGCCGTACAGTTATCGTGAAGTCATTGTAAGAAGGGAAAGTATAATTTTTGTACTTCTACAAGGTCGATTTTTAAATTGTACGAGAATATGGACTGGTTGCCCCAAAATATGTATGGATTTTATCGACCTTTTTGTACAAACAAAACGCCTTGAAAATGCTCTGAAATTGTAACAACTTCGTTAAAATTTGATTACAGAATAAATTCCATACATGATTTTCCATAGGTTACACGTCTAATTCAATGACATTCAAAAATATCTAATTATGTTAGTAATATTGAAAATTATAGTTTTGACGACATTAGTTTGACGTCGTAATATTACGTCTCGAAGCAAAAAACTTTGCCCGCATATTCTACATAAAATACCTTGGCAATTCCTTAAATCTGTAATCTCTAAGAGAAATAGTTTACTTAGATGTAATGTCCTCACCAGCTGTAACATAGCAACAGAATACGTCTGAATTCCCCAAAGCGACGTTCTTTTGTTTTATTTCATTCATTATTATACCCAGTATAGAGAAAACAATCTGTTTGAACGGCACCTTGAGCTTACGCTTCATGCTTCGATCTTGTGTCTCCCAAGAGACTAGAAAGGGTTAAATGGTTTTCGTAGTCATTCAGTGATTTTATGTTCAAGAAAACAAAAGCCTTTTGAAGATAAGACAAAACAAAAAGTAACAGAGCGAGCTAAACTTCACAGATACATGGACACGTAAAGATCTTACCTCACAGTTTAGGTCAGAGGTAGCATCAATACTGCTGTTTGATGAGTTAGTCGGGGTCACGTTACAAATTCGAGTCAAGTTACCTGCACGATTAATACCTATTGTAGTTAATACTGAATTGTACTGTAAAAACACAGTCATTACAAAATTACACGAAATTATGTCACGTCTCTTCATTAAAAGGTCAGAATTATAGCCTTTTATGATAAAATTGATAGATTAATAGTATCCTAAAAGTAATTCAATATCAGATTCGCCCCCATTATATCTACCTTTCTGCAACGTTGAGCTAATGTGTTGCTAACTTACCATCGTTGGAGCGCTTGTATCGAGCTAGGTTTGCCTGGGATGTCGCTTCCAGATAGCAGTGGCGTAACGATAGGCTTGGCCTGGGGGCTCCTGTCCGCCTAAAATTAATCAGGGGCTACCCCAAGGCCCATCTGACCTCAGACAGCAATGTAATCCTTAAGCAATATCAAATTAGAGAAATTTTGCCGAATGCAACTGGATAAGATGATTCTCTGATCCCTCAAAACTGTACAACTGAACACTATAAACAGAATTTTTGTATATAAAGTTATTCATAGAGTTTGATAATCTGGACTAAATATTGGCGCCCCACGAAACGTTGGACCTCCCCAAAAAGATGTCATTGAGGCTCCCCCCGATAGAAAGGTCCAAATTACTCCACGACCCGTTCGATAGGTTGTTTATGATATTTCTGCCGCTTCGTCATACCATTTAATTTGCTCATGAACACTTTTTCTGAAGGTATTTTCTCTCGATCTACCTAACCTATTTCACATCAAACTTTGGCTTTCCACTGCCGACGACGGGTCGATAGTTCACGAAAACCGAGACTTGTTCAGTATTATTTCATCGCACCTACCAAATTCGTGATGCTTCATAATTAGCGTAATGCCTTTTACAATAACCCGCTGGAACCAAAAAAATTACAACGTTGTGAATGTATAACTGAGATACAAATATCTTCCAGCTTGATGCCTTAATTATCACTATGGATGAAAGAAACAATAGAAAAAAGAAAGGTCCAAACCTACTTGCAGAAAGCTCACAAATAAAGCTGGACGACTTTACACAAGAGGTGTGTGCCCAAGTGCCATCTGTATGCCAATAATGCACACAGTTCCGTGATAAATTTTTCATTTTATTTGGTTCTCCTGATTTCCAGTTCGTATAGTTTAGTTTCTTCCTGTACACTGTATAGAAGTTATGATCTCTGCGTCTTCTGATACCAATATAGGGACCACATCCATTCAATCTTGTCTGTTTGGCGACTCCCCATATCGCATTATCTTCCTCGGTGCTCTCCGGCACAGCCAAGTCGGCACCAAAGCTTCGACATTTGGACCTTGCTTTGTTCCAGGTCATTGTTTCGTTGCTGTAGTAGTAGCATGATGAAAACATGGCAACCCAGCAGTCAGGACAACCATCTAAAATTTGAAACATTTAACGAGCCAACTAGTACATATAATAAAATTAAAAAAACACGAAAATTAGAAGGAAATACAGCCAAAGGTCGACACTTAAGATGAGTGGATTTGCCAGTTATCAATTTATCAGAGAAAAAAAATGTAAATGGTTCTCTAAAAGGGGAATTTTAGTTACTCAATGAATTGCAAACAACTTACATTTAAGTAAAACCTTCAAGTACGATGTTTACATATGTCAACCGTTTCACGTCTTTCGCTCTTGTGTTGGAGAAATAACTTTGTCACTCAGTGCCGCGCTGAAGGGTTGATAATTTGGGGGCGAGTTGTATTAAGGTTTTGGGGCCCCTAAGTGTGGCAACAAGTGAAGATAAACGTGTGCCAATTCGGTCTATAACACTGGGTAGAAAGCTAAAAATCGATGAAAAAAGGGTACTATTATGAAAAACGTGTACTAAAAGGAAAACAAAAAACAAAACATGACGTTTTGAAAGAACTAACGTTTTCAACATGCCACAATCTGATGAAGGATCTTCGTTCGAAGCATTACTTTTTTACTCATTTAAGTTTTGGCAGTGTATCAACTTTATTGATTTTACACTTCGCTTGACATAGTTTATGGAGGATCATTATTTTGTCTATAAAAGCAGAATATGATAATATTCGCAATAGTCGACCCAAGCCTTGTTTGTTCTGGTGAAACTCTCAATTACCAAGTCGAATGGTATCCTACAAATAATGTAAGCCACAAATTACGTTGTAGCGTTTTCTCAAGTTATTTCGCTTATTTGTCTTCCAACGTAACTTTCGCTTTCCTCAAAAACAGAACCAACGTTGCGTGGGAACGATGAACGGAAAGCGCGTCCATGACGTGTAACCCGCCTACTCTAAGACTATTGTAAAACAATTTCCGCCTGTATGTGGATGTGTCCATCAGATAATCAGATTACGTAACTTGTTTGGTTTTACTCTATGATAGTGACCAAGAATAAATTAATAAGGGGCGACAATAAATAGCGTCTGAGTTCAATATCATCAAGGTACAGAAAAGAAAATGTTAAATGAGAGTTTATCACTTCTTTGGGAACTTTGTTAAGATTTCGGTGATCGAAATACTAGGCGGAAACCGAAGTCTGGTAATAAGAAATGTTGCCCAGTAAATAATCTTAAGAAACGACAATGTCGCACGTAAACACATCAGGATATTTTCAAAATACTTCAATAAGAACGAACGTTTCGTCACTTTACAAAGTAACACCACCAGAGTAAGATATGTTTGCAAAAAATTTCTCGGCTTAAACAACCTACACTATTACAAAAATAGACATGAATAAGGAATAAATTAATGACGTGTGGAGCAGGGATTAAAGTGAGCGAGGGAAAATATACATATCAAAACAACATAAGAGGAAAAGACCTAATGTTTACATTAAGAGAGGGATTCATTTTCGCAATTAACAAACTTTCTCGAATAAAGGTATCTAATTCAGAAAGGCCACTAGCCAAAACTGGAAAATCATGGAAGGATATCGGGTTTCCAGTTTTTCTTTGTCAAGATGCTGGACAAAGAGGTGGAATGAGAAGTCGCATTACCTGTGGGAGCAGAAATGTCTATGTGTTCGCAGATCCTAGTGCGTAAATTTCTGCTCGTTTCACCCAGTTGCAACGGGGAGCAGTGCTGGCAAGTAAACTTATAAACAATACTAGACCTAAGACGCATGGGGATTCGGTCTTTGAAACGAAAAAAAATAAATGTGACAAACGGCAAGCTGATCGAAAAATCACTCGAAGGTCAATGTGTGGGTGGGCCGATGATATCAACTTGAAAAGCAGGTGGCGAATTTTGAGTCCACGGTTTCCGGTAAAAGCCAATACTATCGAAAACTGCAATTTAGACCCCGATAACACGATTACGGTACGAAATGAAATCGTCACGAAATTATTACGGTTAGGCCTTGCGTTCGCTCGGTACCGGTATGAAAAAGTAAGAAACCGTAATGTGAAACCGTAATGAAACTGTACCTCTACCGGTACTGTGTCAACAGTTTCGTACCGTGATATTTTGATATCGGTGCAGTTTCGTACCGGTATCGTGTGAACAGGGTCTTAGATGCTGTGAGCGGTTTAGTATCATATTTATATATATGAAAAATATCTTCCTCTCTTCATATATATAGAAATGTTGTTTAAAGGCCTCCTCTATACAAGAGTCGTGAATCACTCGGCTACTTGAGGAAATCGCTAGAGAAGCTTCACTCTATAAGAATTAATACTTACCCAATGAGTGGAAACTTGCACAGATGAACAGTACACAAATAAGAGTGAACATCGTCAAGACCTAGAGAATAGATCAAAATTTAACCTCAAGAACTTTAAGACTGGAACTAGAACAGTAACTGGAGGCTCTTTGTCCAGTCGAGATATGACAAAAAATGTACCGGGATAAATACTCTTGTACAAGATTGGTAAAAATATCAAAACAAAGACAGTAATAATCAAACCTGTAGTGGTAACGATAACAGCGTTATTGAATGACTCTGCTGATGTCGAGCGTTTACCTTCTATGAAAGTAAAATAGCTTATACCTCCATCATTTCAATGTAAAAACTAATTATTCTTATCCAATTTTCTGTGTAATCGCAAACGAGGAAACAATTCAGTATTTGAAACTGTTTTTTTTTTTTAAGCAAACTTGCTAGCACCTATATTATTAACTGGGTTATGAGCTTCCTAAGTGAGAGAATGCAGCGAGTTATTGTGGATGGTGTAACAACGGAGTATGTTTGTATTAATAGAGGTGTTCCTCAAGGCACGGTACTTGGTCCTGTACTTTTCTCCCTCATGGTAAGTGATATTGCCGTTGAGAATCCACGTAAAGAATTATTAATCAAGTTTGCTGACGATATGACTCTCAGTGTGCCTGTACGGTCAAATCATCCCGACCCATCTCCCAAGGAAGTTGAAAATATTAAGAATTGGTCCAAGGATAATGGTATGGTGTTAAATTTATGTAAAACATGGGAGATAGTGGTAAAAGGTAAAACAAAGAAACTGCTTCCTGATCCAATACCATCAATAGAACGGAAAACTTCTTTGAAATTATTGGGAATGAATTTTAATGAAATTCTGTGTAATTGGGAAGAACAATTTGATTCAATGTTACATAAAGCCAGCTCTCGTTTGTATATTCTGAGAGTATGTAAACATTATGGCTATTCCGTACAAGAGCTTACTATCCTATTTGATAGTTTAGTCATATCTATCTTTTTGTGTGGTATTGAGATTTGGGCGAGTGCCTATACAGATAAGTACATCAGTCGAATTGATAAATTTTGTAGAAGAGCATTCAGGTTTGGATACACAAGTAAAAACGTATCAATTTATGATATTATCAGAGAAAGAGATCAAAAGTTGTGGAACAAAGTTAGAGATAATGAAGTCCATCCTCTTTATGACCTCCTTCCACCGAAGAAGACAAGAGTTACTCGAAAGCGAGGTCATAACTTTATATTACCATGCGTTCGAACAGAACGATTCAAACGTTCTTTTATAAATAGGAGTCTTTGTAACTTGTTATAGTAGGTAAATAATTTAGTTTAAATTTGATCTGTAAACTCGCACGTCTGTTTTCTGGGTATATTTTTTAATAAAGACTTATGAATGAATGTATGAATGAATGAATGAATAGCCCTTAACCAGTGTCTATCGGTCAAGAATTATATAAAACGTATATTAGGTCCCTATCGTACTGCTATGTGTATTAATCGACTCACCTTGAATCAGCTGGTGTAAAAATGTTTCAAAGGAAGTTTCTTCAGTCTACTGAACAAGTACTATGAAGTTTAGAAATAAGTAGAAGAACTTTATTTGTATCCCTATTTAAATTCCTTCCTGTTTGTCCCTATTTACATTCATATATGAGACGTTCTTACCAAGGGCGGCAATCGCTTCCTAAAAGGGGGGGGACGGAGACGGCCAAGTGTTGTGGAAGCATTCCCTCGGAAAGTTTTGGTTTTTTTTTACTGAATCTGTTCATGAAATGCCTTTTCCGGCATTCTGAAATTGTTTCTTTGGAACAACAATCATACCTTATTTTTTAATCGAAACGAAGCCATGCATTTCCTCCAAACAGCAGTAAAGACGTTATAGTTTGACTAAACAAAGTATTTCTGATTGTTTACAAAATGGCGTCCAAAGAAGAACGATCGGACTGTAAAATAACTTGGCAAATATTCATAATTTGTCATGTATTCGAACCAACAATACCTAGGTAAAAATTGGGGCTGAAAAAGGTTATATCGCAAAATCGTAAAGGTAAACATGGAACCATAAGCGCCAAGGGAACAGAAATTAAGCTTCAGTTGTTATGAACTTTGCAAAAAGTGGGTGGAATAATTATATATGTAACCTCCTCTGTCCAAAAAGTGGGGGGATGTGTCCCCCGATCCCCCCAAGGATTTACGTCCTTGGTTCTTGCCACAATTGTTAGAAACAAGAACGATCTGATCTGGTTTCACACCAAATCCTGGATTCAATTAAAAACAAACGACTACGTTAGTGAAGAGTCCTTTTACATCGGTTGACGTCTAATTTGCTAGCTGACTAGTCTGTCAGCTCTGCCAAAGTCTTTTAAATGTTTAATTTACCATACTGTTGTAACATATAAACCAATGAAAACACAAGTTATAAGACCGAACTTTAGCGTTTGAATTAAGTATGCATTAGCATTTTTAGCTTAAAAACTAGGCATGGAAAACATCTCTCCTTTCTTTTGCCTTGTTATGATGAATTGTGTTCTTGTTCCCTAATGAAAGAAACTTTCTGGTCACTGGTCAGAGACAATTTCTTATTTTCAGCGTAAATAAAGCACAATAACTACTTGAAGATAAGCCTTTGAAATAGATGGTTATTTCTTCATTTACTCATCACTTCCGTTTTAAGCATAGCCACCACAGCAGTCTGGTTTTTGTTGTACGTAAACGGAAATCCGTTTGAGCACTGGAAGGTTATGCAGATGTTAGCTCCAGTGGAAGTCTACCGAATACAACTAAAGTGCTTCTCAATTCTATCGCCAATTCGAATAATGAACCCGCTTGTTTTCGAAATTGTTTAGCAATGTCAGATAAGAGACATTAAATGGACAGGGACATTTGAAGGCCTTAAAGATTTCGTACACAACCAACAGATTTCGACCGTGACATGGACTTCACCGGGAGGTGGAATGAAATCGTGTGAATCCAGCGAATTGGTCATGCGTTGGCAAACGGCTTCAGGAACACGGTCTTTAAATGGGGAAAAGGCGAAAGAAGTAAAGGACAGACTTGTATGTATAATCGAAAACGAAAAGAAAATCAAAGCGAATTCAACTTGTCCATCATCAAGTGATGATGATTTGCATACAACGATCGATCTCACTATTCACTCGAGCTTGGACGAGAAAAGCCCTCAATCAAAGGATTAAGGCCCAGTTCAGACGCCAAACGTCTCATGAGCCGAACCTAATGGCTGTTTAGGTCGACCTAAATCAAGAAAATCCGGCCTGTTGATTCAGACGCCGAACTTAATTCACCCGGACTAAATTCAAGCGATTCAAACCAAGCATATCGTCAGCAGTAATATTGTCAGGTTCCAATTCTGCGTAAAATGTCCAGTCATTCTACTAAAAATGTAACGGCTTCTAATATTTTCAATTTTTGGTCTCTCCTTATCAGCAAGCCCAAAAATTTCATGCACGAATTTCGGAAGCGTAAAAAGGTCAGAGACTGGAAGTTCACTGTGGACACCAAAGATTTCGTCTATTCACCTGAAAAGAACGAAATACTCCAGACCAATGGTGTTTAGTGAGATCACGAATAACGATGAAAGCAAAGAGAACGCCAACAGAAAGAGCAACAGGAACAAAAATTTTGATAAACTGACATTAGAAGACTTTTAACGAAATATGTGATCGTTGCCGTCTGTTTAGACGAGGTTCAAGAAGATAGTGTCGTCAACAATACCAGGATGTACTCCAGCCAAAAAAGATACGAGTCATCCCACTTATGTGAAATAACAAATTTCACGAATGAAATGAGTTTAGTTAAACTCCAAAATACGTAATACTCAACTGAAAATTTGCGCTGGAATTTCTACATTAAGCTATCACTAGAGGCAAGAAAACTACGTTGATGTTTCAGTTGTAGTTCAACTGCTCTTGAATTTTCTGTCTTTCTTTTTGTAGTAAAGTTTGTTACAGGACATAGGGAATACATTCGGACCTCTCTTTATCTTCAAACCTTCTGCAGATGGTCGACAGAAAGTCATGTTTTTTAAGATTCCGTTGGCGACTAATGTGTAAATTGTACTGCTCAAGACCACGAGAAATATCGCACTCCGCTATCTTGAAGTTGAAAGACAGATCCTGTTGTGACGTCACAGCCAGGGCAGATGCCGGATACGTTCATTTTCTTCGTAGAATGCAGTAGACGCCTAAATTTATTCGACTATCACTCGGACATTCATAAACAGAGCACATAAATAGAGTAGTATATGAAAGAGGACAGTGACATAACGTCAGAGAAACAGTATCTAGGTTTTAAAGTCAACAAAAACAAATAATTTAAAGATAGAGGATGCGCGGTCAGGTTTATACATGATATAAAGAGTCGTTCTCTGACCGGGAATTATTTTATTTTCGAGCTTTCGACTGTCTGGCTACAGTCTTCAACGGGAAGAATAAAGAGTAATGAGGTGGTGTGTTCTATTTATACAAGTGATGAGCGGGAATGACGTAATGGGTAAAGCGGTGGAATTACGATAAGAATGGTTCGGATACAAAGGTTATAAGGAACTATTTCTGTAAAAGGATCGAGTATTGTCCTGGAAGTGCGCGGGGAGTTATTGTCGGCTTGGTTGGTTGAGGCAGTGTGCCAGGATTCTAGTGTTTTCCGAATTCTATAGTGTCCTTAGTCGATAATAGAGGCGTTCTTAAAGTTTATGTTGTGGTCGTGTTTCCTGGCGTGGTTTGCGACGTTTGACCCTCGTGCGAAATTCTTTGTTTCTCTCGTGTTCTTTTTTTCGTGTTAAGAATGATCTCCCAGTTTCTCCAATATAGCTCCAGTTGCAGTCAGCACAAAGTATTTTGTAAACAACATTAGTTTGCTCTTCAGCATATGGTCTGAATTTCGGGGGAGGGAATAGTTGTTGCAACGTTTTGAGAGGCTTGTTGGTAACTCGGATGTCATGTGTGAGTAATGTCCTTGTCATGTTTTCTGTGAGTCCTTTAATGTAGGGGAGGGCACCGTAACTTTTTGTGTTTTCACGTGGTTCCACCATTTTGAAGAACATTCTCTCTAATTCTTCATGTTCTGGTGTGACCATGGTTGAGTTTTCAGACTTTTTAATGGCATGTTGAATTAATCTCTTCGGATATCCGTTGCTTGTTAGTGCGTTTGTTACATAGTTTATTTCGTTAGTAACTCCTTCTTCAGCTGTCGGCAGTGTGGTGGCTCGGTGGATTAGGATGTTTATGGTAGACTGTTTGTGGGTCTTGGGGTGGTGGGAATTGAAGTCCAGGTATCGATCGGTGTGGGTAGGTTTCCTGTATACATCAATCTGGATTTGGTCATTTTGTCGTGTGACTAAGGTGTCGAGGAAGGGTAGTTGATTGTGCTTTTCATATTCTACTGTAAAGTTGATGTCAGGG
Organism: Heliopora coerulea; assembly: GCA_030142905.1. Taxonomy (NCBI): domain Eukaryota; kingdom Metazoa; phylum Cnidaria; class Anthozoa; order Scleralcyonacea; family Helioporidae; genus Heliopora; species Heliopora coerulea. Next base: position 190,479 of record JASJOG010000287.1, on the reverse strand, counting down.
TCAATTGATTTGAGGTTGTCATGGAAGGAGGCCACAGCATTGGAATTGATGATGCAGAAACCATCGTCTACGTAGCATTTCCAAACTTTCGTTTTGACTTCGGAAGAGATCGAAGAAGAGGCAGTCAACATCGCCGAAGTCAAACCGAAAGTTTGGAAACGCACGAGGGTCAAATGTCGCAAACCACGCCAGGAAACACGACCACAACATAAACTTTAAGAACGCCTCTATTATCGACTAAGGACACTATAGAATTCGGAAAACACTAGAATCCTGGCACACTGCCTCAACCAACCAAGCCGACAATAACTCCCGCGCACTCCCAGGACAATACTCGATCTTTTTACGGAAATAGTTCCTTATAACCTTTGTATCCAAACCATTCTTATTGTAATTCCACCGCTTTACCCATTACGTCATTCCCGCTCAGCACTTGTATAAATAGAACACACCACCTCATTACTCTTTATTCTTCCCGTTGAAGACTGTAGCCAGACAGTCGAAAGCTCGAAAATAAAATAATTCCAGGTCAGAGAATGACTATTTATATCAAAAATAAATAATTCAAAATGGCGAACAAAAGAAGAACTTCAATAAAGATAACTTTGTTTTTTGAGAGAGATAAAAGACGATTGAGACGAAAATTGACGCTTCATTACCATGCTTTACAGTAATATGAAGAACATTAAAATTGAAATATATTGTTCGTTACCTTTATTATACAATGTATATTTTTTGATGTCCCTGTATATTCTAATAATGGCTTTTGGCTAATTTCTGAATCTCAAGGAGGTAAAACATGCCCTGTGTTTTATCCTATTTTCAAAACCATTGCCAGGATGTTACAGAATGTCATGTCAACACTATGGTTGACAATCGTAATTCTTTGTAAAAAAGTTTAAGTAAAGATTGCAATTTTACGATCATGATTTATACGAGTTGACAAATCGTTAATATATTTTTGCAATATAAATCTACTATAAAACAGCATATATGTTATTATCCTTTTTTATATACTAACAAATATCGGAATAATACTTTTAGTGCTTTATTTTAAGGATTAAACAAAAGTAAGTTTGAAACGCTTCGGTAGAAAGCGACCGACGTGGCGTTTAGCTAGTATTTTAGTTAATAATCTAACGTGGCGTCAACCGAAGATATTCTCGCGAAATTAAAAATCCAGATAACTTATTCAGTGGCCATACACACGTGACATATACATGGTCGTAAAAACCTTTACAGCAGTATAAAGGAGGAAAATCAGTGTTCCATCAATATATCGGACTGGAGTTTGAATTATAATGACAGGAGTAGAGCGAGTATCAAAGTTTTGCAAAAGGAAAATGATTTAGGAAAGTTGAGGCTATGACACAATGAGAAAGTAAAGGATCACATAGTATAGGATAGGATAGAGTAGAATATATCATATATGGTTAAGATAGGTTAGGTTAGGTTAGGTTAGGTTAGGTTAGATTCGGTTAAGTTAGGTCAGGTAAGTTCAAGTTGGATTAGGCTGGTTAGAAAAGGTTGGAATTGGTTAGATTAGGTTAATTACGGTACGATCAGGTAGTGTTTGGGTAGGATTAGGTTTGCAGTCGTTGGGTGATGTACATTAAGTCACTAATTTCCTAGTTTATACAGGAAACAGATGTCCAGCTTCGTCGCTCGTAGTCGGTCTTTCAGAAGATGAGTTTGCCGATTCTTCACTGACGTATCCTCTGCTTTCAGAGTCGCACCTTTCAAGGTCTCTATGGGCCGATACTGCACTTCGAGTGGATCCACTTCCACTGCTGGGACCCGCTACATCGTCACCTGTTTAAGCATTTGTTCAAATTGTTTAGCTGTTCAAGAGCAGTAATAGTGTCATACATAGAATGTATTACACTATGAGGAGGTTTCAGCTGATGATTGCATTTGAGTTACATTCAGATTAACAAAACTAATGAAATTAATAATTTAATAGATCAGTATTTCCATAAATTTAGTAAACAAACAAACAACGAATGAACGAATGAAACGAGCAAACAAACAAATTAATAAACAAATAAGGAAATGTATATATGGGTATGCACGTTTTCAATAAGTTACTGTACAGGTGCATATGTTATACTGGATATTTATTCTGATTTCAAATTACTACCATCGATTATTTGCTATTTACAATGTGAGCGGTTGTGGTGTGTCGGATGTACAAGTTCTTCCCAAAGGCGAGAGACTGTAAGTCCCATACAACCCTGACGCAAATATGAAAAGTACTTATGAAACTAATACACGTAAACATTCATGTTCTTCAAAAACGGTGGAGATTCTAATGATTTTAGCCGATGAAGTATCCCGAAATGTTCACATAAATCAAGAGTTGTATCACCTTTACAACAACTCGTTAAACTTTAAATTCTCTTGCGTTTTCTTTGTGAATTATTGATGCATATTGTAATAATATTTCAGTGGTATTATTTATTGACATTTTTCTCATAGTTTTGACCACAACTAAGGCAGTCGTAATGCGAGTTACCACTACCCACTAACAATTGTCTTTCTCGAGGCAATCCTGACGCAAACCAACTTCTTAAAATTGGTTAAACTGACTACTTAAAAGCCAACTTGCATTACTCACCGAAATATTGTGAGGACAACGTACCTTGGGTATTGTTCTGGATGGCTGGATTAACATCAACGCGTTTTTCTTCCCCTACTGGTCCTTCTTGGATTTCTTCCGCTTGAGAGACGCTGCTGTCGTAAGCTCGACTCTCGGAAGACGACTTCCAGTCATCTAACTTCAATGATAACCTTGCGTTCTTCTCAACAATAGCTCGGTTTATGCCCGTACCACGAGTTTTTGCTGGTGAAGCAGTCGATTCTGGAGTGAATCCAATTGGTAGATGAATCAATCAGTAAATAAACCAACAATAAACGAATTAATTTGATAAATTTATCAGTAATAGTATGCAAATCAAGGATCCAACAACACGACAAATTAACAAAGGTAAAGTATTAAATCAATTAACAAAACTCATTAAAAATTTAATAAGAGTAATAATAAAACGCAGGTTAATAAACAATCATACGGATACGTGCAAGCACGTATGTGTGTTTGCGCGTGCATGAGTATGTCCGCATATGAGTGAGTAAGCTTACGTGTATGCGAAATAATCTAATACTTATTCATAAATAAATAAAGGATGGAAAGTAGTTGAAACTTACTTGAGTTAGGAAGTCGGACGGTTTTCTTTCCGAAGCTAGTTGAAAACGTGCTTCGTCTTATTGTACTGTTACGAACCACATCACGCATCTGGCAAAAGCATTTCGAGAAAGGATATTCATTACCTTTATAAATCATTGGTCTTGCGACAAAACCTATATTGCAATTATTTACAACTAAAGCTACTGCAGAAAAATCCAAACTTCACTCTTGGCGACAAATTAGTAGGTCTGTAGCCTCAAAAGTATATGCTTGTATAAAAAAAAAAGACACAACTGACATTAAATAAATTAAAGTATAAATAGAGTAAAACAAAGTATACATTTACCATTGGTAAATAAAGCTTATTATTATCATTATCATACCATTACCATTATCATTATTATTATCATTATTATTATAAGAAATTGGAAAGAAATCAAAAATTTGTTAAATTTTTGTCTGGAGTTTCAACATCGTCGTTTTGATAGAATTATGTCGAGTAACGTGTTTCGTCCATCCGGGTCTCTCCTATCATATGTGGCGAGTTGTTAAGATGTAGTATTTCGTTGAATTTACTGTCGTGATTTAGTCGAGATATTCGCACATTCTTGGTTGATTCGTCATTTTTTATTGCGAACAACAAAGATTTTCATGTTTAACCCTTTCGAGGCGGGAGTTCCCCCTTTTGATGAGTAAAATAGTCAGGCGTTAGCCAGAGTAAAATAATAGAAGCCCTACACCGCCGGCAAAAAGTTAGCCTGGTTCTTATGTATTTGGGTTCATATCAGCTTAGACATTTTCCCACCAGAATGTGCGATGCACCTACCCCAGAACCCTAACTTCCATTAGCGATCCTCTCCTTTCCATACATCTCCTATTGCCACGTATTGTACCCAAATGTACTTACCTGCTTATTCAAGACGCAATGGAACAAGAAGATGAGCATTCCTTGCAAGGAATTAAAAACAGCAAAAAGGTAACGGAAGAACAGTGTCTCTCTGTTGAAAGTCATCAAACCGAACACCCAAGTGAGGCCAAGGATAGGGAAGATGACTACAGACGCTTTAACACCTGCTTTCACTTTCCCAACCATGTCTTCCTGTTTTACTTTGTGACTGTTCAACATGGTTCGAAGAACCATAACGAAGATAATCGTATTGGCCTGTAATCCATTTAAATACGGTCAGACTCGAACACAATTACTCGGTTAAAATTCTTAGAAGACGTACTCATGTCTTTAGGCAACTATATATATTACACTCGTCACGTGTTTAATTATGAATGTATATGTAGACATATTTGTGCAAGTGCACAAGCATGTGCATGTGCCAGAACGTAATCATGTATGTAGATCAATCATTACAACTGAAATATAGCTAAGGGTGACACTCAAACAACCAGGATACTTGGATGATAATTATGCTATCATGTTGAAAATAAACACCATGAAAATCTTACCAAAATAACACAAAAAGCAGGCCCAACGAACGCCCAAATCAGTTTACTTTCAACACTGAGCCAACAAGCAGATTCTGTGCCATAACCATCCGCCTGGGTGGCACCCAAAGAGACGATGACGATAATAGCAGGTACGCCTGTATTTGAAGTGATAAAAAGAAAGTTAATATCTAATCAGCGCCGACGAAGGTCCTTCTCTGGAAACGTCAATATCATTCTCTCGTATGTCTCGGCAGTTCCTTCAGCCCTTTGGCTTTTCAAACATTTCGTTCAACACTGTGGGCTAAGAACTCGACTTTAAAATCTACCCATATCTGTTCACCCCAAGATAGGTATTTTTTTTGTCTTGACTTCAGTGATTGTTGGACAAGTGGATAACTGAATGACTGATTAACTGACTGACCAACCGACTGACCAAGTGACGTATCAACTGACTTGTTAACCTTTTAACGCATTAATTTTTTCTTTTGTCCTTTGTTTTTCCTTTGTTCTCTCACGGGTTCTTTTGTTTTTAGGTGTGCGATATATCAGACACTGGGCGTTAAAAGGTTAACTGACTGATTGACTGACTCTTTGCTTAGATCACTGTGGCAAAGACGTTTTTCGAAAATTTCTATCCTTTTTGTACAGATTTTGTCACAAGAACTTGCCACGGAAACTGTGCGTCAAAGTTACACACATGTAAAATGACTGTATAGAGGTACTCACCCCAACCAATCATATTGAATATTTTCCAGTGTTTTCCTCGAACGCCGTCGAAGACTCGGATGAGCAAGATGTACAGCAAGATCCCTTCGCACAACATCCACCCGAAGGCTGACAACACAAAGAAATGTAGAAGAGCTGCCACTGCGGTACAAAATGTCTGTAAAAGCAAACACATCTGGTTAGTCAAGTCAGGCTTCCGTCCAATTTCATTTGACGAATTCTGAGAAAGTCACGCGATTAACAGGGTTATGTGCTAAATGCTGAATTTTATCCATGTTAGTAAATGTGGTAGCTTGGAAATTACAATGCGTTTTAATGCACAACCTCTCAAGCTATTTTACTTAGAAATACTTAGAGTCTCTGATGGAAGCTTACTAATTTAATTCGTGTTAGGGACTCGTAAAAGTTTTTCTGGCAATATTGACGATAAAATTGTAATGACCTTAGCGATATTTCCATATTTTTTTAAAAAATTAGGTAAAAAAATTTGACGACATAACAATTTGGTGTACAAGGACAATTGCACCCAATCCATAAGTAGCGTCTCCATGTTTTTCACTTGGGCTTACTACAATCGCTTGTAGCCTTGTATTGGATAAAATACTTGGCTAAATACTCACGGAATTATCTCTTGCCACTCCTTCAAGGATGGCAAAGATGTCTGTGAATCCAATCGCCACGCAGAGGCTGATCAATACCTTCGAGCGAGGTGATTTAATTTGTTTCCAGAAGCAACATTGCATGAGAACAGTCAGTATGACCCCAAGTAAAGATACCGAACAACCAACAGTAGAAATGAGCTCCAAAGTCTTTCTCTCGGTTTCCGTCAACTGAAAACAGGTAGAAAACAGAAATCACTTGATACAAAAACAAATGAAAAATGAACAAATTTTAACAAAATCGAAAAAAGGGGATTTCTTAGAACTATGAACTAAAACAGACTCCGAAAAATGTCATTCTGAAGCCTAGTCTACACTACCACATTTTCTGTAGCAAGTTTTTTCAGTGACCATTTTTGTTTGCTCGTATACATGAGAAAATTTGCCCGAATTTTATATGACAAATGTATTTGCTGAGAAACTGGAGCGCCAATTTTGTAGCATGTGGCAAAGAAAAAGTGTCATATGCGAATGTTAGTTCGTGTGCACAACCGATCACGGAAAATTTGTCACATACTCAGAGGTTAGCAGTGGCTTCTCCGGTTTTTTGTCTACTATCCATAGTCATTTCTGGCGCATAGGCAAGAGTCTTCAACATAGCATTTGCTCTCTTTATACACAAGCCAACATTTTTGTCACAGAAAACGTACCTGGGAATCGTTCAATGGAGTCGAAGGAAGTGAACGAAAAACAAAATAAGAACCATGCTATTTTAGGGTAGTTCTAACCGCCATATACTATCTCCAAATAGAAGAACTTACCTGTACACCTGCCACATCCATTAAGATAGCAAACGCAGTGTTATGATCACAGTCACAAGTAACATTAACTTCATTTGATTCTTCCTCGTTCAACGTGCATCCTTCTCCACTCCACTTGCTTTCGGCATCCTCAGGCTCCACAAACGCACAGGTTCGCTTCGGGTTCTCAAAGCCACTCTACGAGTAGGTAAGTAGAAAATCTTGAGCAAACTCTTGTGTTTGCTCCGCCCATATAAAAGACGTTTCCCGCATTCGCTACAACGTCCATGGCCAGCTGCTTCAAATCGAGGCCTGACTCGACTTTTTCAGACATTTTTCTACTTTGACTAGTCAAGCCTCAACTTGGATCATCGCTTCGTAGGCATTAGAGCAAATGCGGTAAAGGTCCGTAGTGGAAGACGCTCTACGTCATTATTAAAACTATAAAGTACTTAAGCAGCCCTTTCACTTACAACCTAGTTTTATACACTATGGTCAAGAAATACGATTTCCATTTGCAGAATTTGATTCGACGTTTTCGTTTTCAAGATATCTTTCGAGAAAGGTAAGGAAAAAATCGCAACGTTTGCTTCTTGTCAAGTAAAAACCCAATAACCTGTCTCTAGTTCAAAAATACAAAATTACTTGAGTGTCTCGGTTCTGTGATAGAAACATGAATGACTTTATTTCAACTGATAAAATGCCTAGTGAAAACATGAGGCGTGGCCAAGTGTTTACTGGTATTTTTGCGGTTAAAATGGCGTCATTCATATTTCTATCACAGTACAGAGATACGAAAGCAATTTTCCATTTGTTCCATATTTTCCGTGTCTCTGTACTCAGAGAAGATGAGGCTCGTCCAGTAAGAGCGTGTGTAGGACACGTCTTATTTTTTGAAATGTAATACTACTCAACAAGCTATAAATCATTCATTTCCTTGAGCTCAATCTATTAAGGGAACACGTAGTTGGGGACGTTTCAAGTGTGGTTGCAAAAATTACCAAATAATTCCGATCAGTTCCGGTTTCTGACATTTTTCACGGTTTACCTGGTTGTTTTTCAGAACTATCTTGAACGGTTCCGGAAATGAACTATTCAGTTTTGGGTTTGTGCTAAACGATACCACTGTACTCTTTATCGCCAATGTTGAATAGGACTTAAAAGTATCACCAACAGAGGTCTTTAAGCTATCCTCCGATATAATATCCCGTAAAGTGGAATAGGTCACAACAGTAGCCTGCTCCAAATCACCAGAGACTACAGCTGGAATTTTTACACCCACTCCATCGCTTGTTAAATCTACACCTCTCGGCTCTGGGTTACCGGGTTCCAATCGCACTCCGATCACGTCAATGTTCGGTGTTTTATATTCAACAGGTTGGTTCACGGTCGACGACTTCGCGACAAATTGTTGTGCTTCAACATCGACGGCATTCAAAAGCGTCTTGGCTAATTTATCTTGTTCCTGAGAACGTAAAAATATATCCATCAGAAGTCACCTAAAATCATTACATGCTGTTCAGCCTGATCAACATTGTGCGACGGTCGCATACAATTGGTCGGCTTGGTGTATGGAATTGAATCACAAGAGGCTTCAGACCGTATTGCAACATTCGCGGACGAATAAAAGGCTGGAACTGCGCTCTTGAGGAACAATCTCAGACACCTAGGCGAATAATCAAATTCGGCAATCGTAATTTAACACGTCAGCGTGGTCCCATCATGGATAACGTGGGTGCATGAGGACTATAAATATAGTACTTGAGAGGTCTGTCGAAATGGATAGTGCTTTTTAAGTTTTAAATTTCTCTTGTTTCCGCAGCATTGTTTATAACTACAGTCCTTTAAGAACTAACTTAGATTTCTGTTAGAACCATTTAACATGATTCAGACGCTAGTTAAAGCTATATTTAAAACAACTCGTCAATAATTCCGGAGAAGAATATAAAGAAAAATCACAATCGTGTCGTGTGTTTAGATGTGATAAAAACAATCTTACTTTTCTCCTCAAATTTTTGCGGCTTAGAAATCATCAATTTTCAAACTTTCTACTCGAATCAACATGTTAAGGGGTTAGTTTTTTTAAGCCATTTAAAAAAACTCGCAGTACATGCTTTATCGTATCTAAAATACACTGCTGTCGCCTCGCGTTTTAAATCCCGATAAAGCCTCCTGTTCGGTTTTTAAATATTACATAAATATACATCGGACTAGGAAGATGTAAAAGTCGACCAATTTAAAGTATATCCTTACATCAATCTGTTTCCATGACTGTTCGTTCGTTTGGTCAACGATATTACTAGAGGATTTGATGAAATTTCTGCGTTCGTCTTGGGTCTGTGTCTTGTCCTTCGTTAGGTCCAGAACGTAAACGACATCTTGTACGTCTTTTGGATATAATTTTTCTTTATCTGTTACTTTCGCAGTCTGATTAATAATTTCGCCAACGCTCTCTGACTTGAATCCACCGTTTAGTCTGTCAACCTGTATTGAGTAAGATAAAGTCACTCAAACATAAAAAATAATACGTCGATTCCTTATGAAGCACGTTCGGTCTGTATGGGAAAGCATCTGCCTGAGCTTGTCGGTTTTGCATTCCGAGTGAGCTGTTTATGTTTAATTCCTGGCCTTTAATTTAACTATGACTTCTTCGGGAGTTTTTTTCCATATACCTAGATGTTTACTTAAAGTCATCGTGAACAAGATTTAACTGCGTCGTAAGCATTTTGATGTTCTTAATCTTTTGTAAAACTTGCTCGAACCTGGTTTGTTTGTCTTTAACTCGCAAATTTTCCGGCCAAAACGTGGTCCTTACTGAAAGCTTATTATACGGCCAGGTAGCCAATCACCGAGGGTCGTTTTGTATACTGACCGAATAACTAGCTCAGCCATATAATAAATGTACGCATGTGTTTCTATAGGTATACGTACAAGTATTTTTGCATCGGTATGACTACGTTTATTGACATGTGTATGTCGTCCTCATACGTATGTCTGGGTGAATGTGTATATGTATATATATTCAAATAATTTTGACAGATCTCTATAATATACATGTATATATTTTCATATAAAAAAATGAGAGTGGAGGGAGACAGTGGAAAGGAGAAAGAGGTGATAGGTTGGAGGGGAATAAAGTAGAGGAAAAAGACAGTTTAGTAATTTATTATACTAGCGAAGTCTTACCTTATCAACGAGATCGATTACAGCGCTACTCCGGCAATTTGAAAAATCGACTTCGCCCCATACTGGGTTTCCATTCACTCTATTACACAACCGCAAAACATTACCTAAATGGCAAAAACAATGGACTGATTTTTTGTTCATCTTTTGAAGAGCAGGCCTCCTTAAATAGCTCTTTGATGGATCTGTTTTCGTTGGAAAAAATGGAAGGAGACCGCTGACTCATTATCCTTTGTCACTTCAGTGTCTCAGTCGTGAGAGAGACCAGGGAGATCATATGAAACTTCTGGGGGCATGAGGGGCAAAAGTTGAGGTTAAATTGAAAGGCGTCATTTCGAGTAAACTGAGGAGCAAATTGTTCTTCTCTAGTCCCTTTCCCGTCTGCTAGTGAACCTCGAGGTCAAACAACTGATGTTTAGGAAATTGTTTCGTGTTTGTTTTTATTACTTTTATTGCAGAAGAACTGCTTTTCTGGGTATTAGTTGGCTTTTACTTTTGCCTTAATTTTTTTACATTTATTTTTAAAAAAAAAAGTTTGGTGGTCTTTGACCCTGACCACAAACTTTCCATCCGGGCATGTTTGTTTTGTCCCCCAATTTATCCCATATGGCGACAATCAATTTTTCCCTCGCGGTTGAGTGACATTTACCTACAATGTCTCCCCTAAATAACATATAATCTCTATGAGAGAGACAGCCTCCACCTCTGAGGTCAATTCTAACCAGGGAGTTGGTGTCAAATATTTAATCTCATGTGGTGAGAACTCGCCAACTTTCAGCCGAAAGTCGTGAGTATGCTTCACGTTCTGCAATTTCTTCTAACTGGAAAAGTTGACAGAATATAGGTCACGATAAATAGACGTGGAACGTAATAACTCCCCATTAAAGTTTATGGTCAATCAACTTCGCTCAAAAATCCGCGCGATCGGACTCTCACCGTTGAACGCACACGTCAAGTTAAATACACCCTAGCGCTGCAATCATACGAGATAATACTTTCAGTTTCCCCAGTCATCACTGGTTCATCTTCGTCTTACCCACTCTTCCAGACGGACACGACTTAATACGTGTTGTTAGAGGTGGCGTTTTCTCCCACGTGAATCCGCCTGCGCTGTCCTCGAAACAAAACTGGTTGAAATCTGGAAAAGAGTTATAAAAATACTGAGCAAAGTTCAATACTTACAAATTATTATTGAATAACCACGATATCAAGTGTTTTCCTGACCAATAGACACTGTCCGTAAAAGCTGCCATTTTAAATATTCTTTCACGTGTACTATATCTAAATAAGTTTTCAAAAGAATCTTTGCTTCCAAACCAGACTAAAAAGGTTAAGTTAACCTCGAACGGTCAAAAATTTTTTTGTAACAGGTAAACCCGTGGGTGGCCAATCAGACCCCTAGTGACAGGACAATTTGATGTTTCTTAAAGATACTTGGCCATTACGTTGGTCAACCTTTTTACTGTGATAATAATGTCTCCACGGGTCAAATTAATTAGTATACTTTGAAAACCACCACGAGAAATAATGACATCAGTTGACGAAATTCTGGAAATTTTGGAAATTTCGACCAATTGTTGTAGACAGAGGCTTGCTGGCCCACTGTAAGTTTGGCGCTTGTAAGTAGCATTGTAAATTTGGTTCAGAAGCCAAGACTGATCGCTGGTAATCTTCTAATAATCGTCTAACAATTGTTATTAGTAGTACTATCAGATTACCAAGTTTTAATCGCTGAGGATAGGTCTACAGTAGGTTTTTGCACGAGGCAAAAATTATATTTCGGTGGAATTTGATTACGCCTTAAGTCTGGAATTGATGATAGTTTCTTGACTTGACGAACTCTTGAATCTTGACTTCACTTTCGGCTGACATGAAAATATCACGTGCAGCTTTTATCAGAGTCATAATGTCTATTAAAACTAGAATTTTTGTAAGAGTTTTCTATTAGAGTTTCTATTAAAATTAGAATTTCCAGTAGAATTAGAATTCCGATTAGACTTAGAATTCCAATTAGAATTAGAATTCCTATTAGAACTAGAATTACAATTCCTATTAGAATCAAGCCATGTATGGCGTATACTCGCTTCCTCATCTCAGATACATAAATTAAATATAAACCAGTAAGCAAAAAGGATTTTAACCTACCTACTTACCTACCTTGCCCGAATTCCTACGTATTTTTTAACGGAATTTTCTGTTTTTTGACAAACGTTGGGGGGTATCACACTCCTACAGCCCCCGTAAACTACACCCCTGACGACGAAAATCTAACAGGCGTGCACTGAACTAGTCGTAAAGTAAGTTTGTCTTGCCTTTGGACGTAATCTGAACGGTAACATTTGGACTTCTTCCTGTCCCATCTGTGTTAGTGGCGAAACACCAGTATTGGGCAATAAAAGATTGTCCATTGTCTACTTGAATGTTGTTCAAATCCAGTTGTCTGTTTTGACCGATGACGCTAGTGCTCCTAGAACTATACCATGCTATCTTAATGTTTTCTTGGTCGCCGACAGAAACAGTGCAAGTTAAGCTAATCGCTTCACCTAAAACGAGATAACTTAAATTAAAGGGTAGAAAAGGATGGGGAAAAAACAAAGGAAAAACAAAAAAAGATAATAAATGTAAAAAGATCGCAAAAAGAAGAAACAACAACAGAAACAAGAAGAAAAACATTATCATCAGCAACAACAACCACAACCACGACAACAACAGGACCAAGACAGAAAAAATGAAAAGAAAGAAGAAAAAGATTATGAATGGCATCACACAAAATGTCAGAAACTCAATAGGACATGCGTCATAATAATTGAAACACAACAAATGGTGTAACCTGGTCTAACACGAGAAACTTCATCGAAGAAAAGTTAAAAATTGAAAAAGTTTAAGAAGTTCCGCTACTGTTCCTTACCTTCGGTCACCGAGACGGATAACGGAGACACAGAAACTATTGGAATGACCTTGACTGCAACGAACACCTTGCTGGTAATGGAATCTCCTCCCTTGCTACAAGGGTGGTATAAATGAAGCTTAAAATTAGTCCTTTGAGTATGGGATAGAACTAAAATGATACTCTGGCAAAAGAGAGCGACCATAAAATCGCAGGGAGATTGCAAAATAACTTAGTATACTGCCCAGATATTTCTGGAAAATAAGGTCAGTATGTTACGAACAGTGCATTCTTCTTCTCTTTGATAAGAAAGTAATATTGAAAATTAATACGTAAAACCTGTCTGAAGAGAGGGAAAAGGCATATTTCTGAATATATAGCGAACAATTACTACAAGAAAAGCTGTCAGAAAGATGAAATATCCTCCTGAGATGAGCAATAGAATAATTTTATTCACAAATAGAAAATAGCTTGATTGTTTCTGCTCTGTGATAGAAACATGAATGACGTCATTTCAACTGGAGAAATGCTTCGTGGATACACGAGGCGTAGCCGAGTGTTTTCAAGTATGTTCAGTGGTGTAGTCCTGGAACTTTAACAAGGGGGGCTCACCAACACAGTGTCCTGAACATCAGGGGAGGACCGAAAAAATGATAAACTTGAAAAATGCTATTTTTTTTATTTTTGCTAACAGTAATTCTGTAATTAAAATTTAACAGTGTTTCTGTGTTTGTAAAAGGTAAAATATTAGGAATACAATCGCCACGATCAGTACTTGGGCGGCACATGTTATGGCCGACTAGAAATTACTGAAATCATTCTTGTTGGAAATGACTGAATATCTTTACATAAATTTCACAGAACATTCAAACATGATTAAAGTTACACAATCTGCAAAAAATATAAAGGGGGGCTCAGCACCCCCAAATTGCCATGGAATTTTCATAAGTGGGGCTCAGGCCCCCTGAGCCGCCCCTCCACTACACCCCTGAGTATGTTTCCCGTCGAAATAGCTTCATGAATGTTTCTATCACAGTACAGAGACATGTAAGCTATTTTGTAACATTTTTTATAAAATAACCAAATTTTTTTCGAGTTTTCGTGATGTCATCCACCTCTCTGTACTCTAATGCAAAATTAAAATGATGTCAGCGTATCTCTGTACTCTAAGAGAAAATGAGGCTCGTCCAAGATCAGCCTTCATAGGATGTGCATTATTTTATGATAATAGATGAAGGATTGGCTTTCCGGAACAAAAAAAGCAAAGCAACGAATGGTTTAATACTTTTATATTGAAAACAGTGAAACAATCGAACGCAGAATTGAGTTTTTATTGCTAATTCCAAAAATCGCACACATTTAACTGTTGTCTTTATGCTAACGACTACTCAACATTTTGTCTATGTTGGTCTTGCTGGCGTTGGTCTATCTTAGTCGTCAAAATGAATAATTTTGCTTGTAATAAAACAGAATATCGGTTTGAAAATAAGAGAGTATTTCAAGATATTTTTAAGTTGAAAGTCAATCAAACCATGATTTTTCCATCATTCAAAAGCTTAATAAAATTTGTTTGTAAATGGGAACTCTACAATTCTATACCACATGCACCTATGGGTCTCTTGCGATTTTGAAATACTTCGAAAAGCAAAATAATTCGTCTCTTACATAATGCTAACGATCTTCAGAAGTAACTGTCTTACCTTACAATGCAGTGATAGTCAGAAGCATCCGACTTTGACGTTTTTCGAATAAAGAGATTTGAAACTTTGTCATTTGTTTCGATCTTTACCCGCGTTGAAAGAGAAAGGGTTTCACTTGCATTCTTCCATTCAATGCTTGGCAATGATGGCCCACTTACGGAGCAGGTAATCATCAGTAAATCGCCAGCAAAGCCACTGTAATTCACATTTATTTTAATGTCACTCAGAACTAAAGAAAGAACAAGCTGGTTTGAATTTCAGAACAACTTAAAAACGGAAGGGGGAAAAAAGCTTTCTCTCACCAGTCTACCTGGTTAAGTTCAATACGAAATAAAGTGGGATGAATGAATACGAGGTCGGGAACAGAGAAGGAATATCATTCAAAAACGTATATGAAAATGAAAACAGTTTGCAAAATACAAGAATGACAAGAAAATGAAAGAGTAAAATAGAAGAAATAGATGTTGACGGTGAAGAAGTGCACAAAAGGAAACAAGAAGAACAAGGCAAAGAAGAAAGCGATGAAAAAGAAGAAGAAGACGAAGAAGAAGAAGGAGAAGAAGAAGAAGACGAAGAAGAAGAAGAAGACGAAGAAAAGAAGCAGCAGGAGAAGAAGAAGGAAAAGGAGAAGAAGAAGGAAAAGGAGAGGAAAAAGAAAAAGAAAAAAGAGAAGGAGAAGTAGAAAAAGAAGAAGACGACGGCGACAAAATGTAAGCTGAAGAAGTCGAAGTTGAAGATAAAAAGGATAATAGCAATTATAAAGATGTTATGTTGATGTTAATTATTCATTTTGATGTTGTTGATGATGATAATGATTATAATAAAGAAGAAGAAAAAGACGACAACGACAATATGTATTAATACATACACAAGCAATTTCAAAAACATCAGAATCTACTGCAGCAACAACTTTAACAACACGAACAACGACGACGGTACTACATACGTCACACTATAATGACCTTGAATAGTATATACTTTACGTTATAACAACCTTGAGTAGTATATACGTCACACAATAACGACCTTGAAGAGTATATACGTCAATATGTGAGTATATACGTCACAAGCGCGAGCAAACGTTACATTTGTAACGTTTGCTCGCGCTTGAATCCGCGTGTAGCTTAAAGAATTAGAAACAATTTAACATATGTAAAACCCTGAAAAAATTCATTTTACCTGGTACTACATTGCTTTCAAAAGAATTAGGTATAACTGAAAGGTTACCAATTGTGCCAGTTGAGTTTGCCCTAACTAGGACTTCACGGACTTTTGATGACGAAACTGGAGCCATCACAACCTGCATCTCGCATCTAACACTACCAGGACTATTAAAAGGCAACAAAAATGCAACCATTAGACATGATAAAGTGAGGCCAACATATCTAGATGTCAATATTATATCTAGATATTGATCGACTGGGCTACTTCTGCTCAGGCTAGAGGGGGAACATTATGGCTTCAAAATGTTTTTTGCTTTGCTTCAAAAATGGAAAAATGACTGAAGCCACGGACTTGACATTTTGGTGACTTTCCGAAAAATTTAACCAGGGATGAATACGTTAGATTTTGAAAATTTAGGCTGCAGTGGTTTGCATGGCAACCGGTTTTTGATAGTGCACTACAAAAAATAAAACCGTCGGATACAAAACGAATAAAGTTATTATGACGTTTTATTTTGATTAAAATTTGTATTTCATATCATTTAGCCAGTTTTTAATACACAAATATATCACATGCCAAATTTCTTCCGGAAATTGGAAAGACGCCAGAGTAAAATACTTCAAACATTACGCAAACATTAAAAATATATGACTTACCTAAATGCAATGATTATTATGCCACGATATTCTGGATTATCTTTGAATATAGCATCAAACTTAAAGAGAACGAATATTTATCGTGAGTCTTGAAAAGTTCTAAAATTTTTTGCACAGATTAAAAAAAGTGCTGACTCTTTACGAAAATTCAAACATCAAACTTCACGGCAAGCTTCAACTTTACCCCCATTCATATGTCTAATATGTAGTCTCATTGAAAGTGACACACTAAAAGTGGCACCTTGAAAGTGAAAATTTAAATCAGTGACCAATGATATAAAATAGTCGTTGGGACAGAAAAAAAATTTTGAGAGAAAGCAGGGAAAGAAAAAAGAAGAAAAAGAATTAGAACGTTAAGTGGAAGTTGATGGTAGTAACTATGATGATGCAGACGAGGACATTAGTGGCAAGGATGACGACCATGAAGACGACGAGGAAAACATTTGTTTGCACGGAAAACATTTGGGGAAGATTGGAAGAACTTAAAGTAATTACTGACCCGCATCCAAACCTATTGTTTTCTCTCGGCATTATATCAACAAATGCAGAGAGCAAAATTACACATGTCGAGTTTGTAAAATTTTGCTCGACGAATTCACTGATGTAATGCAGGGAAGACATGTGTTTCGATGAAGATTAGTAATTATATTAGATAATCACTGAGGCACCCAGCATTATAGGACATAATACAATCAGCTTCTGCCTGCGGCCTTAGCTGCCTGCATTATATCCAATAATGTTGCGTGTCTCAGTAATTACCTGTGAAATATCAACACTATTACTCGCAGTTTTGTCGCGATAACCTCCCAAACTTCCATGTTCATCAATGAAATGAAATTAAATTGTATTCTCAAACTCATTGACAATTCGTGAGTATGTCATTCAATCGGATGCGCTGAATGGCACCACGCGAGCAAAGTTGAAATACCATGAAAGTACTGGGCAGAGGACTTGAACTGGAAATAACAGTTCAAGTCCTTGGACATAAAGTATGACTTCACACAATCGGTTATTGATCCATACACTCATTAGTAATACACTAATTAATTGTGTCAATAGTCTAATTGATTTTGAGAAGTCAGTCCTAGTCCTCATTGTCGGTCGATAAATATTGCTTCTTTCTACTAAGCCCTTATCTTTTTCCAGTCTGTGCGAAAAGATGAGGCCCCAGTATTCTGCAAACACTTCAAAGGTCACTGTAGTTTCTCGGGCATAAGTAATAAAATTTTACTAGTAAAACAAAGTTTACTTACGTTCTCCTTTATCTCAGCCTCCAACTGTTTGAACTCTTCGGACTCACGATTGTTTAATTCGTTCGTGAATACTTTGTTGCTCAGTTTGAAATTGACATCGATAAATGTATCGGGTAATTCTATCAGAGAGGTGAGAAAGAATGCATTAAAATCCACGTAGGGTTTTACAACGTTAAGAAAAAAGCAAGTTAGGAAAAGAATCAGAATAGTATCAGATTTTACTGAGCTCATTGGAGTTGGTCGTTTTCATTTGCCTGCAAATTTCCACCAGTGACCTTATAATAACCAGGTTTCATTGCACTGTGGAACTGATTTTAGGGGCTTAAACACGAGTCTCGACCTCAAAGAAAACACTCATTCTCCCAAAACTGTCTCACGACCCAATATCATCTTCGTTCCAACCTGGTCCCGGGCCCAACTTCGGAATGGGTAATTGCATTATTCTGAGCTACTCGATATCTACTGCCCATTCGAAAACCAGGCTAAAGAACAATTATTCGCCGAAGTGGACGTGAGCACATCCAGAGTGCATTGCTAAAAAAAGTAAAAGAAATACATATCTTTGAACTATTAATTGCCAAGTTCAGTCGCTTTATTGGTATTGTATGGCATGGCAACTTCGTTTATTTAAAAATCCTATTTCAGTAACTGAAACAAAATGGGACGCCATATTGTTTTGCTCGGAGGTGAGGAGTGCAGGATATTCCGAGATAAGGGAGCCAATCACATTGCGCGAAAAACACTATTCAACTGCGTGGTATATGATAATGAGAAATACAGATCTACGACTGGGAACAGGACACAAGCGGATCTGAATGGATCCATTGAAAGAATCACCGAGCAAATTATGTTGCTACGTCTACCTAGCTCATAAACCCATAACATTTGACCAACTCAGTCGTGCAATAAAATGGCTGTGCTTTTTGTAGACTTTAACGGTGCACCAAATGCTAAAATTTGAGGAGAATGAACAAAATCAACGAAATCGCTGCAGTACAAATGTATAGTATTTGCTGATACGTGAAGAAATTTTGAGGTGAATGCATTTAACAGGATATATTTCTACTTGGCATTTATACTCGACCACATGAAATGGAGCATACACACAATAAAGCAAAATTTTCTCGAGTGTCAGAATCAGCCACCTAAAATACAACTCGAAGGGCTGCAGCTATGAATCGAACCAAGGACTGTGGGAATCTAATGCAGTGTTTTGTCAACTAAGCTAAAAAGGTCCTTGCCGACTGCTTGGCCACAGGTTTTATATTTATAGTGGAAATTGTGCTGATAAAATGTATGACTTATTAAACGAACATTTAGCAGGAATTTGAACCAGCTGTGCATTAGAGTGTTACATACTTGTGCAGTTAATAGTTCCACTGTAACCAACATTGCACGGGCAATTGAAGGTTCCTTCACTATTAACGCAGTTACTGTTCTCAGGACATACATTTGTATCTTCGCATTCGTCAATGTCTAAACGCAGAAAAAAGAACAACATATATTCATTAGATCCCTTCTCGCCCATTGCACAGCATTTTCATGCGTCAAGCATTTTACAAAAGTCAATTCGTCTTTACTCTTCGTCATTCAAAAACTGGTAAGACTTTCGTCAAACCGCATATCTTCCTTCGTTCTGATTTCAAAATTGCGGACAAAGGCATTTCAGCGGACCCCTAAATTAATTAGACAATCGCGAGCTAAACTAACTTCGCTCTAACCCTTATCCTAACCCAAATCCAGACCCTATAAAAGGGTCAGCAGTTCTTCGTGCTCCGCTAAGCTACACTCTAGCCCATTGAAATTAATGGAATTGAATAAATTTAAGAGGAATCAATTTAGGCGAAATGAAAGCTAACCTAAATTCGATATCCTCCAAACGATAAAAACGGGAAATAGTCCCTCCTTTCAGTTTTTGCTTAAATAAAGAGTTATTTAAAAATTGTTTACAACAAGATCTTCAGCGCTTGTTTGGTTTTACACGTTTCGTTCACCCATGACAATGATGTTCTAAAAACATTTTCAGGTCTAATCAAAACAACACGATTGACGTCAAACGAGAAAAACGACGCATTCTGGCAGTCTTTGAAATTGTCTGTTGGTAGAAGTATAATATTGTGAGGATAGTGCAAGTTTAAGCAACAGACATCTAAGACTTTACCTTGACAGAAAGTTGAATTTCCAGTGTATCCTGGTGAGCAGAAACAACTGTACGACCCAGGACTATTGCTGCATATACCACCTGTCCCACAAACACCACTAACAGTACATTCGTTGATGTCTGCAACAGATTTGAAAAATTGTCGTTTGAAGTTCCACTTAAAGTGTCCATGTGGCCCAAAATTTTATACGTAATGTTCAAATTGATTTTTGAACAACTATTTTTTAATTCATAAGCTCTTTAAGTTTCACGAAAATGAACATGCGGATCTAGAGAGAGGGCGTAAGGGGCGTACGTCTCCCGTTTTGCGCATACGTTTCAGTTTACCTACTCTAGACTAAGACAGTTTTCTATAATGATAATGGAAATAGTTAACCTCAGTTACTAAAACACGTTTTTTGCAATCGCAACTGCGAATGCTTCCCGGCAGGTAAAGGCAAATCAACGTGAATTGCAAAAAATATAGGTGATTGTAGTAATGCATTGATGATCATTTTCTATAGCAAAGTAACATTCTGCTAAGAGATATACTATAAAGATATTGACCTATGCTTAATATTTCGAAAAAAGTTGTATAATTTTTGACAAGGTATTTTCTTAAAATCTTGCTTAAAACTACCCTGGAATGCTAGAAAAAGAATTTCAGATACCTAGGAATTCAAAATTTCCAGGGAGAGTATGCCCCCGGTCCCCCTTCACATTTCTCGAAGCTGGGACGCTAGTCTTCACGCCCCCCGTTTTTAAAATCCTGGATCCGCCCCTTATTTGGGCTTAAATGTACAAACAGCATTCACAACAAACTATCAAAATCTTAGCTGTCAACCTAAGCATGATATTCCATCTCCATTGAAACCATTCTTGCACACACATTGATACGAACCAAGCTTTTCAATACAGTTTGCATTTTCGTCACAAGAGTTGCTTCCATCGCATTCCTTGATGTCTAAGAGGGAGGTAAAAAAAATTCTGACGATATTTGAAAGGAAAGATAAAAATAATTGTCAAGTAATATTTCATAAACGAGTGCGAGCGTTTTACCAGGGGTTACAAACACGAGAGAACAATGAAAATCACGAGGCCGTAGGCCGAGTGATTTTTGTTGTTCTCGAATGCTTTACAAACGCGAGAGAACATTGAAAATCACGAGGCGGTAGGCCGAGTGCTTTTTATTGTTCTCGAGTCATCGTAACTCCTGGTAAAACACGAGACACGAGTTTATGAAATAGCTTCTCAATCTTCTATTTTGGAGTTATAATTAAGAAATGTGGTAATAAACGGTTTTAAGTAAGAGCCGTTTATTATCTCATTTCTTAATTGTGAATTCAGTTTACGCGACCTTTACCGGGTTTCAAAACACATGCACATGACCAAATATGTTTGTCTGGTTGGTTAATTAGGTCATGAATTATTAATGAGTTTGAGAAGCAATGTTGGAAAGCACTGATATTGCCCACCTTTAACTCGACCGGTACTCTTTCATACGTACGGTGTATACAACGTACCCACACATTCATATTTATCTATCCTCCCATATATCTATAGAACTACGGAAACATACTTCCATATACAACAACAAAATAACTGTCACATAAAATTGGAATGCATGAATATCGCATACATTCAACTCGACTTTTGACACACACTTGCCCAATGTAAATTAGTATTACGCGCGTCGTTAGGTTCATGCACTACGTAGTATATTCCTATCCCATATTTATTACTCTACGGAAAAATACATACATAAAAGATATGCACACAGACATGCAGCATGCATAAATACATACCAACGAAAGCAAGAACAAAAGACCATGTGAACAAACCTACATTCACTCATACATACATTTTAATCACGTACCTGAGCATAATTTTCCCTTGCCAGTGAAGCCTGTCTTACATTCACACTGATATGATCCCAGGGTGTCAATACAACTTGCGTTTTCAGGGCACAAATTCTCTTCACTGCACTCATTAATATCTAAAAGTCACAGGAAATAGTCCCGTTAGACCTCATGAGACCAAAACGACGTTGCACGGAGTGCGAAGATGATGCTTTGCGTCATCTGTACAAAAGGCTTCCTATTTGTTGTTGCTATTGTATTTTCCAATTACTAAAATTTGGATGATAAAACATAATCTTCTATTATAGATAAACTTGCCCAAAACATACCCGTTTTTGCCGTGCATGATAAAAGGCTCGCGTCTCAAGAGACAACACAACAACAAGTGCAAATGTCACTGACGTATATCTTAACTTAGTACAAGGATATATTTGTTACTTTTGCAAGTGTTTCCATTTCCAGAAAATCCAGGATTACATTGGCATTCGTAAGAACCAAAAGTATCCGTGCAGTTGGCATTCACATCACATGGACTCTCATCACATTCGTTGACATCTAAGAAATAGGAAGGACAAAGTTTAAAATGATTTCACCTTTACAAAGCTAATAAACAAACTTTGTTTACTTTGACACAAAGTTCCAGATCCCGAAAATCCACGATTACAGTCACAGTAGTAAGATCCATCCGTATCCGTGCAGCTGGCGTTAACGTGACAGGGGTTCTTCAAACACTCGTTCGTGTCTAGAAAACGTTTAGAAATTTGAAATAAAACCATCATTACGATCATATCATGGATTCGAAGTTAAATCACATGTTTTCAAAAGCCGTTTCATTTCCAAGAAACCTTGTATCAAAAAGAAATTTATACAAGTGTTGTATTTTCACTCAGATTCGTCCATCCTTTCGTTCGTCCACCCATCCATCCGTCCGTCCGTTTATTCGTTCGTTGATCCGTTCATCCCTCCATCTGTCCGTTTGTCCGTCCACCCATCCGTCCGTTCGTCAACCTATTCGTTCGTCAACCTATTCGTTCGTCAACCTATTCGTTCGTTCGTTCTTTCGTCTATCCATCCGTCCGTCCGTACGTTCGTCCGTCCGTCCATCCATCCATCCATCCATCCATCCATCCATCCATCCGTCCGTCCATCCCTTCGTCAATCCGTTCTTTCGTTCGCCCATTAATCCGTTCGTTAAACCGTTTGTTCGTTTGCCCATTTCATTCATTAAGGTCAGTCATCCTTTTTGTGCATTTCAGTCGTTTACGTGGTCCCGTCAAACATTCATTGGCGCAAAAAAAACTAATACAAACGGCTCGTGAAAAAAAATATCTAGAAAAATCATCTTTTCGTAGAAGACACATAAACATTTACTTGTACACGTCTTCCCATCTCCAACATATCCGCGATTACAGAGACAATCATAGGAACCAAAGGTATCTGTACAATTAGCGTTTGCGTGGCAAGGATTCGCATCACATTCGTTGACATCTACATAATACAAAACATACAATTACGTTCGCGAAGGACGTAAAACTGACAGAATCTTGCGTTCTAGTACACGTCTTGTAAAGAGGCACCATAGATCACCATAAAATCAGGATCGTGGAAAATCCGTGCGTTCGTTTTTTTCTTCAAGAGTATAAACAGGCCTTACTGCAGCACCGAACTGACTAATTTAGAATTATTCACATCAGCGGAGGTGTTGTATCTGTTGCAGGAACGCAAGCCGAGGGCGAGTGATTGTATGTTCGATATGGGTCATATGACACCGATGTAAATATTGTACAGTTCGTATAAATACGAGTACATGTAATTGATGTAAACATTTGTGTTCATCAGAAATAGTCACGACTCCAACAGAAATAGGGAGTAAACAGAGGAAATAGCATGAAAAATTCGTGTAACTCAAGAGTTTTTTTCCCAGTGGAATCATGCACGCTTAACAATAAATCAGTAAATCTTAAATTGTTTATGGGTATAAGAAATGTACATAAATGTGATTTCACGAGTTGAGAAAAGTCATTCGAAGGCAGCAGTTAATATTAAGGAAACTTTCCAAATATTGGAATAAAACCAAGAATTTTACTCAAGAAGAGGATTATTCGCCTTGGTTACGTTTTAAGAAACTAAGAATCAGCTTACTTCTACAAATCGTCCCATTTCCAGTGGTGCTGGTAACCAACTACATAAATACACTCTAAGCTTTGTAGTTTTCAGCAGACATATCACTTGATAAGTTGTCTGACGAAATGCATCGTGCTATGTTTTAGTTTCGACTTACGTTTTCAAACTGTTCTTTTAAGAATGCAGTAGACATTTATTGTATTACTATTTGCCATGGTATCTGCTAGTCTCGAAGCTTTGTTTAAACGAAAAATACGAAAAAATCCGTAAATAGCACAGACATCTCCACAACCAGTCTGATTCAAATCTGCAGATGAAACGAATTTTTTCATCTTTTTAATCAACATTAACATAAATTTCAATTCTACTCAATAGCACTCGAGTCTGGGACATTTACTAGGTGATGTATTTGGTACGAAAAATTAGGGAAGTTTTTTGTGCAACAACGTCCTTCAGGCTTACTTTCACAAAATGTTCCATTTCCTCTGAATCCAAGATTACAACGACAGCAGTACGATCCATGGGAATCCATACAAGTGGCATTTGGATGACATGACGCGTTTTGACACTCGTTGATATCTAGAAGTTGAGAAGTTTATATTCATGAAATCCGTAGAGCAACACAAGCTGAAAAACTGCAACTCTGTACTTACTAATGCAATGCGTCCCATTTCCAGAAAATCCAGGCTTACAATAACAGACGTAAGAACCCACGGTGTCCGTACAGGTTGCATTGGGATGACAAGGATTCTGTGCACATTCATTAATATCTATACATATGAAATGATTCAATGTATAAATAAACAGGATTCAGGCATGTGCATTATATTACAGTAAGTTCTTGGAAAACAATCTATCACTTAACACTAGTTAATATCTTAAAGACAACATGGAGCGCACTTACAAGCACTAAAGTTTGTTAACATATTCATCCTAATAAATTTAGACGTAAAATGAAGATGAGAGCCCAGCTCAAAATTCGGAGATGTAATGTCATCACATTCAGGAATAGACAGAAACACACGAATAAAGTTTAATAGAAGTTAAACTAAAATGACGCTCAAGTTCTCTTTAATCAAAATTACGTGATCCTTTCGCCTACTTTACAAACGAAAATTCAATAGCGATTTTTCTAAGACAACGTTTTTTATGTTTAACAAGGCAAACGTCAAGGACAGCTGTAACTGTAAGATTGATGAGAATCGCTAGAAGCTGCATTTGTATGACATAATATTCTTTGACATTCATCGATTTTCCAAAGAAAAAAACTCAATAGTCAACAAACCCGAAGGATCAAACCTTATGAAATATTACACCCCAGACAACTTACTAATGCAATCCGACCCATTTCCAGAATATCCAGGCTTACAGAGACAGTCAAATGAACCCGCGGTGTCCATGCAGGTTGCATTGGGATGACATGGATGGTCCACGCATTCATCAATATCTATGAAATAATTTTAATTTAAAGATAAACCTGACTTCATGTTACGAGCCATAAATTGAAAGTATGCAGTAAAAGCCATCTACACATTGGTTAGTCTATTGCTAGGATGATCAATAATCGTTATTCACTGGTTAATATTGAAAAATTTCACAGAATATAGCTAAATGAAACAGGGCCGTGGTGAGCGACGGAATGGGCCTCTGCGCTTGTAAAGATTGAGGATCCTTACATGGTTCATTTTTCCCCATAGACACGGGTTCTTGTGTGGTCCGACTTCGAGCCGTTCGCGGCTAACCCTCCCCTCCTCCGTGGTCCTGAACACAGATACGGTTTGCTGACCCATTTACCAAGAGTTTTTCTCTATATTTACTTACTGACGCAGTTACTTCCGTTTCCAGAAAATCCAGGTTTGCAGTGACAGCTGTGAGAACCGACCGTGTCTCTACAGGTTGCATTGGGATGGCATGGATTCTCTTCACATTCGTTGATATCTACGAAATATTTAAAACATCAGAATGATACTCGTGAACAGGGTTCTTGGCAAGGTGCGACCAAACTTACTAGCTCGGTCCTCTTAAGGCTGACGACCTCGGAACCATTATCGCATACGTCGTACGACAGTTCATTCCGATGTATGGAATTCAGTCATAACTGTATTCACGTCGTACTGCAACTTTTGGTTGCGAATGGTAAGTAGGAATTGTGTTCTTATGAGATGATTCCATACTCCAGGGTGAATAATTAGTGACAATCGTATTGCAAGGATGGGCTTTAAGATATCAGACTTTGCTTACTCATAGCCTGTTAGAACCATTGAGCTCTAAAAAGACTGGGACAATATCTCGTTGTACCAGGCCTCACGACTGAATGAAGTCGACATGGGGGCAGCCATGTTGGTCAAAAACACGCGTGGGGAAAAGTTGTATTGAATTTTTACTTTTCATTGACAGTTATTTCTGCTACAAATGCAGTCCTAACGACATTATCCTCTGCTTACTAAGGATAAAAATGAAAACTGTCAAAAAATCCGAAAATTAGGTTAAGTTTTTTGTAATAGATTGCGTGTTTTATTGTGTAGGCGACTGAGATAACCTGCAAATTGACCTACATGTCAGCTTCCATGTTGGCTTCAAGATACAGTTTGCAGGTATTGTTCCAGTCTTTCTAGAGCTCAATGGTTATAACTCTTCCCCGGCGGAATAAGAATGCTATCATTTCACTCTGGCTAACGGCAGACGATTTTTCTCTAGAGATCATATATTAACTAGAAGGGCATTGCGGCTAAATGTCACTGAACCGCGGGGAAAAATTGATTGTCAACATATCGAAAAAATTGGTGGGCAAAACAAACACGTCCGGATGAAAAGTTCAAGGTCAAGGTCAAGGTCAAAGGTCAGGTCAAAGGTCAGGGTCAAAGTCCAGGGTCAGGATTAGGTCAAGGACAGGGTCAAGGTCAGGATCAAAAACAACTTTGCTTTTCTCTCTAATTTTTGCTATTTTAAAAAGAATGCAAAACAATTAAAACAACAACAATAATAATAATATTAATAAAGATAATAATAACTGTCAACTAATAACCAAAGAAGCTGTTTTCTGCTGTTCATTTAACGGTAACAAACACGAAACAGCCATAGGTGTACGGGCCCTAATCATTTGGGGGGGGGGGGGGGGGCAGAGACGATCTGCCCGAATCGCTCTACCCGAATGTTTAGTTAGAAAAAACCTAGGAATAAGAATTACATACTGCACACGGCATATATATTGGCAACCTGAATGCACACTACTATGCAAACTCTTGTTCATTGTCTCCGATTTTTGAAAATTTTTCTGTTTTAATCACGCTTAGAAATTTATTTTTCCCAATTCTACCTGAGCTATTTGCCCGAATCAGGTTCTCCCAAATTTTTGGAGAGCAGTTCCCCCCTGCCCTCCCCCGCCCCGTATGCCTATGGAAACATCTCACTAAACTTCAGTTGTTTGACCTCGAGGTCCTCGAACAGACGGAAAAGGGTCCGGAGATGAGTAATTTGCTGTCCAATTTACTCAAAATGGTTCAATTTTACCCGAACTTTCGGCCTCCATGCCCCCTTTAGTTTTATATGATCTCTTTGAGTGCTTCCCTGTGAAAGGGTCAAGCACACTTTGCGTGTTATTTAATCTCCATTGTGTCAAGTCAAGTCAAGTCAAGTTTTATTCACACTATTTTTAGGAACGTCTCATTTACATAGATAATTAAATCAATAGCTTTCGAGTTAATCACTGCCTACATTGAGATATTCTATTAGTTGAAACGATTGCACGTAATAAAGGTGGAAAGTGTGTATGATTAAAGTCATTGCAGTAGAGTATTTTATTTGCCCTCGTTTAATTTTGGCCAACCCCTTAAGCTTCATCCTAAATATATCAAACTCTACAATAAAAACACTCGTTTATATATGCTATAGTTCTTTTTGTAAAAGCATCAAACCAGTAATAATAATAATAATAATAATAATAAAACAATAATATCAAAAAACAAAAAGTTCCAATTATTCCTGTACAAGTCGGTGACCTTTAAGACCCATTTCAGGATTTGTTCTGAAAGTAATCCCCCCAGAATCCATTCCCAGAACAGTCTTTGTTGATCGTGCGAACTAAATATGTGTATTGATAAACATTTTTTATAATAAGGCATGTGCTTACTTGTACACGTGATTCCATTACCAGAAAATCCAGGAATACAACGACAGTTGTAAGAGCCAACAGTATCCTCACAGGTAGCGTTTGAATCACACGGACTTGCAACACATTCATTAATATCTATTAAATCACAAAGAATAAAATTTAAGATGAGTTGCAAAATCCTGAGGATATCATCAGCAACAAAACTGACGCCAATGCTGGCTGAAACAAACTTGAATTTGAAGAAAACTTTCGTAAAGTTTCAACATGGGCAAAAAAAAAGATGGTATTCAAATGCAGTAATCTAGAGCAACTTGCATATCGATTCAATCACAACCTTCACCTATGAAAACTCAATAGAGGTGTTCCGGGAAAACTGTACTTTCTTACTTTGGCAAATTGTTCCGTTCCCAGAAAATCCTGGATTACAACTACAGCTGTAAGATCCATGAGAGTCCACACAAGTAGCATTTGGGTGGCATGAGATTCTCCGGCACTCAACAATATCTAAAAGATGAAAACTTCACAATTAAGAAACGCGACAGTTCATACTAAATGAGGAATTACATCTCTCTTTACTTACTAACGCAATTAAACCCATCTCCAGAAAACCCACGATTACATTGACAGTCATATGAGCCGATGGTGTCCGTGCACGTTGCATTGGGATGACATGTATTCCGTTCGCATTCGTTAATGTCTATGAAATAGTTAAACGTACTGATAAACATGATACAAGACTGTGTGTTTTATGTTGTCAGTAGTTAGATAAAAGCGTAATGAGAAAATAGTTCAGTTGAACAAAGTTGCATTGAATACATTCCAAAACACTACTCTATGGTTTGCAGACAAACTTAACCTCACAAATTCCCTCATGGTGCACTTACTGAAGCAACTGGATTGATTTCCAGAAAATCCAGGTTTGCAGTGACAACTGTAAGACCCGACCGTATCTATGCAGGTTGCATTCGGATGGCATGGATTCTGTAAACACTCATTAATATCTAGAAATAATTAAGCGTTAAAAGATATTAATTTAGTTCAGTCTTCGTTACATAACATCAATTATGTCGGTTCGGCAGTCTTATAACAGGTCACAATAAAACTATCTGTGACAGCGGTTTTATTAACTGGAAATCCTGGATTACAATGACGGTTTCAAAGATCCGATGATATCCCCAGAAGGCTTGTTTCAGCATAAAGAAATCTAGATACTTTCCTTCACGTTGTTCATTTTGACATTTTGACATCATTCTTTATTTAAAATAATCGCGAAAGAACGAGCAATCAAATCTTCAGTACACTCTTGGGGAGAAACTTTCCGTATCAAAAGACGGGCACTTGCCAATCAAATCTCGCGTGCAGGACGAGTTGTTTACACCATATTTTATATTTTGACACCATATTTCATATGTTAAATCACTGGGTCACTTACTCTCACAACACGCCATGTCTCCAGAAAACCCAGGATTGCAGGTACATGAATAGGATCCGTGTAAGTCCACACATGTTGCATTTGGATGGCATGGTCGCATCGTGCATTCATCGAAATCTGGAAGGAAGAAGTCATACGATTCACATAACCCAAAAATTCTCCGGTCATAAGGTCACGTCTTGTGTAATCAATTCCAGTGCAGTTAATACAACCGAAGAGAAACCCTGAGCCTATGCAGCCTAATCATAATCTAAATATGGATTTGGAAAGGTATAACAAACAATTCTCCAGCTTTGAAGTTTATTTTCAGCTCAAGGCTGAAAATACAGTTCAACAGTTCAACAAAAAACTGTCGTTAAAAATTGCTACAAAATATCTTCCTGTGTAATCGTAAAAATTATCAAGTGATGGGCCCAAGAAAGCATTGAGAATCAATAACAGTAGTTCTATACAAGGGTGCAACTAGAGGAGTGGGATTTGCGACCCCGGCCCTCTTCATGGGAAGTTTTCTATCTGCCCAATGAGCGACAGTTTTTTGCCTCGCATTCCCCAAAGCCACGTCCATCTATTGCACTCAAAATGACCAAAATCACCCTAAAGGTCCCTTAATATTCCCCTCCGACCCATGCCCTTCGAAATTCCTGGTTGCACCAGCGATGGGTTCACGGCAGCAAGTTCCCTGACCTTATAAATTCACAATGCAAACAGTTTACTTACTTTCACATACTGTTCCATTTCCAGTGAATCCTAGGTTACAACGGCAGTTGTAAGATCCTACAGAGTCCACACATGTTGCGTTTGGGTGACACGATACCGTTAGACACTCATTGATATCTACAAAGTGAAAAATGTACATATAAATAAATTCAAAGTGTCCCAAAGGCTCGGAAGATCTCTTCATCTCGAACTTACTACTGCAATTCTTCCCATTTCCTGAAAATCCAGGATCGCAGTGACATTTATAAGAACCGATTGTGTCTGTACAGGTTGCATTGAAATGGCATGGATTCTGTGAACATTCATCAATATCTGAAATACAAGAGAAAAAAACATACAAAAGATTATATATCGACAATGTGCATTTGTACGACAAACCTGCCATTGATTCTTGCTATTTCCGACAAAATTTAAATTCAATAAACACTTGAAACCGATTTCCTACTTTCACAACACGCCATATCTCCAGAAAATCCAGGATTACAAATGCAGTTGTAAGAGCCGTGTAAATCCACACAGGTCGCATTTGGATGGCACGGTCGCACTGAACATTCGTCAAAGTCTAGAAGAAAGGAGTAATGCATTCTTCTTAAAAAAACAGAAGAATTCTTGCTTTCTAAATCAGTTTTCGTCGTACCAATAGAATTGATGTTATTTCCAGTAAAATTAGTCAGTCCTATCTAAGCCAAATCTAAAAGGCTGTTGCCGTGAATGTCGAGTGGACGGTTCTACTGCTCAAGTAAACGTATTATTGAGCGCAGGAAGGACTTTCGAGTAGTATATACTTTTAACCTTACTTTCGCATGCTGTTCCATTTCCAGTGAATCCTAGATTACAACGACAGCTGTAAGATCCTACAGAGTCCACACATGTTGCGTTTGGGTGACACGATATCGTTAGACACTCATTGATATCTACAAAGTGAAAAATGTACATATAAATAAATTCAAAGTGTCCCAAAGGCTCGGAAGATCTCTTCATCTCGAACTTACTACTGCAATTCTTCCCATTTCCTGAAAATCCAGGATCGCAGTGACATTCATAAGAACCGACTGTGTCTGTACAGGTTGCATTGAAATGGCATGGATTCTGTGAACATTCATCAATATCTAAAATACAAGAGAAAAAAACATACAAAAGATTATATATCGACAATGTGCATTTGTACGACAAACCTGCCATCGATTCTTGCTATTTCAGATAAAATTTAAATTCAATGAACACTTGAAACCGATTTCCTACTTTCACAACACGCCATATCTCCAGAAAATCCAGGATTACAAATGCAGTTGTAAGAACCGTGTAGATCCACACAGGTCGCATTTGGATGGCACGGTCGCACTGAACATTCGTCAAAGTCTGGAAGAAAGGAATAATGCATTCTTCTTAAAAAAACAGAAGAATTCTTGCTTTCTAAGGCAGTTTTCGTCGTACCAATAGAATTAATGTTATTTCCAGTAAAATTAGTCAGTCCTATCTAAGCCAAATCTAAAAGGCTGTCGCCGTGAACGTCGAGTGGACGGTTCTACTGCTCAAGTAAACGTATTATTGAGTGCAGGAAGGACTTTCGAGTAGTATATACTTTTAACCTTACTTTCGCATGCTGTTCCATTTCCAGTGAATCCTAGATTACAACGACAGCTGTAAGATCCTACAGAGTCCACACATGTTGCGTTTGGGTGACACGATATCGTTAGACACTCATTGATATCTACAAAGTGAAAAATGTACATATAAATAAATTCAAAGTGTCCCAAAGGCTCGGAAGATCTCTTCATCTCGAACTTACTACTGCAATTCTTCCCATTTCCTGAAAATCCAGGATCGCAGTGACATTCATAAGAACCGACTGTGTCTGTACAGGTTGCATTGAAATGGCATGGATTCTGTGAACATTCATCAATATCTAAAATACAAGAGAAAAAAACATACAAAAGATTATATATCGACAATGTGCATTTGTACGACAAACCTGCCATCGATTCTTGCTATTTCCGATAAAATTTAAATTCAATGAACACTTGAAACCGATTTCCTACTTTCACAACACGCCATATCTCCAGAAAATCCAGGATTACAAATGCAGTTGTAAGAACCGTGTAGATCCACACAGGTCGCATTTGGATGGCACGGTCGCACTGAACATTCGTCAAAGTCTGGAAGAAAGGAATAATGCATTCTTCTTAAAAAAACAGAAGAATTCTTGCTTTCTAAGGCAGTTTTCGTCGTACCAATAGAATTAATGTTATTTCCAGTAAAATTAGTCAGTCCTATCTAAGCCAAATCTAAAAGGCTGTCGCCGTGAACGTCGAGTGGACGGTTCTACTGCTCAAGTAAACGTATTATTGAGCGCAGGAAGGACTTTCGAGTAGTATATACTTTTAACCTTACTTTCGCATGCTGTTCCATTTCCAGTGAATCCTAGATTACAACGACAGCTGTAAGATCCTACAGAGTCCACACATGTTGCGTTTGGGTGACACGATATCGTTAGACACTCATTGATATCTACAAAGTGAAAAATGTACATATAAATAAATTCAAAGTGTCCCAAAGGCTCGGAAGATCTCTTCATCTCGAACTTACTACTGCAATTCTTCCCATTTCCTGAAAATCCAGGATCGCAGTGACATTCATAAGAACCGACTGTGTCTGTACAGGTTGCATTGAAATGGCATGGATTCTGTGAACATTCATCAATATCTAAAATACAAGAGAAAAAAACATACAAAAGATTATATATCGACAATGTGCATTTGTACGACAAACCTGCCATCGATTCTTGCTATTTCCGATAAAATTTAAATTCAATGAACACTTGAAACCGATTTCCTACTTTCACAGCATGCCATATCTCCAGAAAATCCCGGATTACAAATACAATTGTAAGAGCCGTGTAAATCCACGCAGGTCGCATTTGGATGACACGGTCGCATTGAACATTCATCGAAGTCTGAAAGAAAGGAGTTATACATTTTAAAATAACCAGAAGAATTCCCGGTTTCTAAATAAGCTTTCGTTGTATTAGTACAATTAGTGTTATTTCCAGTAAAATCAGTCAACTCTGTCCGACCCCGATCAAAGTATGCCGTTATAAAAGTGGACTGAAAAGGCAGTTTTTGGTAAAGGAAACATTTTAAGTGTCTCTAACTAGTTCATAATTCGTCAGGAAAACACGCAGAACTACAGAACTTGGACGTTGTTTCGGAGATAGCATCTTTATTAGCAAAATATTTCGATAATATTTAACCTTATTTTCTCCTTAAACTCAAATTAATTTGAGATTACTAAAAGTAAAATTGTTGGTAAACTGTCTAAGCTGAAAACTGCTAATGCTCGAGATAAGAACACACTTCTAAACCTAGGTCTTGATACTGATTTCCTTCGTGATTTCCTGAAGAATTGCTAAAGACCTCAAGAAGTTTGCAGCCTTTTTAATTTCTTTCGGTGGCCACTATGTTACCTCGCTTCTGTGACTTTATAATTTTACTAGAGTGAAGTACCTCGTTTACTTACTTTCACAAACTGTTCCATTTCCAGTGAATCCTAGATTACAACGACAGCTGTAAGATCCACCAGAGTCCACGCACGTAGCGTTTGGGTGACACAATATCGTTAGACATTCGTTGATATCTGGAACATCAAAATTTTACATTTAAAGAATTCATTGTAACAAAATGTAACAAGGAGTGACGAAATGTCGCAAAGACTCGATAGATTCCTTCTTCTCGTACTTACTAGTGCAATTCTTCCCATTTCCTGAAAATCCACTATCACAGTGACATTCATAAGAACCGATTGAGTTTATACAGCTAGCATTGTCATAGCATGGATTCTGTGCACATTCATCAATATCTGACAAATAAGGGGGGAAACATACAATGGATCTCATTTAGTAAATTTAAGACAATCTTTAGTAAATTAACGTTAGAATCAAATGTTGAAGCAAAACTAAAGAGAAAAATTGCCTGAGGATTAGGAGTGGTTCCTTCGATTTATCGCAGCTGGACAATAATCCAAAATAATAAACTATTTCTCGAAGTACTTCGGGTAAAAAGCATGACGAAATTATTGTCTACAACTCAGGGCACAAAGTGAAGGTGGAAATCAATTTAATAAGCGAAAGAATATGAATAGAGGAAAAACCCGGCTTGACAAGTAAGGTTTCTCTTCGTGGTATATGACCTTCACAACGGGCATGGACTTTCAACTCTTAGCCTTTTGTGTTACGAGACGTCTCCCTGTTGATGAGTAATATCGTCTGGTGTCAGCTAGACTAAAATCGTGTGGCCTTAGCCAGATTAGCATTGAAAAGTCGAGTACAGACCGAAAGGAATTAATGTTTGACAGATTAGTTTTTTACTCACCTGTGCAGTTTCTTCCATCCCCAAGAAATCCGGGCTGACATTCACATTCATAAGACCCAAGAGTATTGGAGCAATTCGCGTATAAATGGCACTCAGAGGTGTTTAACTCACATTCGTCGAGATCTATAGAAACAGCAAAAAAGCTTGTAACGTTCTTGTATATACTTAGTGCATTTCACCGCCTACTACAAGCTGCTGAAACATTTCAGTTATTTTAGATTTCGATGTTTTGGTGCTGCCACAGACCAGTTTTCCCATTCCCAAACCTATTTAGGTTCGTCACCTCCTTTTCACAAGAGTATATTATAGATTACCTGACTAGACAACACAACCCTGGAGTCTGTGCATGACAGTGCATGGAACCCAGAACAACCTAAAAGCTCGTGATTACAAACGATAACAAAAAGTCGTTAGTCCAGTGGTTCTCGACCACTTTTGGATTAATGCTCACCTGCTCACCTCCGGCCGACCCCTGCAAAGTACACTCGGTCCCAGTTCTGTGCCCACGCCAGCGCCAAACCCCAGAGCAATGCCGAACTGATTAACTGATATACAGTTAACCAGTTCTGTGTTGCCACATTAGTCAATCGGTTTTAAATTTTAACACTAAACGACTACTAGACATTTAATTTAATGATTGATGAACGTCCATTATTTTATCTTAACGTCCCCCCTCTCTGCAGACCCACTTTCACCGCCTCCGGTCTGCTGACCTACTTTAATCGCCCCCCCTCCTGGGGGCGGTACCACTCCCTTAGAGAAACGCTTCGTTATTGCATTACCTGTCACGGCAGCACTGAATGTTTCACTTGGCTGACTCCATGTCTGCTCTTCGCCTTCGCCGTACAAGACACTGATGTTCCACTGATATGATTCACCTTGGACCAAAGTGACGTTCTCGACAATTTGATAACCCATTTCTGTCTCATTATCCCAGTTTGTCGTGCTATTTGACACTACCAGAGGCGCCTCAACTCCTCTCCCTACTTGCTGAATCCTTATTCGTTTGACTTCGGCGAAGTTGCATTTCGTCGCAGTCCACGTGATTTTCACACGTGACTTTGTTAGATACTCCACAGATAAAATACGAGGAGGATCGGGATCTAAAACAACAACTTAAGAACCTCATTAATCCTTCACGAAGAAAACACAAAAGATTTCAGCTCCTAATTAGTATGCTGTAAATTGGATACAAAATACTAATTAGAATTATGATCTTTTCACTTCGATTTTCTACTCTATAATTTACTGAAACTGCAAAATAGCCGGTAAACGTAGCCTTTCAAATGTAATTGTATTTTAAGAAAGATAAAATATTCCTCGTCCGATCTATGCGGAATTTGCTATAGCTAGCCTTCGGCTCGTTTTGTAAATCCCATACAGATAGGCCGCTCATATTGTATCTATTACTTATAGCGGCGTTAAAAATTCATTAAAAATTCATGAGGAAAATACAAAGGAAAATCATAACTGTGTCGTGTCTTTATATGTGATAAAAACACGCTTACTTTTCTCCTCCGATTTTCTCGGCTTAGAAAACATAAATTTTTAAACTTTCTTCGCGAATTAGTGCATGAAGAAGTTTGTTTTTTAAGCCGTTCAAAAAACTCGCAGTACGTGCTTTATCGGACCCAAAACCCTCGGTTATCAACTATTGTTCATATCCGATAAAGCACTCCTGCTCGTTTTTTAAACATTGTTTGACCTTTTCAAGCTTTCAGATACTTCACAATACCAACTTTGCTGCAACAACAAAAACTTTGAGTTAAGTAAGCCAAAAACAAATTTCTTGAAAAAAGTATACAAGTTACTCTGGTGCTGTTTGCCGGCATAAGCTGCCCGAATAAACAAAACAAAGAACACTTAGGGCAAGTCAGTTCAGAACTATGCTGATGGACTTTTTATCTTAAACCATTTAATTGTCTCCACACTCTTTTTATTATCGTTTTTAATTTTGCATAAGCCATATTTTTTATGATAATCAAATCAATGCAGATGGTAGCCGTCTGTTATGCCCAGTGCTACATCAAGTTTGATATGAAAGACCGATACGTAAGTGTTCTCCACTCAACCATCGTCATAAGTAAGAATTGAGGCGTTAAAGCAACAGCTCCAACGGAATATGTTGGAATATCGTGGTTTCAATTTACCAGGTATGCTAAACAGGCCATACCATATTTTCACGCCATTTGAAATGACTCCGTGATTTATTGTAAGCTGCTTATATTTAATGTATTGCAGCAATATCAATTAATTAATAAACTAATCTGACCCCAAGTATCCCTTACGAAAATTTCATATGTGATTTCACATGCGAAAATCGCTTCAAATTGGAACATTTTCACATATGAAATTTTTATTTCACAAATAAAATCGAAACTTTCTGACATATGAAATATTTGGCTAATTCATATGTGAAATGA
Source organism: Heliopora coerulea (assembly GCA_030142905.1). Lineage (NCBI taxonomy): Eukaryota > Metazoa > Cnidaria > Anthozoa > Scleralcyonacea > Helioporidae > Heliopora > Heliopora coerulea. The sequence continues at coordinate 153,714 of JASJOG010000287.1, read as the reverse complement.
TTTCGTTCAAAATTTCACATGCGAGATGCTGGCATACAAAACGTAAGTCTCACACGTGAAATGGAAGGTTCATAAATGAAAATTATAACGCATACGGAGATTTCATTTCACATGTGGAATTGAAACGTTTTCACATATGAAATACCATTTTCATATGTGAAATGACATGTGAAATTCTCCTAAGGGACTGTACTGGGTTTGTGCATGTGTACTGTGGACGACTATGTCATACATACCAATCAGCGGTGTGCGGTCATCAACATTGATCACGCGCAACCTGTTTTCTTCCACTATTACAAGACGAAGCATGCCAGTATCGGCACAACCAATGTGACGTTCCACAACAACGATCCAGTAAATTTCGTAAGTGTAAACTGGAAGGAACGAAGTGTAATTCTTCCAACGACTTTTGGGAGAATCCAGTCTCTCGATAAATGTTGTAGGTCTAGGATAACCCAGTAGCATGAACTTTATCGTTCTAAGGGAGCCAAATCGTGCCTTATTTTCAAGATTCATGTTGACGTGTTGCAAAGTGATGGGCGCTGAAATTTATAAAATGAAAAATTATTCTTGCGGTTCACTTAAGCGTTTGTTTGTGAAGACTTGGAACAGGATGGCTCCACGCAAGACTGAATCATAGCTGGGAGAAAACGAATGGTGAAACACTCAATTATTTAATAGTTGAATTCTGGCGGCTTGGGGTTGATTTAAATTAATTAAGCTTGAACGCAAGCGATCAATTCAGAAAATTTCTTCTGAATAAGTTTAAATATACATGTAACCATCAATTCAATAATTTCCAAGGGATGTCTAAGCCGACTTCTAATTGATTGCTTAGGGGACTTGAACGGACGTCCAACAAGTCCCGAAGTCCGCCATGTTTGGCTTCAATCTTTTACTGGCGGCCAGTTGGCAGTCAGTCTTCCAGTTATTATTGAGTTCATTGCCACAAGCTGATTACTATACCTCGCTGTGTAGAAGCCGATGTAGTAATAAACATACCTTCTATAGCCAAAGGCAACTCAAGTTGTTTCCACACTCCTTCGGTTAGTACTTTACAGCTGTAAGTCCCACAATGACGATAATCGAAATTCTCTACAGAAAGTCTACTGTACCAACGGTTTCCTTCACGTTCCAAGGTGAAACTACCGCGATCTAACAATCTTACTCCGTCGTGCGTTGCTACCGTCCAAGACACGGTGAGTGCGTCTTCTGCGTATGCAGAACACATGACAGTTAAATATTCGCCTTTCTTGATCAAGAAACCAACATCCGTTTTAAAAGCAGTGTTACTCGACGAAGTGTTGGATTTGAAGGTGAGATTAAACGTTTCTGGAAAATCGCAGCAAAAACTTGCTTCAATTTTTCGGTTACTTTCAAGAAAATCTACTGTATCGCAAGGACGTCAGTATTTATGAACTTTCACGTAAAACATTAACAGTGATTAATAAAAAGAAAAACAAAAAGAAGCATGAAAGGGTAGGGTCAAGAAGAGAAATAATATGGTTGTATATTGAAGCAAATGTGCGAACCAAATGGGAATGAGAACGAACGGACGAACGAATGAACGGACTGAAGAACGAACAGACAAGCGGGCGGATGGAAGAACGAACTAACGAACTGACGAACGAACGGACCAACAGACGGACCGGCGGACGAACGAACTAATGAACGAATGATCAAACAAACGAACTAATGAACAAATGATCAAACAAACGAACTAATGAACAAATGATCAAACAAACGAACTAATGAACAAATGATCAAACAAACGAACTAATGAACAAATGATCAAACAAACGAACTAAGAACGAAAGAACGAACGGATGAACGAACGGACGGAAGGATGGACGGACGAACGGACGAACGGACGAACGGACGGACGGACGAACGGACGGACGGACGGACGGACGGACGGACGGACGGATGGACGAACGGACGGACGGACGGACGGACGGACGAACGGACGGACGAACGAAGTAATGAACAAATGAACGAAAGAACGTACGAACGAACGAGCAAAGTCAATAAGCGAAGTCAACGAGTGAAAGGGAAAACAAGCAAACGAACGTAGTAACGGAAGACGAAGTAAATGTGAAGATAATAAAAACCTACCTCCCAAATATGTTTCATTAATTACTCCATACTGACTCCAGGTTCTTCCATCTCTATAATCATATTGAACTGCAACTTCCCACACGTATGTCACGTTCAGGAAAAACTGGTAATCCTCCAGGATAACGAATGCATCATCGCTTTTATTATTCCAGTTAGTTTGGTTTGTTTGAAATAACTTTGTCAAATTACGGGAAATGTCGACTGTGATGATACGAACGCCTCTTACTGGAGCCCCGTTGCATGACGGGGAATTCCACGACACACGAACGCGATCGATACTGAGGTGCATCACCACAATGTTCTTTGGAGCATCGGGATCTGGAATTAAAAGCCATCAGGAAATTAAAAATTAAAAATTAAAACCCATTAGAAGAAATTTTTGCCGACCTACAATTGTAAACAATAGTCGCCAAAAATGCTAAGAACGGCCAACAATTATTCTGTCAATCACACCAAAGAAAAAAAAAAAGATATCACTCCTTCCCCTTGCACCTCCAGCAGGCGATGGGGGACAAAGTAGTAGTGCTCACCACTGTAATTAGTGTTTGATTCTGGCTCCTTGTAGTTGTCCGATTAAAGTTACCTTAGTCCCATGTGGATAGAGCGATGCCCCGTTTTATTCGACCACGCACAGCATGTTTTCTCCGGGTACTCCGGTTTCTTCCAGCAGTTACCCTGGCCTATGAGTCGTGGCCCTAACCGGAGCTCTAGGGAACTTTACCTTTACTTAAACCCACCAAGTATGCTGCTTCTTTCCGCAGTGCCTGATTATGTGGCGTGGTGCAACGTGAAAAATTGACTACACCCTCGCAACATTGAAATGGGAAAGAGCGAATCGAAAAGAGTATTCATTTTTAAGTATTGTCCAAAAACTTTGGCCACGATTTTAGATTGCTTAAACGGTGGGTCGACTCTAGGTAAAATATATAGGCTCGCATCAATGAGCCAAAAAGGGAGTTTAAAAAAACATGACGCGAATGGTCAAGAACGATGAAGAGTTAGAATAAAAATTGCTCTTCCAGACAAAAGCTCCGAACGATATGACGTTTGTAACATTTCGGCGCTATACGAACCAGTCAATACATATGCTCCAAATTCTTCTGGCCTTCTTTGTTTATTCAGCCATTAAAGCACAGCGATATTGATGCGCATTAAAACACAATTTGATGCGCATCGCTATTTGTATTAAAGTTACAATTTCCGCCTGGACAACCAAACGCAGATATCTTGGGATAAATACGACAATGGAGCACTGAAATGGGTTTCCCCTGAAAAAATTTTGACTCTGGGGTTTGGTGGGTCAACACCCAGCTGAACTTAGGAGTGGGACTGGGCTCTACACTGGAGGTTCACACGTGGTACAAAAAAGGAAAATTCTTCTCACTACCATCTCTGAAATTCCTTGTTGATTTATACCATCTATAATTTCTACCATCTATAATATCTAATTTCTATGTTGATTACTTAAACTGCTGAAGAAACTTCAAAAGTCAGGAGAAGATTTTACTTAACCGGGAAAGCAAATCTGTTTAATGACGCCTAACGTTTGTATAGACAACAACAGGGGGCACTGTCCGCTAAAAAGGCCCTAGGGAGATCCCTAACTGACCAGTTTCTAAATTGTCTCGTTATAAAATAAAATATACTCACCGACAAGCTGAAGCGGGTCTGGAAATTTAAATGAGATTTGGGTGTCGTTCAACGACCTTGCGACAAATCGATGATACCCGGTAAAAGAACACTGCATTGAAACGTAACTAGCGTGCGGTCTCCCATAACCATTGATAAACGTTAGATCTTTTTTAGCCTGACTAGACAGCCAACGTTCAGTCCGCCAATCGTAGATTTCCAGATCAGGGTACAACGGTACGCCCACAGTTATCACGTGGACATCAAAGGTCGAGTTGTATCGAACAAGGAAATCCTCTGGAGATGCATGCCATTCTAACGACTTGACAGAACCTAAATCAGAAAGACGTTATCTCTTCTATCCGTCATCGGGAAGTGTCGAATGGGAACTACATCTTGCAATTAAGAATTGCGAGGTCATTTCAGAGTACTTGTTTAAAAATGGAAAGCAGTGCGAACTATCAAAACATAAATGGGAACTATCACATATGGGAACTATCAAAACATAAAGATCACTTAGTGACTTCAGAAATACAATGAAGCGCTAAGCTTGTACGAACAAACCAAAAGCATCCATTATTTTCAAGATGGAAATACGGGAAAATTCTTCTAAAAAATGAAAGCGACGTGCTATCTCTCCTGAGTAAATAAATTTTAAACAAAACAGATAAAATCTTCATGAAAGAAAACCTACCCACTAACACAGCTGTAGACAATAGACAATGTAGCTTGAACACTCATTTTCGATTTGGGGGTGGATATGAAAATAAAAGAAATACTATCTCACCGTAAAAAGATAATTGAACGTATTTTTCTCCAGAAATTTCACCACTGATCGCCAAGCAACTGTAGTTCCCCACATCGCTATAGTTAAAGTATTGTATGTTTAGTTGACTTTTCCACAGGGTTAAGTTAGTGGATGTGGTTGGTGAAACTTCAGTGGGAAGAGAGCCGTTAAGTAGACGGAATCCATTGTAAGTGTACACTCGCCAGTTAAATTGAGGTTTAGTAGCGGTGACAAAGTTACAAGTCAAAACCACAGACTGTCCCTGCGTGATAAGGTAGCCATATTCAGTAAGCACTGAATAGCCACCAGGGGAGAGATTTTCATATCTTAAGGAGATGATTTGTGAATCTACAGAAAAAAGGATAAAGTCAGTAAAAAGACAAGCAAAAAACTATTGAATAAACAAAAAAACATAGATCAAAGGGAGAAAGACAAGGAACTAAGAATAGAGTAAGAAAAGAAGTACTTAAAAAGAGGATGAAAGGAGTCCAGCGTAGGAAGAAAAAAAAAGAAAAAAAGAAAGAAAGATAGGATGGAAGAAAGGAAGAAAGGATTGAAGGAAGGAAGAAAGGATGGAAGGAAGAAAGAAAGGAGGAAGGAAGGAATTAAAGAATTAAGGAAGGAAGAAAGGAAAGAAGGAATGAAACAAGGAACAAACGATTGAAAGAACGAAGTACGGCGGAAACGAAGGAATAAAGGACGCTAGGGAGAGAAGACAATGGAGGGAAGAAAATGAACAAAAGGGAAAAGGTAAAGGGAAAAGGGAAGAAAAGAGAGGGAAAAACGGAAGGAAGTACTTATATTTCTAGACATCGAGTCCATAAGGGTTTTTCTCTATGCTTTCTTTACAAATTAAAAAATGGTGTTAAAATATACTTATAAGATTAGAATAGAATCGGTAAGTAAGTAATTAATAACAATATCAAAGACAATTTAAATTTTAATATTCGTCAATGCACACCTGTTTCTGAACTAAGAAATTCCGGGCTAGGTTGACTCCATACAAGATCATCCTCGCCATTATACAATACACGAACGACCCAGTAATAATGACTTCCTCTAACAAACCTGTCACTACGAACGGTAGTGCTTCCGACATTTGTCGCGTTGTTATAAAGGGTGCTGTTATACTCAGCTTCATATGCAAGCTCCCTAGTTGCCGGAAAGTACACTGAAACCCGAATTCCTCGAGGGTATCCGAAGTTACAGGGGACGGCTTGCCATAAGACTTGAGCATCTGACGTACTGAGGTGAACAACAGCTAAGATGATGGGAGGATTGGGATCTGAGAAAAAAAATCAACATTATATATTTTTTAAACAGTTACGGAATCAATAACTTTTCAACAATTGTTGCAACTGAAGAACCAGGCGGAAAATTCACATGAAGAATGAGTACGAACGCCCAGCAGATGACGTGAAATATAGTCGTCATAAAGAGGTATTTTTAATACAAAGACTAACGTTTCGTCGCCATACGCAACATGATCAGAGTGAAGGAGAATAAGTATTCTTACATAAATAGATATATGAGTGAGACTGGTTAAGTAATAAGCAACAGAGGCGTGATGTGGCTTATTTACTTTAAGATTCAGGATCCTAAAAAGTAAACTGAAGATTGGTTTTTCGAGATATGACTCTGAAACTGTAAATTATTCGTTTTGACTATTTATGTATACATGTATGCATGCATGCATATATACATATATATGTATATATATGTATATATATATATATATATATATATATATATATGTATATGTGTGTGTGTGTGTGTGTGTGTGTGTGTGGGTAATATTTAAAAATCGAACCGAAGTGCTTTATCGGCATTTAAAACACGAGGCGATAGCCGAGTGTTTTAGACCCGACAAAGCACGAACTGCGAGTTTTTTAAATGTCTTATGAAATTCACCTCTAAATACGCTAATTTGTGAAGAAAGTTTGGAAATTTATCGTTCGTAAGCCGAAAAAATTGACCTTCTTCTTCACGTATAAAGCCACATGTATCTTTAGCACATATAGAGATCCGACAAGCTTATGATTTTCTTTTGTCTTTTTCTCATGAATTAGTGAATTAATGAATTATATATATATATATATATATATATATATATATATATATATATGAGTTTTTTTTAAAAGTTTCATTTTGATTACTAATAAAATGTAACAGGTGTTTCATACCTAACACAACAACTGGTTTATCTGGCATCACAATATGCTTTCCATTGACTACAAAACGATAACCGACTGTGTCCTCGCATCGGAGATTAGGCACATATCCCACAATCACCCAGTACACATCATATGGAAAAAAGAAAACTGACACAGGCACGTATCTCCATTGGGAATCCGGAGTAGGTAATATTTCCAGGGTAACATTCAACACAGGGCCTCCAAGCACGAAAAACCGAAAGTTCAGAGTTGAATTATATCGCGCAATTCTGGAATCACCTTGGATGTCCTGTAGCAACGGAGGTCCTAAAAAACATGGTAAACATTCGTTCAGAGAAAATTTCATGATCAACATAAACTGTAACAGTCAACTCGAAAAATTCAGTTGACTTCAAGGGAATTCGAACAGATTTTCAGACCGCTGTTTTACGTCAGTTACGCTGCTGAGTCAACTAGGAACTGTACGCTCGTTAATCCATTTTAAGAACACGAGAGATTCTCACCGGTCATTAGAAGGTTGAGGGTTTGATCCTCGTCTGGGGCTCAGAAATCGTTTTCCTGAGGATAGAACTTGACGAACGTTCATCTATCATTTCAAGATATCTCCAAGCTTTCACATTTCTAAACTATATATCTTAGATTCTCGCGCGACTTAGCGCTTTATATCACTGAGGATATGCAGTATTTCGATTCTACTTCAAAGTGATCCAGGGGGTAACATGAAAAGAAAAAGTCATGATTAACCTAAATGCGACCGTGAAATACATTCGTTTAGGTCGAATGCAATTGTAAGGGACAGTGGTAGCCATTGCAGCCGATAAGTTCCAGCAAATGAAGAGGACTACCCCAGCTTAAACAACCACGTTTCAATTTTAATTGACGAATACCACTTTAACAAATAAAAAATTGGTAGAGTGTCAGTTACTCCACGAGTTTCCACTCGGCATTTTTTCCGTCTGAAATGAGGTCATCATTGTTTCTCTTTCAGTACAGAGACACAAAAGGCTATTTTCTATTTTTCTTAATATAAAATAAATAACCTTTTTCTGAATTTTCGTGACGCCATCCATGTTTGTTCTTTATTATCAAATAAGACATATCGTACGTATGCTCTGACTGGATGAGACTTATTTTCTCTCGGAGTACAAAGACAGCATGAAGTCACGAGAATTCGGTAAAACCTGGAGATTTTATCATACAAGGAGCTTTTGCGTCTGTGCACTGTGAGAGAAACATCAACGAGAAAAACACCTGAGAACACTTCACTACCATTCGGGTTTCTACTAGACATTTTTCCAATTCAAATGACGTCATTCATGTTTCTATCACAGCACAAAAACAATAAAGCAATCTTCTAATTGTTATAAAAGAAATTGAAGACGTCAGCCATGTCTTCGTAAATCAGAGAGAAAATGAGACACATCCATTCGCAGCGTGCGAAGGATGGTTGGAATTTGTACTATCTGGTATATAGATTTTGGGCAGATAAAATTTGAGTTCGGCTGTTCAAAGCATGGAAAGCGCTGTTCGGTAAAAACGTTCAACTGACTTGAGAATAGTGGTAATTGATGAACCAGGCGGGGACTGTAATCTGAACATAAAAGTCAAGCAATGCCCAGCAAAACAAGCCGAATAAAGCCATGAGCACAGACTTTAATTTATGATGATTCTATTGCTAACATATTGGCTAATGCTCACGACCTGGAACAGATTATTGATCAACCCACGCGAGTCACGGAGACACCTTCTACTCTACTTGACTTGGTATTTTCAAACACTGTCCATCGCATCACTGATCATGGAGTTATTGATCTATCTTTAAGTGACCATTCAATCGTATTTTGCGCTGTTAAGGCAGGTGTAACTAAAGCCTCTGGGAAAACTATCGAATACCGCTGCTACAAACGCTATCAAAAGAATGGCTTTATTCAAGAGCTGTGCCAAACTGATTGGAGTATTGTCGATAATGAGTCAGATGTTGACTCTGCTGTTTTAGCTTGAAATGAAGTATTTTTGTGTACAGCAAATAGGCATGCTCCTATAAAGACAGCTAGAATAAAAGGTACCAAATTCTCTTGGATGACCGCACAGTTAATGGAAGCTATGCACAAACACGATTTTTATCACAGGAAAGCTAAACAATCAAATTCTCTGAGATATTGGGCATTGTACAAGAAAACAAGAAATTTGTTACTGCAGAAGTGAAAAGATGTAAAGCCGAATATTATACTAGGATAATTAATGAAAACAAACAAAATTACAGCGCCCTTTGGAAAACGCTGAATGAAGTTACATCAAGTAAACAAAACGTCCCTGTTTCATGTATAGAGAGCGATGGTGTTATATTCTACGATCAAAAATCCATCTCATCCATCATGAATCAATATTTTTCGTCTGTCGCTACTAAATTGGTTCAGAAGTTGAAGGCAGACAAGAACATTTTTGTAGGGTCAGATTTGTCTAATATTTCTACTAGTTCTGCCACCTCATTTTGCTTTATGCCAGTAACAGAACAGTTCGTTCAGAATGAGTTGAAAAGGCTCAAGACTAACAAGGCAATCGGATTGGATCGTATAAACGCTCGTCTTCTCAAGGACTCTGCGACTGTAATTTATAAGAGACTCACTGTTTTGTTAAACCGTTCGCTGGAAGGTGGAATTTATCCTGGAACATGGAAAACTAGTGGCGCTATTTAAATCAGGAGACCGTACAGATTGCAATAATTATAGACCAATTACAATACTTCCAACTATCAGCAAGATCTTAGAACGCGCTGTTCATCAACAGTTGTATAATTATCTGGAGGAGCAAAATATTCTTACATCTAAACAATTCGGCTTTCGCCCAAGGCTGTCCACTGTGACTGCCCTTATGCATTTTACAGATACCATTCTACAGAATTTAGACAACGGTAGCATGACAGGTGCGGCCTTCCTGGATTTAACCAAGGTATTCGACACCGTTGATTATGATTTGTTGTTAAGAAAGCTAAGAGCTATCGGTGTCGATGCACATGCACTCAGGTGGTTTCACTCTTATCTTGTGAACTGCCAGATGGTGACATCGATTGGAAGAACCCAGTCTGCCTGTTGTGAAGTCCCAGTGGGCGTACCTCAGGGGGGAGCATTCTTGGCCCCCTCTTGTTTATTGTGTTTGTAAATGATCTTCCGTCAGCTTTAAAAAACTGTGACGTGGTAATGTATGCCGACGATACTGTCATCTATTTTTCTGGGAATTCCCCGACAGAGATTCAGAACAAGCTAAATGAAGATTTGATGAATTTAGCACATTGGTTTCACTCCAATCTCCTGACTTTAAACACCGTTAAGTCAAAGTTCATGCTGTTTGGGAACAATCGTTCAAGGAAGTATAGGAATATTCAGGATTTAACTGTCTGTATAGAAGAGGTCCAACTAGAAAGGGTGGAGTCTTTCAAGTACTTAGGCGTTATTATTCACCAGCATATGACTTGGGTCGATCATATTGATAAAATTAGTAAGAAGATTAATCAAAAAATTGGAATGATACGAAGAATAAAGCACTTGTTACCGTTAGAGGCAAGGCAAACACTCTATATGAATTTGGTAGCCCCTTTGTTCGATTATGCTGATATTGACTGGGGCGACAAGAATAATGACACTTTAATGACAAACCTACAAACTTTGCAGAACATAGCTGCAAAGGTTATTTTAGATACACCAAAGAATAGTTCCGCTACTGAAGCTCTTAGTCTTCTTGATTTGAAGCCCCTATTAATATGTAGAAGATCTCACCACCTTATTGCAATGTATGAATATGTAAATAGCGAGACTAATTTTAATTTTAATTTTAATTTTAGACAGAACAATAGTATTCACAACTATAACACTAGATTAAAGAACAATATATATTTATGTAAAGTAAGAACCAACTGGGGTAAACAAAGATTCGTTTATCAAGCCTCAGTTGAACGGAATTTATCACAGAGCACAAGGGACTCCCAAACTTTACATATTTTTAAATCTAGACTATAATTCTTATCTATTTTTATACATATATATGACTCTTATTTTAATTAATCTTATGTTTTACTTATGTTTTTATATATAATAATAATAATAATGACTTCTACAAGCAGTTAAAATCGTCGTTAAATTAAATAAGGCAAACTTGCAATCTTTCAACTTACCTTCGATAGAAAGATACAGAAGTTGTGTTTCGTTTCGGTTCAAATCAACCGCATGGCAAAAATAGATTCCTGCATCAGTATAATTAAAGTGTTCAATGCTCAGTTTGCTGATCCAAGTATTCGAACTAGATGTGTTTACTGGATCAGAGCCTTTAAGTAGTAAGATGCCTTTAATTGTGGATATTCCCCAAGTGACAGACGGCTTACTTAAGGCGTCAACAATGCACGAAAGCTCAACATGTTCTCCGACCTTTATAAGGTAGCCAACTTGGGCTAATGTTGTATCATTAGATGTGGTTTGAAACGTCAGTGAAACAAACGACGTAGCTACGTAAAAAGAAAACAGAATAAACATCATGAATGATTTTTCTATGCAATGCTTATTGTAGATATTATATATATTATAGATATCATATATTATATAGATATAGTTCGCATTACATGTACATATTATATCTGTCATGTACATTACGTTAATCTATATTGTTCCACGGGTATTTTAATGTATTGCACATTTCACTCTCATCATCACTTCTAGGAATTAATTTTTTTCTGTCATGTCATATATATATACCGTCGCCGCCGCTTAAATGCAAGTCGCTTATATGCAAAAATCGCTTACATGCAAAGATTTTGGAAATCCAAAACCTATTCGTATTAAAATAGGTATTTTTGCTCTGCTTATATGCAAAACGTTTATATGCAAAAATCGGTTATATGCAAAGGAAAATTTGGTAATTTTGCATAGAAAGTCGGTTATATGCAAAAAAATTTTGCAAAAGTACTAGTTTTTCCACCAATGTTTCAAAGTTTTGCATTTTTTTACCATGATTCATCATTTTATAAACAGCACTTAAACAAATCCCTATGATTAGCATCTTTTCTTCTACTGTTTTGATTATTTGGGTCTTTGTTTTTATGAAAACAAAGTCTCGCTGTTAATGACGTTTCTAAACAATATACAACAGCTAATTAGCGTCATTATTTTTACACCTACTCTTCTCAGAAGTTAAAAACAAATACCACAAATGCTCGGTCTCTGAATCATTTGCCAATTCAGGCAAGTTGTCCATTACGTCATACCTTACGGGTTCATTATTTAAACTCTGCCTCAAATTTTACATTCACGTTTCAAAATGCCAACTCGAAATACGCTAACGCTCGCTGAAAAACTTGACGTTATCAAAGCATTTGAAAAAAATCCTTCACAGTCTCAGAAAGAAACTGCTGAGAAGCGTGCAGGAGAGCGAAGACAAGCTGAACGAGCCCGAACAAAAACCGGTAATTAGTCACGCTGAATTTATGTCGCATTTAGCTGATATGAAGGACTATCTTTGCTTGCATGGCTTCAATGACTGGAAATTGTTTAATTCGTCATCAAACTTTTCAACGGACGTGTGTTGAAATGTTGCCAAAAGGCAAACATCAATAGACAGTTATTTTGGAAAGTAAGAGCATTTATCTTGTATATTCATGTAACATAAGTGTGCTACAGTAATAAATAAGTTTTTGCAATTCTTATTTAGTTTTGTTGCGTGTCATTAAGTTGAAACGGGATTTGATTATACTGTATTCTCATGTTTCGCATACAAATCGCTGGTCATTCACATTATGCAAATATGAATTTTGCTCGATGCGCGTCCTAGGAACGAATCCGCTTATATGCAAAATCCGCTTATATGCAAAAATATAGTTGGCAAAAACATTTTGCATATAAGCGGCGGCGACTGTATATATATATATATGGTTTATATGATACATCTATAACTCATTAATACTTCATGAGCAAAACACAAAGGAAATCAGTACCGAGACGTAGTTTGGATATCTGACCTTAATTAGCATAGAATTTTGTCAAAATTGAATCCGATTTTCACTTTAAAAACAGATTCGTTCGAGATGTGATATCATACACTCGAAAGTCGTGTTTCATCAGATATCCAAACACCTCGAAGTGGTTAAAAATCTCGGCTGTCGCCTCGTTTTTCAACTCACTTCTCGATGTTTGGATATATGATGAAACACTCCTTCTCGTGTATGATATATTACATAAAATAGCATATTATACATACATTGTATAAGTAATATATTGTAAATGCACACGTACATTTACAATACTAAGACTTGAGGGAAGTTCATTTTTTCGGTTTACAAAAGGTGAATTTCCCAACTTTCTTCACGAATTAGCAAATTAGGAGGTTCATTTTAGAAGACATCTAAAAAACTTGCAGTACGTACTTTATCTGATCTAAAACACTCGGCTATCGCCTCGTGTTTTAAATCCAGATAAAGCACTCCTGCTCGGTTTTTAAATATTACATAAAGAAACACTTTGGAAAAAACTGTTTCTTACTTTGAGGGCAATTTGAGCTTGTAAGAATAACAAAAATATAAACTGCAGAGTGTAACAGAGACAGAAGAAAAGGGAAGGGAAGTAATGACAATAATAATATTGTCAAAGATACAAAGAAATAACAATCATAGAGACGGAAGTACATTCGTAGGAACAAATGGACGGACGGACAGACTAAGCGAAAAGGAAGGAAGGAAATACAAATCTAATTCCATCGCACCTGAAGAATCTAAACTACGGTCAGCACTATACTGACTCCATATAACTCCTCCTCTGTAGTCATACTGAACGGCTAACTTCCAAAAATAATTTTTGCTCTGATTAAACTCGTGATGCTCGACGAAAACTGATCCTTCTCCCGTCTCGTTATTCCAGTTAGTTGGGATTCCTTCATATATTTTAGTGTAATTACTTGACCCGTCAGCCTTGATGAGGACACGGACGGCTCTCACTGGTCCTCCGTTGCATCCTGGGGAGTGCCACGATATTTGGGTAAGATTTGAGCTAAGATTTAGGGCTCTGACGTTTGTTGGAGGATCTGGGTCTGAAACACATGTAAATTGAACGTGATTAGGCTGATGAAATTAAAATGCACGTGTCTGGAAATGCATTGAATTAAAATGGTCAAGTGCGGTTTAGTTGGTGCACTTGTTATAATTAGGTAATTACGGGTTCAACTCATCAAAACCTAACCCTAATCCTAAACCTAAACCTAACCTTTACCCTAACCCAAATCCTAGCTCTAACTCTATCCCGAACCCTAACCCAAACTTCAACCCTAAAAGGTCAATGGTGTGTCAGTGTCCGCTAAACTGCACACTAGCCGATTAAATGGATGTGGTCAATGTGATTAATCAAAGTTGTTATAACTTCACAATGATCTCACTCAAAGTTGGCTTAACATCCCTCTTTTTTTTACCTACGGACTTTAAAGTCCAAGTGTTTTGAAACCGGAGTTATAACTCTGACTTGTGTTTTAAAAATTATAAATTTCATGAACACCAGAATACTTTTCAAAGACATGTTTCGGCAAGAGTTATGCCATCTTCAGTTTACAAAGTGATGTTTGTAAGGCTTTAAATAGGAATTATAGTATGAATAAATTAACTAATTACAGTGACGATATACTAAGATGATTGATTACAATGACAGTATGTTGTGTGAAGGCTAAAGGAGGTGGTATACCACAACATACTATCATAGTAATTAATCATCTTAGTATATCGTCACTGTAATTAGCTAATTTATTCATTCTGTAATTCCTATTTAAAGCCTTACAAACATCACTCTGTAAACTGAAGATGGCATAAGTCTTGCCGAAACATGTCTTTGAAAAGCATTCTCGTGTTTTTGAAATTTAGAACTGTCGTTTTGCTGACAAGAAGTTTTGGAAGCTTTAAAAATTACGTTAAAATTACGTCGTAGCTGCTTCACTTCGTCCAATGTCTTGCAACAATATCGGCACGAAATTGCACTCACAACTAGAAAACTACATTGGCATTACTCGAAATTTATTTCATTAGTTGGGTCACGAAAAATTGGTGTACTCACCAGAAAGCTGAAGAGGCTCTGGAAACTCGAAGTTAAATTGTGTGCCATTGATTTGCTCTGCAACAAATCGATGGTAACCAGTAAACGAACACCTCATGGAGACGTAACGCGCATACGGTCTCATATAACCATTGACAAACGCAACATCTTTGTCAGCCTGACTAGACTCCCAACGTTGAGAAGACCGGTTGAAGATTTCCAAGTCGGGATTGTTCAGCGGAAAACCGAGAGTGAGCCCATGTATATCGAAGGTTGAGCCGTATTGAACTGAGAAGTTCTCTGGGAATGAGCCCCAGCGTATCAACTTCACCGGACCTGAAAAAAATGTTATCCCATTTATTCGTTACGAAAAGGTCGACCGTAAATTCAGTAAATACAGCAAAAAGGTGGTGAATCATTAACTGTTTCAAACACTTGTCAAAACAAGTAAAAAAACAAACCAGTATTTAATAAATTGACGGCCAAAGGCGAAGTGAATATTGTTCAATAATCCAGGACATAACGTTCAGGAGTTTACTCGACAATGTTTACCAAGCCTGATCCAATAATTCTTTTAGTTTATACTAACTATATACTATATCTACTAACTATAGTACACAGGTGATTATTTGAAAGAAAGCAGCGAACGAGTAGTTTTAAAAATTCCTCGGCGACATTTATGGAAGTAGCCGCCATTTTCCGTAAATGTCTTCCCTGTGATGTAATTGTCGGCCAACCACTACATACCATTTTCAATAATCACCTGCGTAATTATACTAAAGGCCAATAGTCCTACTTTTTTTTCTTTTTTTTTTTTACCTCTTTATACACCTGGCTTCTGGCTTTCTTGAATTCAACGACTTTTTCGACAGTGAGAACTTCGACCGCGGGATTAGAAAATGGATCTCACGTAGCGATTAGAGCAAACGCTGGGGCGCAATCAGGAGTTTCCACGGGCAGCGGTCGGAGGCAGGAATGAAGCCACTCTCAGGGTGGTTTTGATCATTTCGAGTGAAGTGGACCTGCGTGCCATGAGCAAAGTGGGCAACAACTGTCGCTAACAGGACACACACCAGATATCCCACAAAAAGGGCAGGGGCCAAGACCCCCCACCCACACCTCACCCTCTAGTTACACCCCAGAAACGGTGGCTATGGTAACAATCAAGTGAAAACCAAGCTTAAACCTCTCCGGTCGGCACACGACCTTCTAATTTTAAGTAAAGGTTATATCCCTTGACCTATACCGCTGTCTAACAGCCTGAGGGTGAAGCCGAAAGTTTGATATATCGCTAAAACACCGAGGTCAAGGTATATAACCATATATATATATATACTTATGTCATCGTTGATGAATCTTCGAAAGAAGTATTTAACTTGCCCGACAAACAAAGAAATGGTAAAATTTTGTTAGAAAGTTCATGAATATCTTAATAAGGTTGATAAGTTATTAATTAACCCCGGACAATAAAAGAAACTGAGCCAACGATGATATAACTCTGGGTGACGCCAGATGATTTCACTTGTCAAGGGGAGACGTCTCGGACAGGAAAGGGTTAAGGTGGTGATCAGGATCAATTTTTATGAAATGTAAATGAAGATAAATGGGTAGATCCTGCATTTTCGTTAATGGTTGGCAAGTGGTAAGTGTTGATGGAGGACAGCAGAGGTTTCCAAACTCGGGATGTCTTGCTTGAAAAATCATCACTGTATAATGATACCGATGTAAATGATGAGAAACAATCGAATGTATTTTACCGTTTAGAGACAAAGTGATGAACTTCTTTCCGGACTTATCCCCACTGACAGCCGAGCAACTGTAATTCCCGACGTTGCTGTAATTAAAGTGATCTATTCGCAGGTTGCTTAACCAGTAGGGCACGTTAGCCGACGAGTTGGGTTTAATTTCAGTAGGAGATGAGACGTTAAGAGGGGTAAATTCATCGTAGGTGTCGTATCCCCAGTGAAACTGTGGTTCTGTTGCTGAGTTGAAGTTACAGGTCAACACCACGGTCTGTCCAGGTTTGACAAGATAGCCATAGTCCGTGAGTTCGACATTGGAGTCTGGGGAGAGGTTTTCGAATGCCAAGGTGATTAGCTGGGGAACTACAAAACCAAAACGACGTAAATGCTGAAAGTCAGCGGCGAAACAGGGAAAACGTAAACACATGAACTTGGGAAAGGTAAACACGTAAACAGGAAAGACAGCCGCCAATCCAAAAGAATAAAAATATAAAATGGCTATACAGACGACATGAAGGATACGACTTAAAAAAAAGCTTAGAAGGACAGAAAAAATAGGACTAATAAAAAACATTAGATACTTTAGCATTGACAGAATAACGAAGGATTTGGGGTGAACGATGAAAAGGTAAAATAAAACGTACAGGAGAGACAAGTAACAATGTAAAATTGGCGTACACATGTATGAATCACAGGTCTCCTACGACCAACCTTAAAAATCGATCGTATATACAGTACTACCAAAGAATACGAATAACGATCACTGAACTTTCAATCTCTAATCTCAAAACCCTTGCTGAATATATCGTTCGTTTCCATCGATCAGATGTTAGATATTAGATAATGGTTATTAGATACTAGATATCTAATATTGAATAGTGGATATCGGATATTGGATATCGGCTAGTGGATACTGTCTATTGGATAGATAAAATAGAAGGTAAGAAAAGGAAACGAAATAAAGGAAATGAGACATAAAATGACCAAGACAGTAAAAAGAATAAAATAAGAGCAAATGCAAGTAACTGAGAGAGCAAAAACGAAGACGTTAAGAAAGAAAATGGAAGAAAGAAAATGGAAGAAAGAAAATGGGAGAAAGAAAATGGAAGAAAGAAAGTGGGAGAAAGAAAATGGAAGAAATAAAATGGGAGAAAGAAAATGGAAGGAAGAAAATGGAAGAAAGAAAATGGAAGAAAGAAAATGACATGAATTAAAAGAATGAAAAGCAAGCTACCTTAAAAAAAACGAAACGAAAAGAACGAACGCGTGCTCGCGCGAGCACACAAACGAACGCACGAACAAATGCACACACGAGTGCAAGAAAAAAATCTGGAACTGGCAAAAGAAAGACGAAACTCTTGTTCGCATATTCATGCGTTCAATGAGAGGAAAAGACAAAGAAAAGATGGAAAAATATATACGTATGAACTTTAATATAAATAGCAATTGGCCAACAAATTGTGCGAAGTATCACCATGTGCAAACATTAACAAATGGTAGAACAAAGAAGGCTGGAAGAGTTTAAAACATATTTATTGACTAATGTTTCGTCGCTACAAGCAACATCATCAGATGTGAAAGGGTCAAGCACACTTTGCTTGTTATTTAATCTCCATTGTGTCAAGTCAAGTCAAGTCAAGTTTTATTCACACTATTTTTAGGAACGTCTTATTTACATAGATAATTAAATCAATAGCTTTCGAGTTAATCACTGCCAACATTGAGATATTCTATAAGTTGAAACGATTGCACGAAATAAAGGTGGAAAGTGTGTATGGCTAAAGTCATTGCAGTAGAGTATTTTATTTGCCCTCGTTTAATTTTGGCCAACCCCTTAAGCTTCATCCTAAATATATCAAACTCTAAAATAAAAACACTCGTTTATATATGCTATAGTTCTTTTTGTAAAAGCATCAAACCAGTAATAATAATAGTAATAATAATAATAATAATAATAATAATAATAATAAAACAATAATATCAAAAAACAAAAAGTTCCAATTATTCCTGTACAAGTCGGTGATCTTTAAGGCCCATTTCAGGATTTGCTCTGAAAGTAATCCCCCCAAAATCCATTCCCAGAACAGTCTTTGTTCATTGTGCGAACTAAATATGTGTATTGATAAACATTTTTTAAAATAAGGCATGTGCTTACTTGTACACGTGATTCCATTACCAGAAAATCCAGGAATACAACGACAGTTGTAAGAGCCAACAGTATCCTCACAGGTAGCGTTTGAATCACATGGACTTGCAACACATTCATTAATGTCTGTTAAATCACAAAGAAGAAAATTTAAGATGAGTTGTAAAATCCTGAGGATATCATCAGCAACAAAACCGACGCCAATGCTGGCTGAAACAAACTTGAATTTGAAGAAAACTTTCGTAAAGTTTCAACATGGGCAAAAAAAAAGATGGTACTCAAATGCACTAATCTAGAGCAACTTGCATGTCAATTCAATCACAACCTTCACCAATGAAAACTCAATAGAGGTGTTCCGGGAAAACTGTACTTTCTTACTTTGACAAATTGTTCCGTTCCCAGAAAATCCTGGATTACAACTACAGCTGTAAGATCCATGAGAGTCCACACAAGTAGCATTTGGGTGACATGAGATTCTCCGGCACTCAACAATATCTAAAAGATGAAAACTTCACAATTAAGAAACGCAACAGTTCATACTAAATGAGGAATTACATCTCTCTTTACTTACTAACGCAATTAAACCCATCTCCAGAAAACCCACGATTACATTGACAGTCATATGAGCCGATGGTGTCCCTGCACGTTGCATTGGGATGACATGTATTCCATTCGCATTCGTTAATGTCTATGAAATATTTAAACGTACTGATAAACATGATACAAGACTGTGTGTTTTATGTTTTCAGTAGTTAGATAAAAGCGTAATGAGAAAATAGTTCAGTTAAACAAAGTTGCATTGAATACATTCCAAAACACTACTCTATGGTTTGTAGACAAACTTAACCTCACAAATTCCTTCAAGGTGCACTTACTGAAGCAACTGGATTGATTTCCAGAAAATCCAGGTTTGCAGTGACAATTGTAAGACCCGACCGTATCTATGCAGGTTGCATTTGGATGGCATGGATTCTGTAAACACTCATTAATATCTAGAAATAATTAAGCGTTAAAAGATATTAATTTAGTTCAGTCTTCGTTACATAACATCAATTATGTCGGTTCGGCAGTCTTATAGCGGGTCACAATAAAACTATCTGTCACAGCGGTTTTGTTAACTGGAAATCCTGGATTACAATGACGGTTACAAAGATCCGATGATATTCCCAGAAGGCTTGTTTCAGCATAAAGAAATCTAGATACTTTTCTTCACGTTGTTCATTTTGACATCATTCTCTATTTAAAATAATCGCGAAAGAACGAGCAATACAATCTTCAGTACACTCTTGGGGAGAAACTTTCCGTATCAAAAGACGGACACTTGCCAATCAAAGCTCGCATGCAGGACGAGTTGTTTACACCATATTTTATATTTCGACACCATATTTCATATGTTAAATCACTGGGTCACTTACTCTCACAACACGCCATGTCTCCAGAAAACCCAGGATTGCAGGTACATGAATAGGATCCATGTAAGTCCACACATGTTGCATTTGGATGGCATGGTCGCATCGTGCATTCATCGAAATCTGGAAGGAAGAAGTCATACGATTTACATAACCCGAAAATTCTCCGGTCATAAGGTCACGTCTTGTGCAATCAATTCCAGTGCAGTTAATACAACCGAAGAGAAACCCTGAGCCTATGCAGCCTAATCGTAATCTAAATATGGATTTGGAAAGGTATAACAAGCAATTCTCCAGCTTTGAAGTTTATTTTCAGCTCAAGGCTGAAAATACAGTTCGACAGTTCAACAAAAAACTGTCGTTAAAATTTCCTACAAAATATCTTCCTGTGTAATCGTAAAAATTATCAAGTGTTGGGCCCAAGAAAGCATTGAGAATCAATAACAGTAGTTCTATACAAGGGTGCAACTAGAGGAGTGGGATTTGCGACCCCGGCCCTCTTCATGGGAAGTTTTCTATCTGCCCAATGAGCGACAGTTTTTTGCCTCGCATTCCCCAAAGCCACGTCCATCTATTGCACTCAAAATGACCAAAATCACCCTAAAGGTCCCTTAATATTCCCCTCCGACCCATGCCCTTCGAAATTCCTGGTTGCACCAGCGATGGGTTCACGGCAGCAAGTTCCCTGACCTTATAAATTCACAATGTAAACAGTTTACTTACTTTCACATACTGTTCCATTTCCAGTGAATCCTAGGTTACAACGGCAGTTGTAAGATCCTACAGAGTCCACACATGTTGCGTTTGGGTGGCACGATATCGTTAGACACTCATTGATATCTAGAAAGTGAAAAATGTACATATAAATAAATTCAATGTATCCCAAAGGCTCGGAAGATCTCTTCATCTCGAACTTACTACTGCAATTCTTCCCATTTCCTGAAAATCCAGGATCGCAGTGACATTTATAAGAACCGATTGTGTCTGTACAGGTTGCATTGAAATGACATGGATTCTGTGAACATTCATCAATATCTAAAATACAAGAGAAAAAAACATACAAAAGATTATATATCGACAATGTGCATTTGTACGACAAACCTGCCATTAATTCTTGCTATTTCCGATAAAATTTAAATTCAATAAACACTTGAAACCGATTTCCTACTTTCACAACACGCCATATCTCCAGAAAATCCAGGATTACAAATGCAGTTGTAAGAGCCGTGTAAATCCACACAGGTCGCATTTGGATGGCACGGTCGCACTGAACATTCGTCAAAGTCTGGAAGAAAGGAGCAATGCATTCTTTTTAAAAAAACAGAAGAATTCTCGCTTTCTAAATCAGTTTTCGTCGTACCAGTAGAATTAATGTTATTTCCAGTAAAATTAGTCAGTCCTATCTAAGCCAAATCTAAAAGGCTGTCGCCGTGAACGTCGAGTGGACGGTTCTACTGCTCAAGTAAACGTATTATTGAGTGCAGGAAGGACTTTCGAGTAGTATATACTTTTAACCTTACTTTCGCATGCTGATCCATTTCCAGCGAATCCTAGATTACAACGACAGCTGTAAGATCCTACAGAGTCCACACATGTTGCGTTTGGGTGACACGATGCCGTTAGACACTCATTGATATCTAGAAAGTGAAAAATGTACATATAAATAAATTTAAAGTGCCCCAAAGGCTCGGAAGATCTCTTCATCCCCAAACTTACTACTGCAATTCTTCCCATTTCCTGAAAATCCAGGATCGCAGTGACATTCATAAGAACCGACTGTGTCTGTACAAGTTGCATTGAAATGGCATGGATTCTGTGCGCATTCGTCAATATCTAGAATATTAAAAAACAACATAAAAAAGATTATTTATATTCATAACGTGCAATTGTACGACAAACTTGACACTGCAAATGTTTAAACAAAGAAGGCTGGAAGAGTTTAAAACATTTATTCACTAATGTTTCGTCGCTACAAGGAACATCATCAGATGTTGTTTCTTACTTTGGCAAATTGTTCCGTTCCCAGAAAATCCTGGATTACAACTACAGCTGTAAGATCCATGAGAGTCCACACACATTGCATTTGGATCACATGACATCCTTAGACACTCATTGATATCTAAAAGTTGAAAAGTTGAAAACTACACATTAAAAAAAAACACAAAGCATCCCATTAAATGACAATTCGAATTTCTCTTTACTTACTAACGCAACTAATTCCATCTCCGGTATATCCGGCATTACATTCACAGACATATGAGCCGATGGTGTCCGTACACGATGCATTAGAATGACATGGATTCCATTCGCATTCATTGATGTCTGTGAAATATTTGAACGAAAAAACCCCTCAAAACTCTAGGGTATGTGTTACGTTACCATACAGTATGTAGTTTGAAAAGTCAGTACACAATTATTCAGCAACACAAAGTTAAATAGAATACATTAAAAAACACCATGGTTTGTACACAATTCAGTCTCGAAAATTCTCTCATGTTGTACTTAATGAAACAACTGGTTTGGTTTCCAGAAAATCCAGGTATACACATACAAATGTAAGACCCATCTGTACAGGTTGCATTAGGATGACAAGGATTCTGTGTGCGCTCATTAATATCTAAAATAATTAAGCGTTGGAAGATATTAATAAAGTTCCTTCTTCATTACGTAACATCAATTCCGTTTTACACAGCGTTCTTGTAACGTGTTAAAATGAAACTTAACTTCTGCAAGTGGTTTATTTCTCGAAAACTCCGGATTACCGTGACAAATTACATCTGACAATATCCAAACAAAATCCATTTGAGAATAAAGAACTTTTGATGCGTTTCGTCACATTGTTCATTCTCACATCGAAAAAGCCTCCATGTACAAATTATATCTGAGAAATTCCGTTCATGTTTACTTACTAATGCAATTGGTTCCGTTTCCAGAAAACCCAGGATTACAGTGACAACTGAAAGACCCAAATGTATCTGTGCAGGTCGCATTAGGATGACATGGATTCAGTCCACATTCATCGATGTCTAAGAAATAATTAACCAATCACAACGATATTCATAAACTAGATTCATCAACATGTGTCTAGTTTTTCCTTCTGTTTTTCTAGCGTCAATTATAAAAGTCACGTTTAGAATTAGCTTACTTGTGCATGTGGTTCCACTTCCTGAAAATCCCCGATCACAGTGACAATTATAAGAACCCACGGTATTTATACAGGTGGCGTTTGAGTCACAAGGTCTTGTTACACATTCATTGACATCTAGTAAATGAGGAGAACAAAAGATTGATACGACGTGAAATATTTTTTCCGAAAGCGCTAATCAATTCACTCTTGTTTGCAGTTGAGTTTGAAACGAACAATTACGTCCTTATAGTAAAATTCAACATGGGTTAAATAAAAGTAAAAATAAAATTTCGTAATCTATGATGGATGGTACAATTCGTCTCCATGATCTCTCGAGTATAAAATTTCAAAAGAAGTTTTCAGGAAGGAAACAACAAAATTACATACTTTGTCGAGCTGTTCTATTTTTTATCCAAAAAATAACATGGAATAAATGTTAGCCTTCTCCAACCAACTCAGTCTGATGAATTCCCCTTCATATATACTTACCAACACAGCTGGTCCCATTTCCATAGAATCCAGATTTACAGTAACAGCTGTATGACCCAACTGTATCTGTACAAGTTGCATTAGCATGACATGGATTCTGCACACATTCGTTAATATCTAGGGAATAATAGAGGGTTAGACAATAGTCATAAGCACGATTCTCTTTGAGTCATCACTTCTGTTTGTTTACGGCTTTATACTGAGTAATGTAAGATCGAAACTTAAATTACTATTGCATGTGGTTCCATTTCCTGAAAATCCCCGATTACAGAGACAATTGTAAGAGCCAACGGTGTCCCAACAGGTTGCATTTGGATGACATGGATTCCATACACATTCATCATTGTCTGTGAAATAATCAAACAGAAACAAACACAATTTGGTCAGCACACCATAAACGAACAGCAAATAGTTGAAAAACATGTCGCAACACACTATTTAGCGTACTAAAAATAATAGTTCATCCACAACGGGTACATTTAACTTAAGAATTCCCTTTATGTTTACTTACTCACGCAATACGTTCCATTCCCGGAAAACCCAGGTTTACACTCACAACTGTACAAACCAATAGTATCCGTACAAGTTGCATTGGGATGACATGGATTCTCCATACATTCATTAAGGTCTAAGATACAATTAAGCATTAGAAGATAATCACAAACACAATTCTCAAATATGCGTCCATAAAATTTGTGTTTTCGAAATTGTTAGTTTATGTCAACTGGAAATTTTGCTTACTTTCACAAAGAAGTCCATTTCCTAGAAATCCTCGATTACAGTGACAGGTGAAGGAGCCGATAGTATCCACACAACTAGCATTTGAGTGACATGGATTTGTTGCACATCCATTGACATCTGTCAATGGATGAAAATTAAAATAAACTAAAGCTGAATGATTCCTAACACTGATGCGGAACCTAGTTGCTAAGGAACTGCTCTTTCCCTTCAGTAAAATTTGATACGCACTAAACTAAAATAACTCCCAAATGCTATTATCTCGAGAGAAACTGATACGTTGATTTTCCATGACCGTTCACCGAAGAAAATTCAACAAACGTTTTCAGGAAACAAGAAGTGCACTTACTTTCACAAAACGTCCCATTTCCAGAAAATCCTGGATTACAACTGCAGCTGTAAGATCCATGAGAGTCCACACACGTTGCATTTGGATCACAGGACATCCTTAGGCACTCGTCGATATCTGAAAGACGAAAACTACACATTAAAGAAACACAAAGCATGACGCTAAATGACAAATAAAATTTCCCTTTACTTACTAACGCAACTAGATCCATTTCCAGTAAACCCAGGATTACATTTACAGACATATGAGCCAATTGTGTCCGTACACGTTGCATTGGGATGACATGATATCTGTTCACATTCATTGATATCTATAAATTAGTAGAAAATGAGAAACTAAACATTTATCTTGGCTTAGTCACTGTTAACTGAAAACAGTTAGAAAACACCACGCCATAAGATATTAATTAGTAGTATAATTATACAGCTTATTATCCAAAATTCTGCGAGGTGATTGGCCAAAAATTACGTCGTATTTTTCAATAATCAGCACCCATTGCATGGTGAATATAACTGTGGCGGTATTTACGCAAAATGACGGCGAAATTTTTTAAATGTTAGCGAAGATTGTTCAAAGCAACTCGTCCACTACATTCTATCAAACAATCACCCGTTTAATTATTCTAAAACAATTATATGTTACAGGTGTAGTAAATAATGTGGAATAGTGCCTTCGACTTCGTCGCCGGGATTATTCAACATATACAACATTCCAAGTTGTTTGGATTACACTACTCAAACACCAAAGAGTCTTTGGGTATTCTTTATTTAAAATAATCACGAAAGAACGAGGAATACGATCTTCAGTACACTCTTGGAGAGAAGCTTTCTGTATATATACATATATAAAAATCTAAAATGGCTTTACAGACGACATGAAGGATACGAGCTACAGGAAAGCTTAGAAGGACAGAAAAAATGGAACTAATAAAAAACATTATATACCTTAGCATTGACAGAATAACGAAGGATTTGGGGTGAACGATGAAAAGGTAAAATAAAATGTACAGGAGAGATAAGTAAAAATGCAAAATTGGCGTATACATGTATGAATCACAGGTCTCCTACGACCAACCTTAAAAATCCATCGTATATACTGTACTACCAAAGAATACGAATAACGATCACTGAACTTTCAATCTCTAATCTCGAAACCCTTGCTGGATATATCGTTCGTTCCCATTGGTTGGATGTTAGATATTAGATATTGGTTATTAGATACTAGATATTTGATATTGAATATTGGATATCGGATATTGGATATCGGATATTGGATATCGGATATTGGATATCGGATATTGGATATCGGATATTGGATATCGGATATTGGATATCGGCCAGTGGATATCGGCTAGTGGATAGTGTCTATTGGACACATAAAATAGAAGGTAAGAAAAGGGAACGAAATAAAGGAAATGAGACATAAAATGACTAAGACAGTAAAAAGAATAAAATAAGAGCAAATGCAAGTAACTGAGAGAGCAAAAACGAAGACGTTAAGAAAGAAAATGAGAAAAAGAAAATGGAAGAAAGAAAATGACACGAATCAAAAGAATGAAAAGCAAACTACCTTAAAAAAAAAAACGAAACGAAAAGAACGAACGTGTGCTCGCGCGCGTACGCAAACATACGCATGAACAAATGCACACAAGAGCGCAAGAACAAAATCTGGAACTGGCAAAAGAAAGACCAAACACTAGTTCGCATATTCATGCGTTCAATGAGAGGAAAAGACAAAGAAAAGATGGAAAAATATATAGATATGAACTTTAATATAAATAGCAATGGCCAACGAATTGTGCGAAGTATCACCATGTGTAAACATTAACAAATGGTTGAACAAAGAAGGCTGGAAGAGTTTAAAACATATTTATTGACTAATGTTTCGTCGCTACAAGCAACATCATCAGATGTTGTTGTAGCGACGAAACGTTAGTCAATATATATGTTTTAACCTCTTCTAGCCTTCTCTGTTTAACCATTTGTTAATGTTTACACATGGTGATACTTCGCACAATCTGTTGGCCATTGCTATTTATATTAAAGTTACGACTTCTGCCTGGACAATCACTCGCAGACATATACATATGAAGAATTAAAACCTTACCTGAAAACTGAGAACGATAAACATCGCTATACTGACTCCATACTACTGCACTTTTGTACTCATACTGAACAGCCACCTTCCAAAAATATTCTTTATTCAGAGTAAAGTCGTGATGATCGATGGCAACATATCCTTCCCCAGTCTCACTATTCCACTTAGTCTGGTTTCCTTCAAAGATTTCAGTGTAGTTATTTGAACCATCGACCTTAATCAAGATTCGGACAGCTCTCGTTGGTCCCCCGTTGCATCCTGGGGAGTGCCATGATACGTTACTATGACTTGCACTGATGTGAACTGCTTTGATATTCGTCGGAGGATCGGGGTCTGAAAAATATGTGAATCAAACGTTGTGAGTCAAAGTTATATTGACGACGTTGACAAGCATATGTTTAGAAATGCTTTGGATTGTTGCCAGAGCAGGGCTCGACGGAAGTCTGCCAACAAGGGTACAGGCTTGACTCCCACCTGCAGGCTCAACAGTTGAATTCTTCGCAACTGGTCCCGGTCGTATGACATTCTGACCCTCAAAAATTGGTTCTCACTCGATATAAACCCATTTCATGTGATCAAGTGTAAGTTACTTATATTCCTTGAATATGCCCCTCCATTTTATAGACCTTTTCTTCGATACGTTATGATCACGCTGTACAGCAGGATACCCTTACCGGAAAGCTGAATTGAGTCCGGAAAACGATATATAAATTGCGTATAATCTGGCTTCTCTACAACCAGCCTATGATATCCAGTGTGGAGACACCGCAGTTGAGAGTAGTGAAAGGTGACTTTAACGAAACCACTGTCTATAAAAGAAGCTTTAGAAGCATTCGCCGAAGACCAACTCTGAGTTCGCCAATCCAAGATTTCCAAGTCAGGACGATAATGCGGCAAGCCTTGTAGCAATACATAGCCGTCGAAGGTCGAGTTGTATTGGACCAGGAAGTATCTTGGAGTTGCACCCCATTCCACAACTTTAATGGGACCTGAATCAGAAAATGAAAAAAACGAAAAAACGTATAACTGACTTAGTATATAAACTAGTGCACCCCTTATGTTAATGAAACTTCATAAAGCCGGGTCCAGTTCAAACGGCGAACTTTTCACGAACTGAACCTAATGTTAATGATCAAAACGTTTATTCAAACTGATTTGCATTTGATTCGGCATATGAAAAGTTCGACGTCTGAACTAGGCCTCAGATAGCTTTCTCCCAGATATTCGTATTCATAGTATCACTACGCATAAGATTACAACACGTAATCACGACCAGTCTCACCCCAGAGCCTTAGTCCTTTTGGTCTGCACCAATAAGCCTTTTGTTCTGGCTGGAAGGAATACCAAGTAAGAAAATCACGGATCTCTGGACTCCGGAACAATTTAATGGCAGAGCCGCTTTATTTGCCATTCAAATTGCGGCTCCATTTTTCTGCAGCAAAATTCAACAGTCTTTAACGCTGACCAAAAGGACAGAGGATCTGGGGCAGGGGTTGGATGAATTGCAAGAGAAGAAAACAAGAATGAAAAACCAACTAAAAGTAACCTAATCAGCTCTCAGCAAAATTACTGAGGAAATAAGAGTTTTATTTTTAGTTTTATCGAAAAACTGTCAATTCCCGGCGCGGTTCCTAAATAAAATAACGAGAAAAGTCCCAACGTTGAACTTTCAACACTGGTAAAGTCTTCTGAATCCAATCTAATACCAATTTAAAGTGCATTCTTTTGAGTCATTTCATATTATTCTTATTCCTGATAACAAACAAAGATTGATACGGAATACAGAGTACTACATGAACAGACATTTCGAAACCGGAGAGAACTTGACAGCGGTGATCGAGATTCTAACGTACTGTCAATCAAGTTCATAATCTTGCTCAACTGCGAAAACAGGTAATCGCGGCTTTTGAAAGTAGATAGTAGAACTATACCATCTCTCTCAACCAGGATATTATACCCTTCTTTAAGACTGGGTGTCTGGTAGAAGACAAGATAATGCACCGAAAATGACGATCAATGGCACTCGAATGCGTTAATATCAAACCGCCATTTTGAAATGTTGCCGAAAAAAGCATAAAAAGTTGCTAAGTTTCACTATATATTATGGCTGTTCTGCTCAAGGACGCAAAACAATATTCAACCTTATTCTGAACCCATCTAGTCCCAAAAAAAGCAGGATTTCTATTCATTCTTTGGGTTCTTCTTAAGTGAATAAGCTAGAAAAGAACATGTCATGAGTATTTTTGATCGAAACCACAGGTGTACATGAGAAGCTAGTTACCAAACTTTTCCTGAGCACTCTTGTGTCTGGGCATGGTTACGGTGTATCTAAGAAGATCCAATTTGACCACTTAAAGCCGATGATAATGGAGTTACATAATAATTTCACTTTCATAGATGACAAGCGCAGTTTTCGGGTATTTTGCGAGCGGATGAAACATTGTATTACTGCGTGGGGTTTAAAGTAAAGTATCTTCTTACCATACAGCGCCAGCGTAACGATTCTTTCTCCAAGAACAGTTCTATTAGTTACTTTGCAGCTGTAGTTTCCTGCAGAACTGTAGTTAAAATACTCAATATTCAACGTGCTAGTCCACCCATAGCCAAACGTTGAAAAGTTCGCAACTGGATGAGAGCCATTGAGAGTTTCATCTCCTCTGTACGTGTGTACGCTCCATGTAATTTGAGGTTGGATAACCGAGTTAACAATACAGGTTAATGATACAGTCTTTCCTAGTTCAACCAAGTATCCATGTTCGTTTAGCTCTGGATGGCCAGAAAAGGAGCTGCTTTGGAATGATAAGGCGACGGAAAATGATTCTGGGAAGAAAGTAAGGAAGAAGTTAAAAGTGGTCACACAAGAGGTGTTAAAACTGTGAGGTAGGATTATTGAAATGAGATGTAGGGCGCTAAAAAGGGGCACAAGAGTAGAAGACAGAAGAGAAAAACAGGATAGATCAGCATTGGATGGTTTGGAAAAAAGATGTAAAGGAGGGAAAGAAGGAAAGAAGGAAAAAGCTCGTTGGGTATAAAACGTTGGAAGGATGTTTGTAAGATAGTTTTCAAGGCAGTTTGGAAGGAATTTGGAAGGAATTTTGGAAGCATGGAAATTTGAAAGGAAGAAAGGATATTTTGAAGGGTGCAAATTTGAAAATGGGAGGAAGGAAGGAAGGGAAGGAAGGAAGGAAGGAAGGAAGGAAGGAAGGAAAAATGGAAGGAAAGAAAAAAGGAAGGAAAGAAGTCAAGAAGGAAAAAAGGGAAGAAGGAAAGAAGGGAAGAAGGAAAGGAAAGAAGGGAAGAAGGAAAGGAAAGAAGGGAAGAAGGAAAGGAAAGAAGGAAAGAAGGAAAGGAAGGAAGGAAAGATGGAAGGATGGAAGGAAGGAAGGGAGAAACGAAGGGAGAAACGAAGGGAGGAACGAAGGGAGGAACGAAGGGAGGAACGAAGGGAGGAACGAAAGGAGGAACGAAAGGAGGAACGAAAGGAGGAACGAAAGGAGGAACGAAAGGAGGAACGAAAGGAGGAACGAAAGGAGGAACGAAAGGAGGAACGAAAGGAGGAACGAAAGGAGGAACGAAAGGAGGAACGAAAGGAGGAACGAAAGGAGGAACGAAAGGAGGAACGAAAGGAGGAACGAAAGGAGGAACGAAAGGAGGAACGAAAGGAGGAACGAAAGGAGGAACGAAAGGAGGAACGAAAGGAGGAACGAAAGGAGGAACGAAAGGAGGAACGAAAGGAGGAACGAAAGGAGGAACGAAAGGAGGAACGAAAGGAGGAACGAAAGGAGGAACGAAAGGAGGAACGAAAGGAGGAACGAAAGGAGGAACGAAGAAAGGGAGGGAGGGAGGGAGGAAGAAAGGGAGGGAGGAAGAAAGGAAGGAAGAAACGAAGGGAATAAAGATCGGTTGACCGGTAGATAGAACGACGGGGTCAGTGGATGCACATAAAGAAATAACAACATTCACAGGTATTCACGCAAACAGTGAAACATCTTAATACTAAGGTTTCCTACTTACCCGATATAACTGATGAGTAAGTCTCACTCTCTTGGCTCCATGTCCATCCATCCCTATAGTTATACTGAACAGTGACATTCCAGAAGTATTCCACGTTCACAATAAAGTCGTAGTTGTCGATAATGGCGTATCCATCATTAGTCTCGTTATCCCAGTTAGTCTGATTTGTTTCAAAGAGTGCAGAATCACTCGAGCCACTTGCCCTAAGTTTGACGCGAACGCTTCTCACTGCTCCCCCGTTGCATCCTGGCGATGTCCAAGATACCAGAGCACGGTCGGTACCATTATGCATGGCTCTGACATTTTTCGGCGGATCTGGGTCTAAATGATTTTGCAATTTAAGCTTGATCATGAGAGGGATGGGAAATTCAACAACTATCGCACATAACGAAACTCTATGCCTCAATACCTCGGTTAACAGAACAGCGATCTAGCGCCGAAGGCACTAGTGAGGGTTGATGGAAGCAGGTCACTATTAGTTCGACCCAAAGGTAAGGGAGGTTTATCCAGTGACAATGACTCAAGGGCAAAGGTCATGTGTCTAAAAGAGGTTGGGGTGAGCGCCATGGATATTCGTCTCATCACGTATTTCTTTGGTAGTATCATGTTTACCTCAACTTCTTTTGTTTTTCCAGGTCCCATTAATGGCTAATTTACTCCATTAATGGCTAATTTACGCCATTAATGGCTAATTTACGCCATTAAAATTCATTTGTACTAATACGACCTTCAGTGACGTCAAACCGGATCGTATTACAATGGAACCTCAAATTAGTGGACATTTCACGGGATCAATACTGGTGTCCGCTGTGTAGAGGTGTCCACTGTAGAGAGGGTTTCTATTTTTAGAGGTAAAACAACAAAAAAGAGTATCCATGTGCTTTATTATGTCTATTTCCGGCATGTGATCAAATAATTAAGTTAAACGTTTGTTGTTGTTGTAAAGTAGTCTTTGATGCTCTTTTGTGTAACATTCTTTACGCGTTGAAGTTCTAAACTGAAAGATAATTCGTGAATGAACGTCATCATCCTTGGATCCTTAAATCATTTCCGTCGGGCATTGGAGAATCATATCTGTCCGTTATTAGGTTATTTAAAAGGGTTTTGGATTAAAAGACGGCACACGGAAGTGTCCACTTATGGATGTATCTACTGTGGTCTTTTTATCAGAATTTAATAACACTTGGAGTTGGAAAAAAGTATCCGTTGTCCTATCGTGGATAATCTGCCTCAGAACCTAGTTTCAAATATAATTCACAAGGAATGCTTCGTTTTACAACGTAATGTTAACAGCTCATAGCTACGCTTGACTTGTTTAGAGCTAAAAACCAAGCTCTTTTATGTCACATGTCAAAACCTACTTCCTGTTTTAAAGTTTTCACACTTGTTCATCATTAATTATTACAGCTAAGTAGCTCCAATCCCCCGTAGTTCGTAGTCAGTTGTTTGGAGGTGTCCGCTGTACATAGGTTTTTTTATGGTTATTTTATAACACTGGGACCTGGAAAAGGTGTCCGTTGTCCGTTGTTTGGAGGTGTCCGCTGTACAGAGGGGTTTTTTTACAGAAAATAATAATGAAAAAATTCCGCTCTCCACTGTAGTGTCCGTTGTGTGGAGGTGTCCGCTATGTAGAGATGTCCGCTATTAGAGGTTCCACTGTAGTCCTAATACCTCACCGGAGGTAGTATTAGTTGAATTTTGGCAAACATCATCTTACAAAGTAATACCATGGAATTTCGTTGCATTAGTTATTAAACCTCCCACTCGATTCGGGTCATTTAGTAAAATGTCCTCGGGCCTTCGTCCCTCGGGAATTTTACTAAATGACCTTAATCAAGCGGGAGGTTTATAAGCTAATCAGCCTCATGTCATGATATTACTTATAATAATACCATGATCAGCTCAGATTCTTTTGTTCTCCGAGGACGTTTAAACCACGAGTCTCTTCATTGCTCATACAAGTAGGAAAATTAGAACCAAGGGACAGTTTCTCTTTCAAGTATTGGCTGTGTACAGGAGTCAGGATTTTTGAGGGGCAAGGGATTACTACACTAGAATGTCACCACATACTGTAGACAAAAATTTGGATTTAAGAGAGTCCGACATCCGATTTTGAACTCACACTGCTGGGACTTTAGTTTGTTCCTTTGCTTGATGATGATCTCAAGATGACGTCGAAAAGTCGCTTTTTATTCCTGAGTTTTCTTATTAGATGTTTTAAACGAAGATTGCTTATCAGTCACAAAGTTACTGTTTAATGCATTTCTTTGTTATCCTGGGTTGATATTCCAATCTCCCTATTTCGTAGTGGGTTGTTCCATAGGCGTTTACACTGCTCACTAATCGACCGTACTGCGTAATTTCATCAAAGGTCACTCTAACCACGAAATAAGTAATATTTAAAAAACAAGCGGGAGTGCTTGATCGGATTTAAAACGTGAGGCGATAGCCGAGTGTTTTAGATCCGATAAAGTACTTGCTGCGCGTTTTTAAATGTCCGATTAAATTAACCTCTTTATACGCTAATTCGCAAAGAAAGTTTTAAGAATTAATGTTGTCTAAGCCGAAAATATTTCAGGAGAAAAGTAAGCGTGTTTTTATCACATTTAAAGACACGACACGGTCGTGATTTCCCTTTGGGTTTTCCTCATGAATCATTAATAAGTTTTATTCGTAATAGATACAATATGAGCGGCCGATCTGTATGGGATTCACAAGGCAAGTCGTAGTAAATTGCATACAGATCGGATGCAAATATCGTATCTTTTGTTAAAATAATAAGACATTTAAATTGTCATGTTTACCGGTTATTTTGAAGTTTCAGAAAATTTTAACGCAGAAAATCGAAGGGAAAAGTTCGTAATTCTAATTAGTATTCTGTACTCAATTTACAGCATACTAATTAGGAACCAAATTCTTAAGTGGAAGTATAGTCAACTCACCACTCAGCTGGAGTATACTTGGATACAGATATGCCACACGAGTGCCGTTTCTTGTATAGACAAATCGATGGTATCCAGTGTTTGGGCACTGCAATGACTGATAGCGTGCGTATGGCACCAGGTAGAACAGGTACCAACTAAGAACTACTGATGCGTTGCTGGCGACCCAACCACTGGTTACCCAGTCATAAATTTGGAATTCTAAATCAGGTACCGTGGAACCAACTCCTAACAGAAACATATTGAATATGGCGTTGTAATTGCCAAGGAGTTGGCTTGATGTTGCGTACACACGCTGGATACTAAAGTAACCTGGAACATAGTAAAAAGACATTTTTAACCAAAACTCAAAAAAACACCATTAAAACCATCTCAATTAACTCTTTTTCCTGGGGCGTAGGACTTCTTTTACCTTACTTTTGCTAACGCTAAACGATCCTACTGGTCAAGGGCAGAGCGCCCGCAGTTCAAGGGCTGAGCGCCGGCAGTTCAAGGGCTACAATCACCTCGATTGACTCCTTCCGTCGGTATAAGACTTTTATTATTTAACTCAAGATAACGCGAGACAATTTTATTCGTCAAAGGTGGAAAGCTTTAAATACCGACCCAGTGAACTCGATTTCCACATCTGAAATGCTATCTCCTAGTCATTTGCAAGCTCAAAAAGTGAAGCCGAGGTGGCCGTCCATGGAGGGTAATTTTGTACGTTAGTGTCAGTCCTCTTCGCGGTCTTTTACGTCAGTTCCAGTCCCTTACCCGACTTTAGTATTCAGTTTTTGTTTCATTCGGCTTCCAAAACATTCTCAACCATATGCATAGATAAAGTATTCAGACGAAATATTACTGGACCAATTTTACAAAATCGAGTATTTATTGCCAGGTTAACTGTTTCCATTTCCCGGCCACAATTTCAGAAAATAAAAGATAAAAAGCCTTCCAAAAAAATAACATCTCGTGAAGCCTAGATGGATTTAAAAACTAAAATGACAAAATGAGTTAAACGATGACTTGTTTTAGACGAATGAATTAGGATTAAACACTCGAGAATTCGACCCCTTAAACAAAATCGGAAATATACTGTTCTTCTGGTATCTACTCTTGTATTGTTAAAGATTTAAACTATTTGTGCTACTTTAGATTTGTAATCCGTTTCCAGCCGATAATTTAAGAAAATAAAGTAGAAAACATACTCCGAGTATCAGTTCCATCTTGAACTCAAAATTTGAGAAAAGCAAGTGGACACAGTGTTCAATAGTAATATTTCGAATTTATTACAAATTCATCATCAGACTAATTTACACAAGCTAGACCTAGGTCAATATATAGGCACAAGCGTGGTGACATCATACAGGAAGAATGTGTGACGAAAGAAATTGGAGTGTGAATGAGGAGGTGTTATGTCAGGTCAATTAATGAGAATGTGTAGGCGGAAGAAATTGGAGTGTGAATGATTAATGTGTTATGTCAGGTCAAATAATGAGAGTTCTTTGCTGGCTTTGAGTCCTACGTTAAGTTCTGGTTTTAGAGATTTGATGAAGAGTGCTTCCATTAGTAAAAGTCGGTTTTTGTTAAGTGAATTGTTAGCATATAGTATTTTGTAGTTGTTAACGATGAGATTAGATAATTTGGAAACGCGTATCTGAGGAAGTGTTTTGTCAGTCAAGTCTGTTATGTTAAGTGTGACAGTATCTTGTGCGTTCTTGCATTCTAAAAAGTGTTGTCCTACTGCACTCGTGTCATGTTTAGTGGCATGTTCATGGAGTCTTGTTTTGAGGCATCTTTCGGTTTTTCCAATGTAAGAATAGCCGCAACCAGGACAGGTTATTTGGTAAATGGCGTTAGAACGGACTAAAGGAGGAATTTTGTCTTTGTTGGATGTGAAAAATGCGATCTTTTTAGTGTCATAAATTACTACAAATTTAACCGGTCTTATAAAACATCGGTGTAATTTCTTCTATGTCTTTTGACATAGAATCATTGTTTACTAACGTCCCTCTAACTAGAACCATCAACATCATTTTAAAACGTATTTATGAATCTAAGCTAATTGATACCACTCTAAAAAAGCACACACTTAAAAAACTCATCAAAGATTGCTGCAGCAAAACTCCGTTTTCTTTTGACAATGAAATTTACAAACAAATCGATGGGGTTTCAATGGGATCCTCCCTCGCGCCTGTACTTGCTAATATAATCTTAACCGAATTTGAAGAAACTGTCATTTCCAACTTAATCAACTCTGGTACCATTAAATTTTATAAAAGATACGTAGACGACACACTTTTACTAATCAAACCTTCTGATATTCCGGCCTTACTCAAAACGTTCAACAATTTTGACAAGAATTTAAACTTTACAGCTGACACCTTTTCAGATGACATTGTTCACTTTTTAGACATAAAAATATCTGTTGATGGAACCGATATTTACCGAAAAGCTACACACACTGGACAATACACCCATTTTACAAGTTTCGAACCATTTCAAAGAAAAACTGCATGGATAAGATTACTCCTTGATCGCGCTCACAAAATTTGCAGCACTAAAAACTTATTTGACAACCAAGTTAAAAACATTAAGTCTTTTATGTCGTGGAATGGATATTGTAATTCTTTAAAACATTTCCTGATTAACAAATTTAAACGTAAAGTTAATACTTCTGCTAAAACCTGTTCTTCATCTCAATCCCAAACCAATGATGATAATTTGCCTAAAATTTGGATTCGCCTGCCTTATCTTGGAACCCAAGGAGAAAATATTGTTAAGTCATGTTTAAAGAAATTACACCGATGTTTTATAAGACCGGTTAAATTTGTAGTAATTTATGACACTAAAAAGATCGCATTTTTCACATCCAACAAAGACAAAATTCCTCCTTTAGTCCGTTCTAACGCCATTTACCAAATAACCTGTCCTGGTTGCGGCTATTCTTACATTGGAAAAACCGAAAGATGCCTCAAAACAAGACTCCATGAACATGCCACTAAACATGACACGAGTGCAGTAGGACAACACTTTTTAGAATGCAAGAACGCACAAGATACTGTCACACTTAACATAACAGACTTGACTGACAAAACACTTCCTCAGATACGCGTTTCCAAATTATCTAATCTCATCGTTAACAACTACAAAATACTATATGCTAACAATTCACTTAACAAAAACCGACTTTTACTAATGGAAGCACTCTTCATCAAATCTCTAAAACCAGAACTTAACGTAGGACTCAAAGCCAGCAAAGAACTCTCATTATTTGACCTGACATAACACATTAATCATTCACACTCCAATTTCTTCCGCCTACACATTCTCATTAATTGACCTGACATGACACCTCCTCATTCACACTCCAATTTCTTTCGTCACACATTCTTCCTGTATGATGTCACCACGCTTGTGCCTATATATTGACCTAGGTCTAGCTTGTGTAAATTAGTCTGATGATGAATTTGTAATAAATTCGAAATATTACTATTGAACACTGTGTCCACTTGCTTTTCTCAAATTTTGAGTTCAAGATGGAACTGATACTCGGAGTATGTTTTCTATTTTAGATTTGTAACCAACTGCATACGCGAATTGGTCGTGTGAATCCTCAATTACACTCGCACTTTGCGGCAGCTAAGGCAGGGCAGTTGACCAAGTCACATAGATTCCGACTGTATTTGGATTCTCACAGAAAATTTCTATCTTGTAGCTTTTCTCCCTCCCTGATTGTTTAACCATTTCAGACTATGTGACGTTATTCCAGAGGATTGTTTGTTGGAAATTTTGATACTCGGACAGACGTAAAAGCATTATGATCATAACGACAAACAGCCAAAACAACACATACAAAACACAATAGGTCCATTTAGAAATCCATTGGATGATCGATAAACGTTCGTCAAACT
Source organism: Heliopora coerulea (assembly GCA_030142905.1). Classification (NCBI taxonomy): domain Eukaryota; kingdom Metazoa; phylum Cnidaria; class Anthozoa; order Scleralcyonacea; family Helioporidae; genus Heliopora; species Heliopora coerulea. Next base: position 116,006 of record JASJOG010000287.1, on the reverse strand, counting down.
CTAACCTCAGAAAAACGATTTCTGAGTCTCAGACGGGGATCGAACACGCAACCCTCTGAGGACCGGTGAGACGCTTTAACCATTAGCTACACCAAGACTTAGATGGTGAACTCAGGTACAAGTTAGCTCAATGGTTAGAGCGTCTCACCGATCATCAGAAAGTTGCAGGTTGGATCTCCGTCTGAAATCGATTTTCTGAGGTTTTGTCTTTGACGAATGTTCGTCTCTCATCCAGGATATCTCCAAATTCCTACATTTCCTGCATACATCGCAGAAATCTATCGTTCACTGTATGAGGAGCATAAAAAATGTAAAGTGACACTACCTCGCACGGTAATTGTTAAATTGCGGCTTATGGTCTTGTTGTCTGCAGTCGCTTCACAGATATATGTTCCACACTGGCTGTCACCAAACGCCGAAATTACAAGTTCACTTTTCCACACGTTGGCTAAGGAAGTCTCCACCGCGTTCACTTGGCTGAGCTGGGTTAATGCTACGATGGTGCTCTGGCGCCAAGTGATTTGAGGTCTAGATTTCGAGCCAATATTACAAATTATGGTAACGGCCAAGCCGCGGTCGACTATGTACCCGAGACGTGATATTGTTTCCTCTGTAGGAGGGTCTGTTTTGAATGTCGTTGATGAAGTCAAAGAACTTTCTGGTAAACGAATGAAATGTGGTATAAGAGAAAGAGAGAATGAGAAAAAGAGGAGAAAAAGAGAGAGGTTAATGAGGGATTGGAGAGAGTGGGCGTGGGAAGTTGGAGGTAGACAAACAAACAGACAGACAGACAGACAGAGAGGGGAGGAAGGGAAGGAGATGGGGAGGAGATAATGAAGAAAAAAAGAGAGAGGGGGCAAAAAAGGGAGATAAGAGATGAGGGGAGAAAGGCAGAAATGGAGAGGAAGAGAAGGAGAGGGTGAGGGTGAGGGAGTGACTCAAAGAGAGAAGAGAGAGAGACGGAGAAAGCAAAAGAGCAAGAGAGAGAGGATGATCGAACGAGAGAGGGAGGGAGGGAGGGAGGGAGGGAGGGAATGAGTTAAGGAAAGACGATGAGAGCAAGAGACATCAAGACAAGGAGAGGAAGTGACGAGATAGGGAGAGAGGAAGAAGAAGGAGAAAGGGAAAGAATGATCATGACAATAATAACCACGTTCACAACGAGGAAAACATAATAATAGTAATAATAATAAAAATAATAATAATTGGAGAGTATTTTATATAATATATTATATAGGGTATTGTGGAGTGCTTTCAGGGACTTCAGACGGCTGTACATCCATTACTCTTTCCTGACTGGATAAGTTGGGTGAGTAAGGGCTGGCCCTGTGGGTGTTGTTTAAAATCTATTTTAATGGTAAAATTTCCTTTTCCCACGAGTTCCCTGAAATGTGCAATGTCTGTTGCGGCCTATCCTGGTAGGATGCTGGGCACCCGTAGCAGGCTAAGACCCCTTTCACTGTCCTTTGTCGCCTGGTGTGGAGTTATAATAACAATGATTATTATTCACATGGGACCCCTGTCTTCGTTTCATCGTCGTCATCATCATCATCGTCACGATAGTAATAATAATAATATTAATAATAATAACAACAGCCAAGAAGATTCGACTGGTTGAAATAGATACGGAGGAAAGGGAATGTGGATTTGGTTTTATGAAGAGAGTAGGTGATAGATGGGAACAGGAGCTTGGAGAGAGATTAAAAGATCAAAAGCTGAGAGATAATGCTGCTAGATTTAAGAAGGAGAAACAGATTGCAGAAAGACACAAAGAAAAGCAACGAGGAAAGAAAGGAGGATCTTACAAGAACTGAGGAAATATGTAGAAGGAGGATCAGCAGGCACACAGAAGCTTGTGGAAGCCTCGGAGAAGTGGTTGGATGAGCTGAGGGTGAAGAAAGTGATATTGCTGAAAGCAGTGGAGAAGAGGAAAAGAAGAAAGAATAACGCAATGTTTGTAACAGATGAAGGGGCTTTCTACAAGAGAGTGAATAGTAGTACAAAGGAATTTAAGGGCCAGCCCCCAGCAATGGAGAGATTCGTGGAATTTTGGGGAGGCTTGTGGGAGGAGGAGAAGATTACTAATGAACAACCGTGGATGGAGAAAATCAAGGAGGATTCAAGAAAGAAGATCAGGGACGTACAGGATATCGAGATAAGTGAGGAAACCATTGGGAAAGTTATAAAGAGGAGGAAGAATTGAACCTCGCCTGGTATTGATGAAATCCAGAATTTCTGGTGGAAGAAGTTTAGTGGAACCTGGAAGGCTTTAGAAAGAACAATGAAGAGCTAGAATGAAGATCCAGAGGGCATTCCGGAATGGGTGACCTTAGGCAAGACAGTCCTTTTACCAAAGACTGAGGACTTGTCATTTGAGGAAGAGTACAGACCGATAACATGTCTAAATACTTCGTACAAGTTATTCACTGGTATGATAGGACGGTACATGAGAGATCATGCTTGACGGAACGAGATATGGGATGAAGGACAACTAGGAGCCTCAGAGGGAGTGTTGGGTATGGTTGACCAAGTGCTTATTGATAAGTGTATAATGGACGAGGTGAGAGAACACAAGAGGGACCTGGCAGTCGCGTTTTAGGACTACAGGAAGGCGTACGATAAAGTTCACCATTACTGGATGGTGATGGTGTACGATTGGATGGGAGTACCTAAGCCGCTTATAAATGTGCTACGGAAATTGATGAGCAGTTGGAAAACACGGTCAGAGTTGAATGCTGGAAATCACAAGGTGCAGAGTAGATGGATTAGAATACGGTGTGGTTTTTTACAAGGGGACAGTTTTTCGCCGGTAGGATTCTGTCTGACTGACGTTCCAGTTACAATGCTACTGGAGGAAACACAATTGGATATAAGGTGGGACCCCCACGTGAAAGACTCACGAAGAGGACGCACAGCTTATTTATTGACGATCTGAAGACCTACCAGTAAAGCCATAAACAGATGGAAGCTGCTAACAAAATAATCGTGAAAGCTAGCGACGATACAGGGGCAGTGTACAGGGTGAAGAAATGTGCGGAGATAGTATTTAGAAGAGGTAAGATGACTAAAAGCGAAAGCTTAACTATATTGGAAGAAAGGGCAGAGGCGCTGGATCCAGAGAAGGATGACTTCTACAAATTCCTTGGAATAGAACAGGGGAAGCAGATAAACAAAGACAAAGTAATGCAGAGAATCAAGGAAGAAATGCGAAAGAGGTTGGATAACCTCGTAGAGTTTGAGCTGTATGATAAGAATCTCATGAGAGCGATCAATTGCAGAGTCATCCCGGTTGCAGCATACGCCATGAATGTATGCCAGTTTACCCACAATGAGTTATATGATCTTGATATGTTGGTGAAGGATATTCAACGCAAGAGAGGTATGCTGGGCTGACAGGCAAGTGATGAGAGGCTTTACCTGACGAGACAGGATGGAGGGCGCGGCTTGAAGAGCCTGCGGCAGGTTTATAAGGAAACAAAGGTGCGAGTGGCAACGTACATGGTTTGTAGCACGAGCCGCTGGATAAGGATTGCTTGGAAGAGAGAGTATAACAGCGAATACAAGAGCTTAAAAAGGGAAGCAGAACAAGCGCTGCGTGAAGATGGGGTGGAGGTTCAATTTAGGGAGGAAGAAATCTGCAAAGATAGTGAGAGGATGGAGAAAGAATGGGCAGGATGCTGGGCGGAGCTGAAGAAAGGAATGCAGGACGGGTATACAGAGAAGTTGAAGAATGATTATAAGGCGAAGGGTATGCAGAGTCAACTATTTACACAGCAGGCGAACGAGAGTCTTGTGTGGTTGAACACAAATATCACACCGCAGAAGACGGCTGGAATCATGGATTTGCTGGAACAGATGGTGGAGACTCGGAAATGGAAAGTGTTGCGTGGGACAGGAGGCGGGGACGGAAAATGTAGATTGTGCAAGAAGTTTGATGAAACCGTTCAACACCTGCTTGCAGGGTGTGAGATCCTAGCAGGAACCGAGTATCTCGGTAGGCACAACAATGCCTTGATGGTACTGGCTGTTAGCTGGGCCGTTGAGAGAGAACTTCTCCCTGCCAATACGGCATGGTACACTGTTAGATGGGAGAAAGGCCACGTCTTAAAGGGGAACGGGTTCAAGTTAAGTTGGGACTTCGAGCATAGGATGAGAAAGACCAGCTCTGTACGCAGACCAGACTTGACATTGGAGGACGAGAAAGCGAGGAAGATCTGGTTAGTGGACATGTCATGCCCTCAAGAGCAGAACATCAAGGAAACGACGAGAACAAAGTTACAGAAGTATCAGCAGCTGGCATTCGAAACCAGAGAAAAGAGAAGAAGGTACAGAGTGGAAGTAGTGCCGGTAATAATTGGATGCCTGGGAGGTGGTGTCGAAGATGCAACCAGAGCAGTGAGAAAGATTATTGGAGATGAGGACAGTGTGATTAGGATAATCACTACAATGCAGAGGACGGTGCTTTCTGAGGGGGAAACAATAATTAGGAAAGTGCTTGGTGGAGTGGTACAGTCAGAATAGTGAACGTACAGCCGAAGCGCATCAGCCTTAGTGTGAACAACTATGGGAACACCTGTACTTCGGTTACCCCCTCCCCAAAATATTTGGTGGGAGGGAATAATGGCTAGAATATGAACTGGCTAATGGAAACATAATAATGTAGGTAGGCAGGACATTGATTCGGAGCCAGTGACCTCCATAAAACGAGCAGGCTTTGATGAGATGACCTAGGAAGTGGTGCCCCTGCCTTGCCAGCTGGGTAGACAGGTAGCCGAAAGCCTCAGCTTGCCTTAATTGGCTGGCAGCTGCAAGTACACTACCTTCAGGTGTTGGAAAACCTGCCCTGTTAGCCCAAAGACTAGAAGAAAATCTGCACAGCAGGCTGATGCCCCTGACCTTAGTTGGTTGAGGATAAACCAGCCTTAAATGCTGAAACAAATCTGCACTAGTCTAAGAATAAAACAATATTCAGACTTGACCCTTGCAGTGGCACGCCTAAACTGACCTTAACTGGTTGGAAGTGCAAGAGTGTACTGTTAAGGTCAAACTGGATATGCGCATCGGGGAGTACTTTCAGGCACTTTAAAGGGCTGTACATCCCTTACTACTTCCTGACTGGATAAGTTGGGCGAGTAAGGGCTGGCCCTGTGGGTGTTTCTTAAAATCCATTTTAATGGTAAAATGTCCTTTCCCCACAAGTTCCCTGAAATGTGCAATGTCTGTTGCGGCCTTACTTGGCTGTATGCTGGGAGCCCGTAGCAGGCTGAGACCCCTTCCACTGTCCTAAATTGGGTGGTGTGCTAGTTGTAATAAAATAACAGCATATCTTTGTCTGCTCGTATACATTTTCGGACGTGAGAATAGCTCATTAAGGATACTTTAAGCATGGATTACCTGTTATATTAATTGGATAGATTTGACTCTCTTCACTCAAGATCTCTTCATTATCTATTTTGTACCTCAGTCGCACTTTGAACTCGTAGACTGCACCGGGCACAAAAGCAATTGAGTATACTTTGTAATTGGTTTTCAGAGACGAGGAGCCAACTTCAGCCCATGTCTGATTATTTCCACGAACGTAAATGAGGGAAGTGTAGGAAAACAGATGTGAACAACCGGCAGTCGACCAAGTCACGTTGGCACCGCCATTATCCATAAGTTCCACGGACAGTATAGTCGGTGGTAGATAAGGATCTGAAATAAAATTGCGGTGTTAAACATTTACCAGACAATTATCTAGGCGATACAAAACCTAGAGTAAGAGAATCTTCGAGCAAGAGGATAATTGGTAATTGTTTTTTGATCATTCTTTAGTTGAAAAGTGTACCAGTGTGTTGAGATGAAGGTTTTCAGAAAATTCCTCCGATTCAGCGAAAGAAGAAAATGAAAGATTCAGTGAACTCAACGTAAAATTCTTACCGCACACGGAAATACCAACGTCGTCCAACGCGATGATAACCTCCGGGTCAGTTTTGGTTGCTTTAAATGTTATCTAAAATAGAAGGCAGTCTAGTTAAATATCGGTCGGTGAATGGATCCAAGAACAAAAGATAGCGAGAAAACGTATAATAAAATATCAGCTTACTCTAAAAACATTCTCAGTCTTCATAACTTTTTCAACAAACTGCCATTTCCTTTCTCGGTCTGAACTAGATTTCCAGATGGTAATAAAAGTCTTATTCAATACAGCAGCCGTACTCTCTTGAAGATCAACTTGTAACTGGCCAGTGCTTCCTCCATAGACGAAATACCAGAACTGGAGGCGGAACACCAGCCCTTTTCCCAAACTCGTGACATAATGATCACTACTGAGGTTATATTCTTTAAGGCCGGGGATTTGTCTGAAGATAACAAATTTTCCGGGGATACCTAAACGGAACAATACATTAATGCATCGTTAATTTGGCTGAATTTTCACATGCTCTTTTTTTCACCTGAAGGACACAAATGTATGGACTAACATTTAACAACTGTTCACCCAAATGGAAGTGAATAATTGTTTTAGCATATACCTCGCAAAATTGTTTTCATATTTATTTTTAAAATTTCTAAAACAATTTTACCGAACCAAGTCGGCTTGTCACCCACTCATCATCCGTAAATAGAACATTTTGAGCACATCCTTAGAGTATTTATCGCTAAAAAGTAAAAGAAATACATATCTTTGAAAACTTTCTTGCCAAATTTCGTTTCCTTTTTTGGTATTGCATGGCACGGCAACTTGGTTTACTTAAGAAAAGTTCTTCCGTAACTTAAACAAAACTGGACGCCATCTTGTTTTGCTCAGAGATAAATAGTGCAGGATATTCCGAGATAGAGGAACCAATCAGATTGCGCAAAAACCACTTTTTACCCGCGAGGTATACGCTAAGCTCAACCATTCGTGCTTAACTATAATATTTGAAGTGATCTACGTCGAGAAGTGACCATTATTCAATAACACCGAACATACAGTACATAAAGCAATGAACATACAGCAAGTTTGGAACATGACTGCATGATGCCTAACGGAATGAAATGGAAAAGAAACCCTCTGGGATGGCATGAAAGGAGTGTATGAAGGAGAAACAATTGGACTGAAATGCAGCAAAATGAGAAAAAAAAATTAGACCAGAAAAGAACAGAGTAGAGATGAATGGATTAATAAATAGAAAACAGGCGAGAACAGGTGAGAACAAGAAAGAGCTGGACCGGAGAACAGAGGACAGAATAGGACAAAATGCAATGGCATAGAATAGGATTGAAATGAATAGAGAGGAGGAGAGTAGAATGGAATAGTGTTGGAAGGAATGGAATGGAAAATGAATGAAATAGAAAGAAATGTGAAGGAATCGAATGTATAGAACACAACAGAATACAAGAACAGCAGAATAGAATAGAGCAGAGCACAATTGAGAGGATGAGCAGAGTACAAGAAGTTTATTTCCTTTAAAAGCAGCAACTTCTAAATTGGTTATTATAACAGCAAAGGGTACTGGGGACAAGCAATGAGCACTAAAATTTCACAAAATCTGACTTGTAATTGTAACATGTTGCCCTCAAGGGATGCAATGCCGAGTGATCGTTTTAAAATAAAATATAAAAACAGTGAAGAATCAGTCAGTCGCGAGTTATCACTTTTTTACCTGAGCAGTTATCCATGGTGTGATCATAGAACGGCATATTTCCTCCTATGGCACCGTTTGTCTCGATATGAGTCACTTCAGTACCGTTACTCGCGATCCACGCGCACAGTCCATCATCGAAGGTGCACTGCTGGCTCGTGCGTTCCACGCAGTAGTGCTGCGTAACATTGCTTGATTGGATACACGACGATCCTTCTGCGCATGGATCTGAAAGGCACGAGGATCGTCCCAAATTCTGAGAAAGTCCTACAAAAGAAAAACGATTCGTGAATACACGGAAAGTGAAATGCATGACTGGAACGGAAAAACATGACACGATAAAGGGTCAAAAACTAATGCGGGCCGTAGAAAATGATTAGGTTTGTAAGTCGTTCAAGGTTAAAAGGATTGTAGGTAGATAGATAGGCAGGTAGGCAGATAGGCAGGTAGGTAGATAGGCAGGTAGGTAGATAGGCAGGTAGGTAGTAGGTACGTAGGTGGGTAGGTGGGTAGGTAGGTAGGTGGGTAGGTAGGTAGGTAGGTAGGTAGGTAGGTAGGTAGGTAGGTAGGTAGGTAGGTAAGTAGGTAGGTAGGTAGGTAGGTAGGTAAGTAGGTAGGCAGGTAAGTAGGTAGGTAGGTAGGTAGGTAGGTAGGCAGGTAGGTAGGTAGGTAGGCAGGTAGGTAGGTAGGTAAGTAGGTAGGCAGGTAGGTAGGTAGGTAGGTAGGTAGGTAGGTAGGTAGATAGATAGGCAGGTAGGTAGTAGGTACGTGGGTGGGTAGGTAAGAGGGTACAAGTGTATAAGCAAACAGGAAGGCAGAGAGAAAGGTAGATACTAGGTAGGATGGTACTTCGTAGGTAGGTTGTTAAGCAGGTAAGTTGCTACGTACGTAGGTTGGTAAATCAGTTGGTACGAAGGTAGGTGGGTAAGTAGAAAAGCAGATTGGTACGTAGGTATGCAGGTTGGTAGGTAAAATAGTGGAGGAATAAGTAGGTACGTAGGTACGTAGGTAGATAGGTAGGTTGCTCGGTACGTAGATTGTTAAGTAGGTAAAGGTAGGTAGGTTGGTAACGAGGTTACTAATTACGTAGGTTGGTAAATTTAGGTACGTAAGTTGTTAAGAAGGTAGGTAGCTAGTCTGCTGGATATGTAGGTTGGTATATAAGTAGGCAAGTTGGTGGGTACATAGGAAGGCAGTCACAACGTTCGCAGGAAAGAGCAATCTTCCCTTACCATGACTGTAAATATCCTGAACTTCAGAGGACTGCACCAATCGCTTCCATATAACCAAGTCATCGATTACCAAGCTGGAGAACCTCTTCCCTGAGGATGTTTCCTCGAACCCGACGGCAACATTCTGTCCCCTTAACGCGGTATCCACTTTTTCAGGTGACATGGTACTTGCCACAACATTTCCATTTTCATAGTAAGACAGTCCACTAGTGCTGGTCCACGTGGCAGTCACGTGAAACACCCCCATTGGCATACATCCTCTTTCGATTTTCCAAGCATGAGTAAGATTTCTGAACGTGATAAAGAAGTTCCCTTTTTCGACATAGATATAAAATCCCACTCGACCTGTCTGGAGAATCACACTTCCGGAGATGAACTGCAACCAGAATGAAACTGAAATACCGTCAGGACATGTATAGGGTTCTCCCAGACAGGCATCTGTCAGACGATCTAAAAGAAGACATGGAATATAAATGAAGAAAAGATAGTTGATTTTATGAGGATAGACAAGGGTTATAATCACGACAACAGCAATGGACCAATTCATACCCAGAAAAATAATGACATCTTAGAACTCAAGATTCGAGTTAACGAGATAAGACTACTGCGTTATAGTAAAATTTAAAAGTGTCTATTTTATACTGGATACCCTACCAGCTAGCTAAGCTCTTCTCCCTAGAGGTCCAGTAAGGGCCACTCCTAATGGGTCCAGAGTTACTACAGGAGGAAACCGGGGTACCCGGAGAAAATGTGCAATGCTTGGAAGAACGAAACTGGACAAAACTTTTCAAATATGACCAAGGTAATTTTAACCACATAACTGCATGGAGCCGGAATCAAGCCCTAGTCACACTGGTGATAGACACACACACTACCACTGTGCCACCAGCACCCCCAATAAAGACAAAGACAAATGAAAAGCACTTTAAATTTCGACTAAATTTCAAAGTTATGGATTGACCAGGCGGAAAACGTAATCTCAAAAGGAATATCAAAGCCCAGCAAAATATCTTTACGAAAGCCATCGAGTCGAACACAATAGTAAATCGTAATATTTAATAAAGTTCTAACGTTTCGTTGTATTAATCACAACATCATCAGAGAATAATTTACATAACTGCCTAAAGCCTAAGTATATAGTTACAAGGTGTAATAATATTCATGCATTAACCAATCAGAGGACGTACTAAAAATAAAAGTTACAGGTATGAGAACACAAACAACATGGAAGAGTAAAGAAGAAATTATAAAAGGAAAAGTGGTGCTGTGCCAATATTGGCATTTAAAGAAGGTTTAAGATTGCGAATGAGTAGACTTTCTCGTAAGAGAAGTTCGGACTTATCTTACGAGAAAGTCTACTCATTCGCAATCTTAAACCTTCTTTAAATGCCAATATTGGCTCAGCACCACTTTTCCTTTTATAATTTCTTCTTTACTCTTCCATGTTGTTTGTGTTCTCATACCTGTAACTTTTATTTTTAGTACGTCCTCTGATTGGTTAATGCATGAATATTATTACACCTTGTAACTATATACTTAGGCTTTAGGCAGTTATGTAAATTATTCTCTGATGATGTTGTGATTAATACAACGAAACGTTAGAACTTTATTAAATATTACGATTTACTATTGTGTCCGACTCGATGGCTTTCGTAAAGATATTTTGCTGGGCTTTGATATTCCTTTTGAAATTTCAAAGTTATCTTCTACCTGAAGATGTCACCGTTTTTCGCAAAATGTTTTGTGTTATACTTTTTAAAGTTGTCAGCTGTTTATGGATTTTCAATGGACCAAATCGCCCAATGTTTTTTTTTCACGCTTGTAGCGACCGAATTCAGATCATGTGACATTCAACTGGACACTTCTGTACAATCCTACTCTTGCATAATTTGGATTATATCAAATATCACATATAGTCATTATTGGCTGCAGGCCAGTGCAATATGCGAACACACGACTAAACGTCTGTCAGCGCCTTCAGTTGGAACAAAGATTGATGCAGTTGACTAATCTTCAGGTTTTCAATGGGCTAAATTTCAAACATGCTTGATCCAAGTTGAAGGTTGAAAGTTTAATGTCACGCAACACGTCTATTATTCACACTCATAGTATCTCGTCTTCCCCTTGTACCCTCCAATTTCCTCAAATTCACTAGTCAAACTGCGTAGACAATTATACCTGTAGTCAGTGCTCCCATTCCCGAATGATTCAACTTGGCCACATTTCCGAGATCAGCAGACTTGACAATACGGGCATCTCCTACGGACCAAGTATAAAAAAAGACCTTGGAATTTCGAATCTACGTGTAATTGTGACCTTATTTACAGTTCTATAACGACACATCTTATTTGACGCACTACTCACATACCATGTCTGGTAAAATGTAGGTATTCAACGTTGTCCACAAAAAGTCGTCCAAACGGAATTATATTGAAAGACCAGTAATGCATTGCAAGATCTTTCATTGAATCTGGAAGCGTATCTAAGGGGAAATGAAGATGCACATCATTTCCTAGTTACAACTGTAGAACTAACTTGCTACTGTCTGATTGAGAGAAGGATTAATGAATTGACTGAGTGGATTGACAATGGATTGATTGAGTGATAGCTTGAAGGATTGACTGAAAGACAGGTTCATACATTCATGGATTGACTGATTGAGTAACTGACTGATTTGAGCATTGATCTATTGATTGACTAACTGACTGATCGATTGATTGACTGACTGACTGACTGATTGATCGATTGATTGATCGATTGATTGATTGATTGATTGATCGATTGATTGATTGATAGGACTAAAAGATCGACAAGATCGAGACTTGGCCACGACGAATGTGCCATCAGCCAATCAGCAGACTAAAAAAACATCCCACGTGGCACATGATCATCAGTTACCCATAGTCTTTGAAATACCCATTACGTCATCATGCTACACGCTTTTTCTCACCTGGTGTAACTGACATTTCGCAAAAGAATCCAGTTCTGTCAGAGTCACAGCTACAAAACTTCTCGCCATCGCGTTCTTGGCAAGTCTGATTACCCTCACACTGCGAATCATTGGTGCAGGTAATGCGATCTGAACATAATGGTCCAATAAATCCGGACGGACAACTGCAGTAGCGTTCCTGGTTCTCAGGCATAATCTCGCACGTGCCACCATTCAGGCAACTTTTTCCAGAGTAGCACACTGGCGTTTCACAATAGGTTCCCGTGAAACCAGAGTTGCATACACATGTCTGCTGTGTGCTATTGCCATTTGTTGAGCAGTACCCACCTTCAGGAGAACATGGTAGCGCACAATCGGTCGCCTCCGCAGCTGAAAGAGAGCAGGAATGTCAAAACATAGAGTTGGATCGATAAGGCGCCATTACGCGAGGCAACTTTGTCTCGCCATCTTGTTGCGAGGAAAGTCGCAGTAGATCTTGTATCGTGTATTATATTCTGCAGTCACCCCAACTTGTAACATTTTTGTTGCTGCGAGCGTTTCACGAAGTTCAACCAAGGGCTATCTTTCGCAACGATTGCAGCAATGCTGCAACAAACTTTTGAGGCATTGCCCAGAGTAACATCCTTCGTGCAACTTGTCTCGCACCGGTAATCGTGATTAGCTAATGAAAATGTACGACATGTTTATTCTTAGACTTTTTCGGCTGTCGTTCCGCGAAACGTTGCACAGAATAACGACTAGTGCAGCACTCCATATCGTGCAACTGCAACGCGACTGATTCAGGGGCTAAGACACCAGTTGCAAGATACGTTGCAAAGCGTAACAGTGCCTACAGTGCTAGCAAATAATATATGGGCTATAGGGAGGTTGTAATGAGAATAAGTTGACAAAAAGTGCGCCAACGTAAACCCTCACAAACGTTGTAAATGACCACGTTTGTTAATCCTTTGACTCCCAGAAACCTCTCCTAAGCTAAATAAAATTCTCTAGAGGTAGCCGCAATAAAGTATATTGGCTACAAGAGTCAGGGAGTAACAGTAAACGAAATAACTAATCGCTAACAAAATATAAGCAGCCATGTTGCTTCCACTCTTATGAAAACTTGCTTCAACGATGAAAACAGTATTAAAAAGTCGGTTGTTTCCTAAGTTAGTTTGAGTTGCTTGTTGCCGTATTTAAATCAAAATGTATGCATGATGACGGGATCTTCTCGCGTTTTTTTACAGGCTGCATGTCATTGTAATACTGAAATATTAAATTATTTTCCTCATTTATAAACAATGGTATAAACGCTAGGGAAAAGCTAACAACTATTGCTATGCTTTTCTCAAGTTTTACGACTATCTACTTCGTGTCCGTTCTACTGTATACCGTACACAGGATGAAACATCGCCCTCTCTATGTTCTTTACAACAAAAAAAGAAATTATCAATTCAATTTAGCTTCACTGTTTTTTCGTTGCCCAAAGACACAGCTTTAGACTCTTGCCATTGAAAAGGCTCAGCACGAGCGTGATTACACAACTAACCTCGAACACATTATAATAAACCAGCTGCGGATTATTCGATTTGTCTGAAACTGAGGTAGAATATTCGAGAACCTTCTATAGCTTAATCATGCCACTAAAAGCTACAACGTGGCATCATGTACTTCACTGATGCATAAAAATCTTCCTTGTGAAGAAGCAGGCTTGAGGCTCGACGTGGCGTAGGAGGAGATGAGCCAGGACAAGCTCAGCAGTACAGTGAAAATCTGCATTTAAGACATTCCGTCTCAGTTTATTTTCACACACTGCTGACATAAAAATGTTCAACGCCGGTCAAACCCGTTAGGGGCAGATATTGGGGAAAGGTCAAAGTGGTACTTCTTGAACGAGTAAAACTCAAGTTGTCTAGTAGGTCGGTTGCTTGGCTGATTAAAATAGTAAATTAAAAACAAAATACTTAGGTATACACCGAGTAAAGGACCGCAGAACTGTCCACCGATTGAGGATTGTAGCCCGGTGTAACCATATTAAAAGAAATTAATTCGACGCTAAGTAAGAATTATTTTAAAAACTCAACGTTTCGGTAAACTCGACTAACTTCTTCAGGAGTGAAAACTATCAATCAAGTTACTGGCCTCACCAAGCCATGATAATCGCCTTACAATTAAGATATAATAACATGCAGAGCCAAAAGATTGTGGAACTGCTGAAAATGATGACAGAAAATTCAAACATTTTAATCGAAGGCCCTCGTTTGAGAGTGGAACATGTTTCACTGTCTGAAGATATACCTTCACTTAAAATGTTAAGATTTTCTGGATTTAGTTTCAGCATTTACTCAACCTCTTGGCGCTTGGAGCATTCTACCGTTCTATTACGATTAACAAATAACCATAACACTGTTATAAAAGTAGGCTCGAAGTGGACTGTAGACAAAAAGGTGGAAGTACTCAAACATCAAACGTTATATTGTAAATGAATTAACCTACAGTAAACCTCTGTTAAATGAATTCAATCCAACTCTTTGCATTTATTATAAGAATTTTACATTTCTACGAAGTTGAAGCCATTGCTCGCATGAGTACCGGCCAAGGTCAATGTGGCAACAATATATTAGCAGTTTAGATGCGATAGTATACACACCGCTATCAAGAAAGTAATATAATAATAACGTGAGTACATGCAAAGAAAATAAGACAGTAAAACTGAACGAAGGCTTATTAAATCGAAATGAAAATCTCTAGCAGCTTTTGAAGTAAACTACATAGTTCATTGACATGCAAAGACAAAACAGGAACACGGATTAACGTGATAAAGAGATAAATAAGGAATGGAAACTAACTGGGTAAATGGAAGAGCGAACTGAGTAAATCAGAATCTGGGGATCGGCCTATGAAATCACGTGCACAGGAACAGTGGACCCCAGAAGTGATCATGAACCACTTGGTTTTTTTATGCGGAACAAGAGGATCGATGGTGAAACTTGCAATGATAAACATTATCATCTGCCACTAAATGTAACTAACGCAAAAGTGTAGCCCACCACAACTCGCTGCCAATGAAATGATGCGAATATGTACCAAATGAGTGTGAAGTACAAAATGCCTCCGATAGCTTCATAATCATTTCGCACGACTATGCGAAAAATGAATGTGAAGCTATCGGACACATTCAGGTAAATATTGACTCCAAAAAGTGATACTGACATTCAAGAACTTTAAGGGTGGAACTATCGAGATTTATGAAACGGAAAACTGTTGTTTCGAGCATGAGCTGTTTATCAGGAGGAAACATAGGTTAGGCATTTTGATTGATCGACTTTAATTTGGAACTTCTTTTTATTGTATATGTAAGCCTTAGTTTGTGAGGTTTGTACTAAAAACGTCAGTTTTTCACTTTATAAATCTCCTTAATATGCCAGATCATTGTACAGGGTGTATCAAAAATACTGCAAACACTATAATTTGCATAAGTAGATACTGCAAATAGCATTTCAATGCCTGTGCAACTAATTATGCTTCTGGGATTTGAAAATACGTTTTAATTTTCCTTGTTATTAGAATAACCACACAGTACGAATTTCGACATCCTCAAGCATGAATTGTGTTTACGCACCCTTGGGATCAATTAGTGCTAAATTATGCAACTTTCATAAATATCTGATTTCAAAAGAGTTTGCGGGTTTTTTGATACACCTTGTATATCGTAGCACATTGCTTATGCGGCATTCTGCTTCAGGCACCAGGCGAGAAATTTCTCTTGGGGGTTTAGGGTCTTGTTCACCTCGTGGTAACAATGGCACGGGTTTTGATAGCCGAACCTCTCCTTTGCTAAGCTAATGTTGTGTGTTTTTTACAGTTATCCAGATAGATATAATTCCATATTTAAACATTTTTTTAACAATATAGCTGATTACTATATAGCAAATGATCTGGACACCACGTCCCGGAAAACGAAGCAAAATCAGAGATCATTTTGAAGTCGACCGGTTGCTCATCACTAGAAGTTTCGTATCAAGATCATAAATTACCTCAAATTGTAACTTATAATGAATGAATAGACTAACAAGCATTTAATAAAAGACAACCAATGACTAAGCAACATGCGTTAGCAAATTTTATCAAAAAATGTATAATTTCCAATGACATTCCAAACATCTTTTCGAAACCATTGACCCTCTTTCAAACTCAGTGCATAAAATTAGTCCAAGTCGCTCACTACTTACTGGACTTGTAGAAGCCGTTGCAGAAAATCCACAGCCAGAGGCATACCCAAAACATCGCGGAAACCTAGAAATGACATTTACACACAATGAAGATATACTCTAAGTATCGATAATAGGTATAGGAATATCAGCTCACGGATAAATTTGAGGTAGAAGATCCAGTCGCGTTGGCTGTTCGCCGCCTCCGTATATTAACGAAGAGCATACCCGTTGTACAAACACTATGGCGCGTTCCAAGAAATGTTTCTCATAAACTCAGAACGTATGGACGGCAGGGAAAAATTACATACCAAGTTTTAAATATGGAAATTGCGTCGTCATTGTGGGGACATAACGTGGTCTTATGCACCGTTATGCGAAAGAAAAAATGCGTACTTTTGGAGAATTCAGCAAATGAATATTTGAATGTTTATTGCACGACATACCACATTCATGAAGACGGACTTCTTTTATATCAAGGTCCCTTATGTTGTTGAGTGGTAGTATACTTAGTCCTAACTGTAACCTCTAGGCCGTATTCTAGTTCGTACAGAAATTGTGCAAGTGTAGTTGGAATATTTCAGCGATAGAATCACCAGGCGGGAATCGTAGTCGTGTAATAAGTATCAGAGTCCAGCATATAACACGGATAGGCATTTTAAATTGAGAAACAACTATTATAAAATTTACTTGTTTCTCAATTTAAAATGCCTTTCCTTCGCGTTATATGCTGGGCTCTGATATTTATTACACGACTAGCAGGAATATTAAGCAACTCGACCACAGAGCTCAACAGAATCTATACATTTCATCCGTTATTCCAACAAATTTTCAACGATACCAATTCTTCCCACTGGCGATGACATTTCCCGTCTTTACTAACGGTACTAAAATTTTTAAGGGGGCGGGAATTTATGACGAAGATGTGAAAATTAATCGCTCCATTGTGGTACGATGTAGGTTATTTTGAAATGCTGTCGTCAATCTTCATTTAAGAAGTCTCTGATCAGGATCTCTTTGAGCATGAGGCGATTTTCATTAAGGATTTCAGCGTTTCGTTACATAGAGAATTTTAGCTCAGGCTGAAGTCTTGGACCAGTTAACCGGGGTGATGAAAGATTGGAAAATTACCTTTGATTACATCACAAAAATTCCAACGTAAGCTGTGCTTTTGAAATATTAGCCAAGGTTTAAAGTCTTCCATAGCTGAACTATCATAAGCAACAGCTGATGTGTCGGACACTATGCATTAGTACTTTTAGAAGTCGCTAGTCGTTATAGAAACCACTTATAGTGCACGCCATACTAAAGGGTTAGAAATCAACTCAAATGACATTCAGTTGTCGGCATCATTAGGAGTCATTTGCAGTTTAAATAAGTTCTGAGGAACAGCGTAAGGTGGCCACGTAAAAGGAAGGGAAGTGCTTATCCTCGTCATACAACAACCGAACACAGAAGTGTACTTTTAAGTAGAACTATAAACACCACGACAAAGACAGTTATGTCTTCTCCTAAGTCACATTTCTTAAATTCACTAATTGCTTTCAAGAAAACGGAGACTGATTTCTTAATCATATTTGCCTCATTATAGCATTTTCAATGACTTTAAGACAACGGCCAAGTCACGAAGACTTAAAAACATCGAAACAGAACTCACCTTCGAACGGTCACACGATCTTGCTCGGTAAATTCTCACTTTGCAGTTGTCAATATGTTCAAAGTATCAAGTTGGAGAAGTAACACCTGAATGAAATAACGAATCACTGTTTTCAAATTCACTTTCTTAATGCCACGTTTCACCTTCGATGCCTGCCAAAATGTACGGTCGAGTTGGTTGAAGTTTGAGCAAGGACAAAGATTAAAAAGGCCAATGGTGTCACTGAACTAAGCTGGGAATCCTAAAAGGTCTGACAACCGTCATAAGTATGTGAATTCCCACGAAGCCAAACACAATGTCGGTATCATAAATAACATAGTTTAAAACAATAACAAAAATCCCATGGCTTTTGTCGTTACGCTTCGCAGGTAATTTGAACAAAAGGAGATGGAATTTTAAGACAAGTATCACGTTGAGTCTGGAGAATAACGTGGGTTGTGAAACTAAATTCACCTTTTCACTGCGTGACTACTGAAAAGACAAAATAGAAATTATATTAAGGTTTTGCCCAGTTTAAAATGCGACGAGGAAGGATCTTCTTTCGAAACGTTAGTTTTTTGGCTTCGTATTTTCATCAATATTTGCAACCTTAAAACGTTTGCTAGTTCATAAAAAAACACCAATTCAATATTACTATTTAAGACAGACTACATTTGCGGTGACAAATGCATTACTTTGACACCAAACACCACGGGGTTTCCACAAGTTTGCATGTCAGAAAACTCGGACAGAAATTGCAGCACGTTGGCTTTCCAATCAATGGTGGTTGCCACAAAAAGCACCCTTGGAAAACTTTACAAAGCTCTTATGTTTATTAAAGATAAAAATGTAATTTAATAACCTTTACCTGCGTTTTGGGGCATTTAATATTATGAACCGAAAGAAGAGCGATGGATACGAGTTTCAAATTACTAAGACTCTTCTTGCACTCCAACAAGCACAGAATAAAGTAAGTCTTATGATACGAACTGTGATGCAAACGTTTAGTTAAACCTGAATTTTGCTTTATCGAAAAATAGTTATGGTGACCAATTAGCTGCGACCATTCAATTCGAACCTGTTCCTGATCCAGCCACTGACGTTTTAAAAGATGCCAACGTAGCTGAAATGAGAAACTTGGACATGACCACAACACTGGTCGTAATGCACAGCGGACTCACTCAGTGTGCTTGACAAGATGGAAGACGTTATTTCGCAGGTCTCAAAGTGACCTCAAGTGTCGATTTCACAATTTTACTGATGCTACTCCTTTCCCAAACTCCAACCGTAATCGCCAATCCCATCTTTAAGCCTTAAGTCAAGATCAGTGTTTAGTCTAAAGTTTCAATTCAGATATTTGACGAAATTTCAGTCTCAGACCAGCGAAATAATTTTCTCCTGTCAAGATGTCATGTTTCCCAGGAATGCAGCACGGCTTTCATCCACGGCTTTCATCCACGTCTTTAAACTGAGGGATGGATTAATTTACGACATTACTTTCATATCTTTCTGGTTTCGTCTTTGGTGGTGAAGCGTAACATACCAAGGTACCGCGCAACGGAATGACGCGATATGCGAAACATGTTGCGTTTAAAAAGAGATGTGTTTACGCCGTACCTGTCGTTCTCGACGAAGCGTTTCAGCGTTTGGTTAAAAAAGTTTAAGTCTTTCCATACAGGACAACATAATGACTGTAGGCCTGATTCGCATCAGAAGCCCAGAAAACTTCTTCAGAGTAAGAACCATGACAGCATGCGAATTTTCAACTACACCTTTTGCTGTTCATGACCAGAAAATATACTATCATTAACGCCAACCTCAAACTCATTAACGCAAAAATACATTCATTTTATTCAATCGACATTCACTTACATAGATACGCAACCATTTGCATCAAAGGGCATTCCATAGTGCTAACAGGCGACCATTAACACCATTCTACTATACATCAGGGATAATAATATTTCAAATACGCAAGAGAAATATCTTGCCTACTTGAAGTTTTATTATCCCCGAGCTGTAGTAGAATGGTGTTAATGGTCGTCTATTGGCGCTATGGAATGCCCTTTGATGCAAATGGTTGCGTATCTATGCTAATAAATGTCGATTGAATAAAATGAATGTATTTTTGCGTTAATGATAGAATATTTTCTGGTAATGAACAGCAAAAGGTATCATTAACATCATCCCATTCACTTTCCAAAACAACGTTCTCCACTGTCGGGGACTGGGCCATGGAAAATAGACACGTCATCAGCACGTCACAAGACATCATGAACACACAAGAGGGGTGAGTTGATTATGACGAGATTGTAGTGTGAGTAATCTATAGAGAGTGAAAGGGATCTTGTGTGAGATTAATAAATTTTCAAAAAAATCAGTGACTTTGTCTTGAATACATTCTTGGGAGGCGAAGAAATTCAGGCCACCACTTTTTAGCACATTTTTGCACACAATTAGTGAGAAAGTTATAGACAAATTAAGATTGGCAACTCAGCAGTGATTTTATCACAACTTTTCCCATGTACTTCCCATCACTAGCCAAACACTACGAACAGCGACGACACGATAAAAATTCTTTAGGCCCCACTTAAGCAATACGATTGACGCATACATTCGCCCATACGATTCATTAACGTGGCACATACAATTTACTCTAAACAACTCGATTCTTGCTTTCTACAGGCTGACAAATGTAGCAATATGTCCTGGAGACTCCTGCGACTAAATCATACCCATCAGGAAAAGCAATCATACGCAACAATCGAAGCGTATGACTGTGACCTTAAGGTTCGTTTACACTTGTGATTTTGTGCCTCGCGATTGACATCTTGGAGTATGTGTTTAACTGAAGAGTTCAACAAACCGCTGACCTTATAGGGTTAGGGTTAAGACTCGTTTACACTTGTGATTTTGTGCCTTGCGATTGACATCTTGGAGTATGTGTTTAACTGAAGAGTTCAACAAATCACTGACCTTATAGGGTTAGGATTAAGCCTCGTTTACACTTGTGATTTTGTGCCTTGCGATTGACATCTTGGAGTATGTGTTTAACTGACGAGAACACCACAGATAAACCGTAGCGAATCAAAAGCGGATATCTTGCTGGATAGATTGTCATGGGTTTAATGCATATACCAGGATGACAATCCCAACGTATCAAAATCGCAGACGCAAACAGGCCTTCAGGACGTTATGTCAGAATTTACCAGCAAATCATTGTTAAATTCGAGCGTATTTTTGAACGAACTGTCGTGGAATAGTCCTGAAATTTCCCCTGAGCACCTTCCTCGGTTCGACAGACTCTGCAAGAACACCGGAAATATGGAATATGAAATACGGAAGAAAAATAAATTTGGCAAAACGCGAGAAATTCGCAGCAATTTCTGCGGCGACTGTTGTGTTGGGGTTTGTGTAGTTTACAGAACAATAATTCCGATTAAGAAAGCATCAAATAACTCTTAAAATGGGAGATATCAATATTCTAACATAAAACGGAGGTACGATCTAGTTCAAGCCATACAACAATTTTCTTCACTTTGATTCTCAACACATTGGATTACTCTGAGTCGACATCCAGAAGTTCTCTCTGTAATGCCAAAGAACTACATATCTGTTGTTCGAACACAATATCACAAGGCGCTGCTGTGTTCTTCTTGAAGAAAGATGGACGAAAAAAAGAAAGATGAAGTAGCACGAAACAATACGATATGACGCGCAATGACACGACGAATATACAATTATTTTATTCGCGAAGATTTCTGTTAATAACAACGAGTATCGCCCCATAAAAATTGTCCCCAGTAATTCGTCGTTCCTTCCGACCGAAAAGCGCTAGGCGATCGTACGAGAAACTACTGTTACCTTCGGGCGTAAAAGATATTAAACCAAAGGTGCAGTTGAGCTACAAGCGCAAAGTTCAAAGTGGATTGACAGTTTTCGGCTTCTGAAGATCATGTATCCCATCCTTGTCTATCGTGCGGATGATAAAACTTGGCATGTGTATTAAGAAACGTTTCTGGATCTAAGGAAGAAGACCAAGACACCTACGTCACAAACCATTCGAGTGGCTAATTGATAGGTGGGTAGGTAGATAGGTAGGTAGATAGGTAGGTAGGTAAGTAGGTAGGTAGGTAGCTAGCTAGCTAGGTAAATAGGTAGGTAGGTAGGTAGGTAGGTAAGTAGGTAGGTAAGTAGGTAGGTAGGTAGGTAGGTAGGTAGGTAGATAGGTAGGTAGGTAGGTAAATAGGTAGGTAGGTAGGTAGATAGGTAGGTAGGTAAATAGGTAGGTAGGTAGGTAGGTAGGTAGGTAGGTAGGTAGGTAGGTAGGTAGCTAGCTAGGTAAATAGGTAGGTAGATAAGTAGGTAGATAGGTAGGTAGCTAGGTAGCTAGGTAGCTAGGTAGCTAGGTAGCTAGGTAGGTAGCTAGGTAGCTAGGTAGGTAGCTAGGTAGGTAGGTAGATAGGTACGTAGGTAAATAGGTAGGTAGGTAAATAGGTAGGTAGGTAAATAGGTAGGTAGGTAGGTAGGTAGGTAGGTAGGTAGGTAGGTAGATAGGAAGGTAGGTAGGTAGGTAGGTAGGTAGGTAAATAGGTAGGTATGTAGGTAAATAGGTAGGTAGGTAGGTAGGTAGGTAGGTAGGCAAGTAGGTAGGTAGGTAAATAGGTAGGTATGTAGGTAAATAGGTAGATAGGTAGGTAGGTAGGCAAGTAGGTAGGTAGGTAGGTAGGTAGGTAGGTAGGTAGGTAGGTAGGTAGGTAGGTAGGTAGGTAGGTAGGTAGGTAGATAGGTAGGTAGGTAAATAGGTAGGTAGGTAGGTAGGTAGGTAGGTAAATAGGTAGGTAGGTAGGTAAATAGGTAGGTAGATAGGTAGGTAGATAGGTAGGTAGATAGGTAGGTAGATAGGTAGGTAGATAGGTAGGTAGGTAGGTAGGTAGGTAGGTAGCTAGGTAGGTAGGTAGATAGGTAGGTAGGTAAATAGGTAGGTAGGTAAATAGGTAGGTAGGTAAATAGGTAGGTAGGTAAATAGGTAGGTAGGTAGGTAGATAGGTAGGTAGGTAGGTAGATAGGTAGGTAGGTAGGTAGGTAGGTAGGTAGGTAGGTAGGTAGGTAGGTAGGTAGGTAGGTAGGTAAATAGGTAGGTAGGTAGGTAAATAGGTAGGTATGTAGGTAAATAGGTAGGTAGGTAGGTAGGTAGGCAAGTAGGTAGGTAGGTAGGTAGGTAAATAGGTAGGTATGTAGGTAAATAGGTAGGTAGGTAGGTAGGTAGGCAAGTAGGTAGGTAGGTAGGTAGGTAGGTAGGTAGATAGGTAGATAGGTAGGTAGGTAAATAGGTAGGTAGGTAGGTAGGTAGGTAGGTAGGTAGGTAGGTAGGTAGGTAGGTAGGTAAATAGGTAGGTAGGTAGGTAAATAGGTAGGTATGTAGGTAAATAGGTAGGTATGTAGGTAAATAGGTAGGTAGGTAGGTAGGTAGGTAGGTAGGTAGGTAGGTAGGTAAATAGGTAGGTAGGTAGGTAGGTAGGTAGGTAGGTAGGTAGGTAGAGTAGGTAGGTAAGTAGGTAGATATGTAGAAAGGTAGGTAGGTTGGTAGCTAGGTAGGTTGGTAGCCAGGTAGGTAAAAAAAGGTAAAGGTAAAGTGCTTTTATTTATACTGGATAACCCTATCAGCTATCTGAGCTGGTCTCCCTAGAGGTCCAGTAAGGGCCTACCCTCATGGGTCCAGTGTTATGACAGGAGGAAACCGGAGAACCCGGAGAAAACCTGCGATGCTTGGTAGAGTAAAACTGGGCAACACTCTTCTCACATGTGACCGAGGCAGCCTTTAATCAGATTACTGCACGCGGCCGGAATCGAACCCTAGTCACAGTGGTGAGAGACACGTGCACTACCACTGTGCCACCAGCACCCACAAAAGCTGGCTTACTGGCTGGTTGGCTGACCAGCCATGGGCTATCCCGCTGGCAGGCTGGTGAGTTGATTGGATGGTTAGCCGATTGGTCGGTTGTTATTTTGCTAGATTGGTTGGTGAGTGTTTAGTGAATAGGTTGGTTGGTAGGTGGATGGCTGGTAGATATGTTTGTTAGTTATTTAGTAGGTGGATTGTTTGGCAGGCTGGTAGGTAGTTAGGTTAGTAGGTAGTTTGGCAGGTGGTTGGTTGGTTGGTTGGTTGGTTGATAGGTGGGTGGTTGGTCGGTTGGTTGGTAGGTGGTTAGTTTGGTAGGTGGGTTGGTCGGTTGGCTGAATGATTGGTAAGTGGGTCGTTGGTTGGGTCATTGGATTGTCTCAACAATCAACGTCAAAGCATATGCATATGAATTGAATCTCCCATACCTCTACGATGCATCGTTCAATCAAACCTTCAGCTTCTTTGATCGACAAGTCTTAAACGGTAGACAGGATTAACATTATAAGCTTGAACGTACATGTAACTTATAAATACGTATTACCAAGTATCAAACATTAATATGCTGACCTGAGCTGCTGAGAAGAGTTTCAGAATTCATTACAACGTCAGCAGAATGTCATTCTTTTCAAATGTGTAAAGTTAAGCTACTTTTTAAAATGCGTCGCCGTACTAACTTGCTTAAACTCCCAAATCTTGAACTACAAAGTATCATTTAGTAAAAAGATCATCACATTTCCTCGTACAACCTATGTTGAACCTACCTGGTTTGTAGAACCTATCCAAAATTCCCAATGTAAAGAATGCTCCATAACCATGAGCGGCAAATGGAACCTGTGGAAGACATATGGAAGCTACATTCAAATCTGTATTAAGGTCTCAACATCAGCTTTCAGCTGGTATTTGAAGAGACGGTTCGAGCGGATCCCACACCAAAACTATTCACTTTGCAAAAAAATCAATGAAGCCTTTGTACCTTTTGTTGAGAAGCTAAATAATCCATGAAATACAGTGCGGGCCCACTGTGTTCATCATATCCAGCCAGCAGTAGGTTAACGTTGTAGGGTGTCTAAAGACAGTAAAAGTAATTAAAACGTGTGAACGTTAACTGAACTGAAAAGTGGTAAAGTTGGTTGTGTGAAACATTGGTATAAGTGGCTTGAAAAATTTAATTTTATTCTTATTTAATTCTTTCAATCTTTATTTCACACATTTTGTGAGTTGGAACGCATTGCACCATATGCTAAATGGTATCAAGAATCAACATTAATGCATGTCTTAAATGTTGTGTAATAATACCGTCTGGGGCTCAGAAATCGTTTTCCGAGTAGGGAGCTTGATGATCGTTCGTCTATCTCAACATATATCCAAGCTCACATTTCTAAATCTAAAACAGTATAAGTTCTTGGTAAGACATCTCACCAGTAATCACAAGGTTCCTGGTTTGATCCCATCTGGGCTTAGATAAACTTTTTGAAGATTTCAGGCTGACAAAGCTCATCCAGAGCTTACAAACATTTTCTGGCGATTTAAGCTGGACAAACATTTGTACATGATTTACTAATTCTTTTGTGTTCAAATCTGTTTACTAATGAAGCAAAGACAGCTGGAACAATCTAGTATTAGACAATCTTAACTGACTAATTTTGGTTGGTACTAAACATTTATTAATAAAGCCAAAGGGTCAGGGAACTACCAAAACATGTGAGTGGAACTACCAAAACATGTGAGTGGAAATACTGAAGTTTTGAGCAAAGACCATTCACTCCAACAAAGGTCTTTTGCTCACAACTGTAGTATTTACTCTTGCAAGTTTCAACAGTTCTCTCATGCTTTTGGATTTTTACAACATTGCCTACATAGCATTCTACTTTTATTATGATCCTCTGGCTAACACCAGACAATTTTGCTCTTCAAGGGAACATGTTTAGGACCAGACAGAGTTAATGCACATGCAGTTGCCTGGAGACCATATCATGATAATCATGTACTGTATATACAGAATGTGGCTTTGGATAATCCTGACTATACAGCTACTGTAATGAAACATTCTGTAACTATTAATGGAGACTAAAAGAGTGGTGTTAAGATGTATCAGTGCATGAGAGTGTCAAAAATGGTGTCCCTTTAATGGGTACAGTTTGATTTCTATTAAGAGCTTTAGCTGTACTTAAAAACTCGTTAATAACTCACAAAGAAAACACACAAGATTTTGACTCCTAATTAGTATGTTGTAAATCTGACACAGAATACTAATTAGAATTATGAATTTTTCCCTTTGATTTTCTATGTTGAAGTTTACTAAAACTTCAAAATAACCAGTAAACATGGCCATCTAAATGTATTCATATTTTAAGAAAGATACAATATTTGCAATCCGATCTGTGTGGGATTTAGTACAGCTTGCCTTGTAAATCCCATACAAATCACCCACTCATATTGTATCTATTACTTACCCTACTTCGAAGATAATCTGCAAGCTCTTTTCGGGTGAAGTTTGCTGCTGCATGGGGTGAAAGTTCATAACCTATGTGTTGCCAAGGAAATATTACAATGACATGATATGAAACAATGTAAAAGTGTACAAAGTAGTTAATACTGACACAAAGCTGTGTATTAAGAATAAGATAACTGTGTCATTATTTTTAAAAGAGTGCACATTAGTCTGAACAAATAAGGTAGGAGGTACCATATTTCTCGGCATATAAGTCAACCTTGCATATAAGTCAGCCCCTTATTTTTTGACCAAAAAATCATGATTTTTATTATACCCTGAGTATAAGTTGAGTCCTTCAAATTAAATAGTTACCTGACACAGAATAGCATTCAAAGAAACTTTAATAACATGGCAAATCTATTACAGCATATTTTCTTAATCTTTTAGAGTTTATTTTAAGATAGAAAATTACACGAACGATTGGCACATTTTGTCTTTGGTAGATCTTTTATTTTGTCAGAATGTTTCCACCAGTCTCTAACATGTTTCTCACTAACACTAAACTTGCAGCTGGCAGCAGAGTTGTTTGACTTTTCAGCCAAGCCAACAACCTTCAACTTCATTGAAGCTACAAACATACAGTATATTTCAAGATACAAATCATGCTTTGTATCTTCGTCATTTTGGAGGCATGTTGAAGTCTTTACACCGTAAGAATGAGGTTTATAATAAATTATGCCAACCATGTTGATGTGCCCATTCACTAGCAATGAGCTGATGGTCCATTTCTTGACGCATATGGAGGACTGGTACTAGTACATCCAGTCTATGATTTTGCTCAATTTTATGACCCCTTGTATAAGTCAAGGTGTACTTTAGAGCACAATTTTCGGTCCTAGGAAATCAACTTATACACCACAAAATATGGTAATCACGCCAAATCCAAATTATTTTTCAATGGAAGGGGTGAAGAGCTCATCACAATGATTGATTTTGACCGATGATTAACTCTGCAAGGATTAGACAACATTTGTTGAAATGTCACAGCCAAAAAATTTTGCTAACTAATAAATATACTTCTCATCCCTATGCAATAATTATCATTGAAAATAGAAATCTATGTTGAAAATGGAACTGTATTAAATAAATCCAATATTCAATATCATGATTAGCTCTGCAAGGATTAGACAACATTTGTTGAAATGTCATAGCCAAAAAATTTTGCTAACTAATAAATATACCTCTCATCCCTATGCAATAATTATCATTGAAAATAGAAATCTATGTTGAAAATGGAATTGTATTAAATAAATCCAATATTCAATATTATATGCAGTAAGCAACCCTAGGTTTCCCAACATAGTGTACTGTAAATTTCAATCTCTTCATGTGCTTCTGTACCCATCCAATTTATACATTACACGTGTTTGGATGCCAACTCTTTCTGACCACAAAAGTTAGTCCTTGGTAGAACAAAACTGTCCAAGGATCACTAAATTTCAAGACAATATCCTAGGACATCTTTGAACTTGGACTCAAATTTTTAAATTTGTTCCTTGTTTGTTTATCATGTTTCATCAGGAAACTCCTAACTCCAAAGCAACAACCTCAGGGCTGTGTCCCTTGGTCTTCATGACTTTTTCCTGTTTGGAACCCAAGATGAGACATTCAAACTCATGCATGAGCTGTTACTTCACATCCTGAGTATAGCATTTCTAACAGGTTGATATGGACTGCTTACCATTTCTCATTTTGTACAACTGAATGTTCTTCTCAATATACTCAGCAAACTGGACAGTATCGCCAGATTCACCAGTGACCAACATGACCAGACGATCACTTAATTTGAACATTTTATCATAATCTAGGCATGAAAAACAAATAGAATTCTTATGTCATTTATAAGACAATTCTTACTTTTACTCTTTGGCCAGTTCAAAGATGGCTAGTTACATGATTTACAATTTGATTCTGTTCCTTTGTAAACATTACATTCCATGATGATTTTCATACAAGAACGAAGAGTTAGAAGCTTTTTAAAGCATACGAAATTTCTAGTGGGCTGCTGTACTCTCCACATAACTAGTCAATAACTGCTGATAATAATGACTGCCCAGGATCTTACCATCTGAAGGTTGCAGCCTTCCCCTACAATGGCTTAAATTTGATGTCTGTAGCCAATTTTACAAACGTTTCAGCCTGGGAATGAATCTAGTGGGTAAGTGGATAATGCGTACCTTTTAACGGTAATAACTACCTGGTTGACTAACGTGCAATCTAGCCTAGATTTTTTATCACTGCCATGACAAGATTGGCGCAGCCTGACCAGGTTTCTAAAATGTTACATAGTTGCCACTGTTTATTGCGTATCTTCAATTGAAACTGTTGCACATTCTTTGAAGTTTACCTTGATACGTTCTCCAACTGTCTTGACAATTACAACTGCAACCCAAAGCATTTTACGCGAAGAGAAAACTTAAGAATAGCTGAGTCATTATGTCACAGTATATCAGCCAAAACATGTTACTTCCTTCGGTTTGTTTCTTCATTGTTTGTAGAGTTTAAGCAAGTGGGAATACTAACCTTCTTTCATACGAACAATACTTCTTGCCTGATTACAGTCGCTAGCAACCATTACGAAATCCTTTCCTTGAACCCCGAGAAGAAACTCCATTTTGTTTTACAAATGGCGACTAACTGAGTCCGCGATCTACTTGGTATGATTATGAGGATTCTACTTGGTGTAAATGGAAATCAAAATAAAAAGTGGAACAGGACACACGTTTAACGAAGTGGAATGTTGGATTTTGCAAGAACAGCAATGGAAACGTTAAACTCTAATAAATGTAACGTGTTTTATGTTGTCTTAACCATCACAAGAACATAGTTCCCGCCAGATAAATCTTTAGTTGATATTTTTGATTGCTGAATTACAAACAGATTCATTTCTTACGAACAATTATAACTGCCACAGCATTCAGACCAGTACCGGATGGAAACCAGGAAGAACTGGGGTCTCATATGAATATCAGTTCCTCTGAAAGGACGTGATTACCTTGGATAAATAAGTTTTTTTGAATATTGAATATTGAAAGAGAAAAGTACTAAGTAAAGACACCTTTACTTTCGGCCTAAATTCAAACTTTAGCCCTTACCCGATGATTAGCACTAGAATACCAAGCTCTATCACAAACCCCACGTTTAATTTTGGCAAGGATAAACTTACTAGGACTAGGGAGCAAGTCATGTCTGTGGGGCACTGTCATGTCTGTGGAGCAAGTCAAGACTGCTGGAACCTGGTGTGAAATTGAGACAGTTTGCGGACCTGCCAAGTCTCAGGTAAAAAGTTTAGCGAGACTCACGCATTGAGCAAGAGGCTCACGCAACCGAATCTTCATCACGCACCCACGTAGTATCACACATAAGTTCAATTTTTTCTACTCCCATCTTTCTTAAGTAACAGTGAGAGATAACAACGAATTGTGTCGTATCTTCATGACCAATGACCTTCTCGGAAGCGCAACACTCGATTTCTGCTTCGGAGAGCAAATTGGGTGATTGTAAAGATTAGATTATTTGATAAAGGCCTTCCGCGCGAAGTGTCAGTTTCTTATCTTTTTATTTGGTAATTAGCTTCAAAATGGATCAGTATCATTAATTTAAGTCGATAACACAGCATGAACCTTCTCTTATCTTTCGATTCAGAGTCGCCAGCTTTGACTTTCCGGCTGTTTCTGGCAACGCACATTCCTTGTAATGGATAAAATCGAAAATAGATGGGGGAAAAAACAAAAAACAAAAAATAAAACAAAAGAAAGAAGCTGACAGTTTCTATCCTGGAAGTCATATTAGGTTAATGAATCGAATTACGTTCACATCACTTTGGTTGTTGCTTGTATTTTTCCCTAGTTTAATATTGTCACCCTGTCAGGTGTAATCTTAAACCCCTTTATGCTCTAACATTTTGCCGTAATAGATACAATATGAGCGATAGATCTGTATGGGATTTACAAGGAGAGCCGTAGTAAATCCCATTTAGATCGGAAACGAATATTGCATCTTTCGCAAATACGAATACATTTAAATGGCCATGTTCACAGGCTATTTTGAAGATTCAATAAATTTTAACGTATAAAATCGAAAAGAAAAGTTCATAATTCTAATTGATATTCTACATCCGATTTACAGCATACTTGTTTGGAGCCAAAACCTTTAGTGCTGTCTTTATGAAATATTTTTGAGATTTTTCACTACATATACAGAACTGCTAAGCACGGCTAAATTTTCAGGGCACGGACACCAAATTTTAAGAAACCCGCACCGTTTACACAGTGGAAATCACCCGTGCTGGGCCCAAAAATAGCGGCACCCGTGCCAAATTGTCAATAGTGTAATCGGCGTTTTAGAGTAGAATTACGGAAACCGAAGAAAGTTGATCTTGGTAGCCAAAGGATAAAAAGTTGCGCTTTGATTCATCGTTACTTTTGCAACAAACGGTCACGAAAGAATCTCGAGGATTGAGTGGACAACGCGGACAACGTGTAATGTTTATAGAAACAAAACAGAATTGGTTTAGGACCAGACTAATGGTCAAAGTTTTCGTCCGTCCAAACCAATTAATATTTAAGGACCTAATTACAGAGAACCTCAGTGTGGACTTATTTGGGACCAGATGACACGTAAGATTTCAGCCGAACTATCGCCGTCGATCTACCTCACGAGTCTGTCAAAGTGATCAATAATAGGACTCTAGGCTGAAATTCATGACATCATAATTTATGCATTTAATCCGCCACTTGTAAAGATCTAAATTTTACCCGATAATCGATCTTCAGGTATAAATCCTGACAGACTCGACTAGTGGAATGATTTGAAATTCGCCTCAGTTGCCACGAATAAAATCGATCCTGGTGAAACTAACTGAATCAAACCTCAAACTACTCGTCTTAATTAGTTTAATTATGTTCGGTTCACGGAAAGTTCGACAGTCCTCTGCAGCTTATGCACTGTAAATAAACACATTATATTAATTTATTTTCTTTAAAATATGCGCAACAAATTCAGCTGCCGAAAAAAAAGGCCTCTTGTGATGAATATGGAAGGCCAACGATGTCAGCATGCAACACGAACGCTATAATCAAAAAGTCACCATACATTACAATGGTTACGTGTACCCCATTCGACCCCAATTCCCATGCTAACTTTTAGCCTAATTATAAGCTTTTTCGTGAGGCGTGAATACATGACTTGGCTGCCAGCGAATCGTGCGAGAATACAGTTGCGGAATTGTCTAAATTAATTTCAATTTCAATCACTTCTTGTGGAACAGTCTAAATTAACTCCAATTTCAATCACTTCCTAAACACCTCGGTTCATTAAAATCCCTACGTTTTTCAATGGAAACCAAATTCCTTTTTGTAAAAGAACCAGGATTTGCTTCATGCAGCATCTCTGTGAATAGCTAAGGTTACAAAGAAAGTGGGTTGCCCAGTCATTGGATTCTTCATGTACGGCGAAACCTGCAATACTTGTGTGTGTGAACAACTTAATTCCGGCAGGTCTCCTCAAGCATCATCTGACATCTAGCACGCTAGACATCATAAGCTTCCACAGCAGCTCTGGCAAGACCGAGGAGATTAAGTTGCGATATTATTCCAGTTTGAAAGCCTTCCAGATAATCAAGCTGTTTCTAGTTGTGATCGTTTGTCTACATTACGTGCTTCAACTGCAGCCAAACGCCCTTTTGTATGCACCATTTCCTTCCTAAATCTATGGCGAGAAACGTGGCCCTTCGCGTTGTTCTCACTTTCAATTTCCTCCGCCTTAAAACTTCCATATCTTCACGTGAGAATATCTTCACAAGAATCCCACAATTTGAGTAAATACAAAACCTTCGTTATTCCTGATCTCCAAGTATGAGCATTCTTGTGCGGCATGTTGCAAGCAAAGTGCAGTGCAAATAAACTCTTTTACATATTCATTAAACCATTGTCGGGTTTTGTAGCCTTTGTCCTTTCTCGCCTAATTGCACTTTGTCCTCCCACAAAAAGGTGTGTTGACACATGACACATCCGAAATTAATCAAATATTCATCAAAGTGATGACATCGTCAGAAATTAAGACATCGGTAATCCACCGAAGTTCCACACACATGTCCAAACATTTACTCGAGTTGACACTTTTGGATCCGCACTGTTGCGCAAACAGGGAATCTCATCTTGACTTGGTCGAGAAAGTGTCTCTTTCAAGCACAAGGGAAAATGGATGCAGATAATGTTGTTATAATCAGAAGAACGATATCTCAAATCTTGGTCCCGTATAAAGAAGTCGAGGAGAAGCTTTCGGTGAGGCGGTCCGGAGTGAAAACTCCAACCCGACGTCTCAATTCCAACTCTACAAGCACCTTAGCTCAATGTGGAACTCGGCTGAAGGATTCAAAGAGAGTAACTTTTGACGAGAGACCGAATATCCTCGAGCGAAGCCGCTCGGAGGTTTGTCTACGTCGGAAAAGTTCATTAATTCGCGAAACATCCTTGGACTACCACGAAGACAAGCGAGACGAAGGCTTCGTTAAGCCCATACTTCGACGGCGGGAATGTGACGTGAAATCTCCCCGGAGAACAAATGCGAAGCTATCAAGACCTTACTCAGATCTCTTTCCCGAATTTAAAGTGAAATTTAAGAAGAATGACTGGACGAAGGAAGTGGGAAATAGACCCGAAGAACGCCTTGGACGCTGTTTAGCAACGTTAAGAAAAGAAATGGTGAGTTCATCTGTTTTTAATGGTTTCTGCAGCGACTACTAATGAGGGAATTTTTATCTCTAATTTGACCGATTACTAACAATGCAGCTGACAATGGGATGATAGACCTTTGTATTTCCGTTTAGCTTTGTAGCGCTATGGAGAGGGAGTATAAAAAAGCTTTTTGAAAGTAACAAACTTTCGTACTATACCGGGAAATCGCGACGCTCTGAGCCAAAACTTTTCATTAAGGGTGGACAGTGTGATAAGAGAAAATTACAATAAGTAGAGGATATGTCCTCTGAAACTAGCGATAATGGATCTAAAATTGATACGTGGGAGTCCAAATTAAGATTCATTTTCGTACCATGCGGTCTTATCTCTTTGCCATCTGAGCGCTTTGTCTAAATCTATGAATATATAAAACATCTTGCTTAACTTGTCCGTGTGTACATTCTTATATTACTGGCTAATCTCAGCATATTCCGGACCCTGAAATTTTCAAAATATTGGATACTGACAGGCAGGTGTTGATGAAGATCTATAAACAACTTCTGGAGGAAAGTTCCGATACCTTTTACATCGTGTAGCCGACAGAGAGTCACGAGTCGCATTGATCAGGCTTTACACTTGTCATTTCACACATTTTCCCATGCATCTTTGAAGTAAATGGTCATAAATGTTCAATATCTAAACCCTTAAGTTTGTTTACATTGAAAGGCTGCCGACGCCTGCTCGTTTTGCTCAAAACAATCAAGTGTTAAACTCGTTAAGGGATCCGTTTTGGCCAAAGTTGGGCACCAGCCACCCTCGCAGCGTAGAAGTCAAAAAGCTGAATTTTTTTCCCGCAAAGAAACGCTAAATCTCTTTGATAATGCAAAAGAAATTGCGATAAACACTTCGCAGATAGGCATATATCGTGTCACGGGATGACTTTCGTTTATTTACTTACCTAGCGAAAAAATATTTCGGAGAAGACCAAAGCTCCGATAGGATTTAGCTCTTGACTGCATTTACGTACTCAGTCGTACGTATAGAGTTTTAATTTACGTTCAAATGGAAAGAAATAAGATTATGATATGCTAACCCTTGCGAAATAACACCAGCCACTTGACTGCAGCTTGGACTGGAACACGCGACCTTTGATTTTCTAGTCCGATCTTGGGGTCCAGCATTTTCCTACTACATTGCTCGGCCAAATAAGGAACAGGTCCGTCAAGACGTGACACTTCAGTTGCTTAACTTATTCCGCGTTAATAGAAGAACCACGATGTTAGCTGATCAAACGTCACGCGTTTCAATTTCAGTCGCAGTTTAGTCGCTAAGAGCAACAAATACAACCTCTACTCCAGTTCCCTGTCCATTCATTGCGAAAGGACAACCTAAGGAAACACTGAGAAAACGTTCGATCTTTCGATAGAGAAATTAAAGTCCGACATCATATGCTGCTACGTTTGAAGTTTACTTTTCATAATAGCGTCCAAGGCGTATTTTAACAGTTACATATTCAAGACCGGAATCCTAATTTGAGCTTAGCGGAAGCTGTCACAATGAAAGGCGGACCGTGGACGGATACGTTTCTTCAATAACTTTTTGTGAGTCGAAATAACCAAACATTCATTGGTCTCGCCAACCAAATTTCCGCTTCTTGATCTATCTTCCCCTGTATAAATGACATGTGTGAACATTGAGCTGGAACAGGGAACAGTTCTTTACAACGCGCTTCTGACAGAAAAATCTAAAATGACCAAACAAACAACACACGTATAGCAATTTCCAATACATCATTCAAAGATTGATTTCAGTACACCATAATGTTCCCAGAAACATCAAATAACCTGAACTGCACCATACCCTACCTCGCGTGTTCATGTTTCGCGGTCATTCGTACAATTTGCATATACTTTTGAGAAAACTGCAGAAAAAGGTTGGAAGGAGACGACGGGTATTGAACTGCAATCATGGTCTTCATGATGACCTTGAAAACCTAGATTATCTCACTAAATATTGAGGCGAGAAAAAGCCTTTCGCAATGCCTGCACCTCTTCTAAATGGATGAACAGACAGAAATGATAAACAGGATATCGGTTTGCTAAGAATAGACATACGGATATCTCTACTTGATAATGTTGCCTGATGTCTTGTGCTTGTACGTTGTGGCGTTCTTCCGATACACGAACATCACTATAACATTCCTTCGATCGCCTTTTTCTGCAGATTTTGTTTGGAGAAGATCGTTTCTTTAGGACATTTGATTCACCATGTTGTTTCTTAAAGTTAATGACATATGGTTTAACTTAGTTGATTCAAGTCTTTGAATACTCTTTGAGGGCCACAGGTTTGTTTGTTTTTTAAAACTGTTTTGTATTGCCCAAAAAAGAACCTTTAACGAAAGTTGCACAGCATTAAAAAGACAATCACTGGTATCCTTTTCCTTCGATAAATCTCAACATTTGTTGTCAATAAGTGTTGATTAATTAATCTTGAACCGTGTGTCGCGTGCCTTACCGGCTGAAGTCTGCAAGAAAATACAGCTACTCCGAACGACCCTCATAAACGCCACCAAAAGGTTAAGGCATCATTGTTCCAGCAAGCTAAATTCCGCTCTACTTTCTATACACACCGAAGAAACCCAGAAAGACAAGTGCGTTAAAGTGAAGTGAAGAAAATCAAACATGCGAGAAGTTGGCAGTTACCGGAGCACTATTTGGGCAATTTCTGTCCATGCGTCTTTCTTTCATAAAGTTTCGCGTGCAGGGGCACCAATTAAAAATACGACAGTTTAAGTACATTAACTGTGTACTAAATAGCATAATTAGCACTTGTGAGACTTCTTTCTTAATAGTTTTATTTACGAGCAATGTTTTGCGCCTGTCTTCACTATTCTAATATTTTGGAATACGGAAATTGAGTTCTGCCCATGGGCAAACCGTCCAATTATTATTTCTGCTCATCCTACGCTTCAGAAAGCAGAATAGACAAAATCAAAATACCTTCGTTAATTTAACCCTAATTTAAACGAAATAAGTGTCCGAAGGATCCAATTACCATTCTTTCAATTCTTGATCTGAAATTGTCCCAAAATAACTTGCACCATACTTGAACTTAGTCTGGATATCTTCATATGGAAGGTTCCAGACTTCCATGTACATGGCGAACAATTGTGGTGATAAAACACAAAAATAAGAAGGCTTTCGCCGTTCTCGATCAAAATATACCAAGCTTTCAAAACAAAGGAGTAGCACTTCCATATAGTATATCAATGCATTAAACTATCTCATTTACTCTATATAAAACATAGTGTTGCACTTTTATGTTCTTTATTATAATCGCACCATCTCTTGAATAGATAGTATACAAAGGTATTAAAGGATTACGACCAAAGAAACTAAGGTAATCCTCTTATCTCAACCAATATTTCCGACAAACTCGACAATATCCAAATATAAGTTCTCAAAACCTAAAATCGAGTTTTCATATGAAAGCCTTTCGCACCAGGCCTCGTTTTAAAGCCACCGTTCAGTCGTTTCAGAAAAATCTGCTAAGCTGCCCAAAACATTGTTTGAAAGTTCAAAGGTTGGTAACTGCCTTGATTGATCGGTCACGTTCAACCTTTAAACTCTTTACCTTATTTAACACTGTCTTTGCCGTAGTCTATTTTTATATCACTGACAAAACATTCTCTGCTACAAATCACTGACAGGGCCGCACTACTATAACATATGCCTTTCCAGGTTACTACAGCAGTGTTCCTCCATTGATTTAGAAGAATGTACTTTTCTCTTGAAAACAGGTATCACTTCGCGAACAAGACCGCCAACTCTTTCAACAACTGACGTCGCTGAACGAACACATTAAGGATTTGAAAGAAATATCCAGGATACAGGGAGGATTATTTATGCTGTGTGAGGACGAAGAAGACGTCGGAAAAAGATCAAAAAGACATCTCGAGCACGTGCAACCGACCACAACCGTCTTGCCGAAGAAAGAAATACACAGAAACTCTGGCAAACGCATCAGAAATACAGGAAAAGATAATATAGTCTCAGTAAAGATGGAAGAACGAGGAAAAAGAGTTGAAGAAACCGCCTTCGAGTACAAGGAAGAAAGTTCAAACGACCTTCCGCACGCAAGAATGGAGCTATCTGAGCCAAAGAATCTTCCTGATGTGCCAAGGAAATTCACATTTCACTTGGAAAGGAAATCCGTAAGTTGTCAGAGCTTGAACTCCAGTAGCTCTGGAGGAAAGAGGAATTCATTCGCAGAAAATATGGAATCCTTAGGCCGCCGATGCACCCCGATTTCAGAAAATCACATCCAAGACTCAGGTAACCTGGTCACCCGCCAGAGATCTATATCCCTGTCGCAACTAAAGCGAACTACAAAGGCTAAGGAGCTATCGACGAGTGACAGCGACTGCTCGACATCGGGTTGTTACGGAGGGTCGTCTACGGGAAGTGACATTGATTTGGAACAAAACGTTATTTTTGGCGACTCGTGGACAAATGAGGAAGTCGAGAAAAATAAAGCGCCTGAGATAAGGCCAGTGAAAAGACCCATAAGATATCAAGTTACAAGCAGCAGACAACCAGGACAGTTTCGAAAGCAAATCGTTTCTGTTTAACGGACACACAACATGCAGCTTTTCCTTTTTTTCGCTCTGAACTTCAATGCATAGTGGTCTAAAGATAGTGCTATAGGAGAACTAAAAACGCAGTATTAAATACAAAAACTTGAGGAAAACTTGCTTTTACCTCGTCAATAGATAGGAACTAACCCTTTGACCAAAACAAGCCCAAAGCTATAAAAGTTTTGTTGGAATTTAAACAGGATTTAAAAAGTCATCGTTATTTTAGTTACGGTTCATAATAAAACTTTTGAGACACAAGCCGCATTATAATAAATTTAAATATATCGTGTTATTACTATCTGGTTACGTTGGTTGTCATGCAATGTTTCACCGTGGATAGGGAAAGTGCATTTTACATTCGCACATTTAGTAAGGTTTGTCAACGTGGGTCTGGATATGATGTTTTTGAAAGGTGGGAATATTCATCCATAATGGAATCACCGGAATTTTTCGGAAGGGTAGTAAAGATCCCCAAAATATGTGTCCTCTTATTTAAAATTTACTCACTGACCGTTCTCGCCTTGCAAATAGAAAGTACCGAAGATCATATCAAAAATATTCCGCACGATAACAACTTTCATGATTATTTCGTGATCATGATTATAGATAATCCCGTGAGGGTATTTGGGTAAAAACTGACTTCATATTCCTCGATAATCACCTGTAGGTGAATATAACAGTGAAGTCATCTACGTACGCACAATGGCAGCAACGTTTGTAAACTTTACCGAGGAATTTTTAAAACAACCCGGCCACCATTTTCTTTCAAATTATCAACTGTGTAATTATATGCCTTGCGCCCTTACCACAACCAGACCCTACCAAGGTGGTAATTTGCCCGGGGCAAATTCTGTTCCAGGCACCTGCTCGGCCCTATCTAACTTAAACGGGTTTCAAGCTCGTTATATTATAATTGCACACCAGTATTACCGGCATGCAACTATACGAGGTACTTCTGTAGAAACAAGAGTTTTTTTGTTCCTTTTGTTTTTGATTACTAAAATGTAATTGAAAATTTAAAACATGTGCTTCTGAGCCTTAACAACCGAAAAGTCCTCAGCTAACGATGAGAAGTTGACACAATGATTTAGCTTTTTGTTGAGTTTTGCAAGCAAATTTTTGAATATAGGAAAAAATGACGAAAAGAGTCGAACTTTCGTATATGAAAATGTCGTCCCATAAAATTTTGTGCTCGGGGAAAGCCCCAGAGTGCCTCCTCTCTCACCTCTTTGGCAAGAAACTGGTCACAACCGCGCATAATCAAACTATAGAACTTTACCCTCATTTTCCACACCCAATAGGTAAGGCGCCCTCATATTATCACCATGTTAACTCCCAGTCATTAAATTATCATATTTACATAACATGACACCAGTGTGGTTCCAATTACCCACACTAAAACCATAAAAAATAAGCAAAGTTCAGTTATTTTGATGTAGTTAGCTAGCTCACAGTTGACAGTCCCAGCGACTTATAATTACTTCCTTTTTCAACCATAACTTCTGTCTTCATATACAGTTGTACCTATCTGTTGTTCTTGAACGAAATTACTAAAATGGCGAAAGATAACTTCGTAGTTTCATTTTTGAAAGATGAGCCGCCATGTTAAAAGGTTAATACATTCTGTCCATGCACATCCTGTCAGGAATCATCGTCTGATCGCGTAAACACACCGAGGAAGTACAATTCATACTAGCTTAATTACTTTGAGCCAGCTTACATTGTTGACGAACAAACGGATAGTAATAGTAATCCTGAACAGTATGTTCTTATAAGCACCAAAGTAATGACAAACTTCAAGTAAACGACAATCTTTTTAATGGTATACATGTTTCAGCAAGCTATATAAACACCTCTGTCATATAGTTAATTCACTTCTGGTACTGAAGATGGCATAGGCTTGCCGAAACATGTATGCCATTAAAAAGATTGTCGTTTACTTGAAGTTTGTCAATCCTGAACAGCTTCAAAAAATATTCTGTGTAAAATTGTTGTTTGTAATCTGTCCAGCATAATGGGGAATCCCTAAACGATTCACTAAGGGAATTCCCCTCCACTGTTTTCTATATGATGCAATCTCAGATACAGCGTTATTCTCGCAGACAAGCGTCGCACAACTAAACATGAAGTTACACTACTGCTATAAATGAACGATTCATGCTTCTTGCTGATTAAGCAAGTCCAAAAAATTCAAACTGTACAACCATGTTCCAAATACCATTTTCATAATGAGGTCATTTCTCAAGGAATACTTGGATAACCCTACAATCCTCACTTTCTCATCCAATCAGCGTTTTACGCGTGCAAGGGCAACGACGTCTATATACGGACTCGAGCTCACAGATTAGACCAATTTTAAGAACCGCGCGCTCAGTTTAAAACGTCATATAGCGCTTGCATACATGCAAAATGATGAAGCAATCCGTTTTTCAAAGGTTCCTGTTGGTTCTGAATATTATTTACTTGGTTAAAATAAACAGTGGTTTACCCAGGGAACATCTGAAAAAAGAGTTTGAAAATGATACCGAACGTCCTGACGCACTAGACAGCCACCACTCGTGGAATCAACCCAAACAAAGACGCAGAGAGACGTCGGTAACGTGGATACGATCTCGGTTAGAGGAACTAAAAAGCGGCCTCAAGGAAACCTTAGATCATTATGAGTCGGAATTGACGGATATCCTTCTTGAGCTGCCCAGCAAATCATTCGAGACAGAAGAAAATAGTCAGTTACTTTCCAGCATACGGAAGCTAACCACTCGTAAGGATCATCTGCTCCGAAAGATAAACAACAACATAGAGAAACTAAATAAATTTAAAGGACAAAGGGATATGTCTTCTCTAACATCTGGCCAGGTGAAAAAGCTCTACAACGTCCAAAAGGATATTAACAAACTGCGAAGGTTCTATTCCGAAATTAGTGTAAAAATAAATAAATTATGCAAGGATTTTGAAAAGCTATAAAGCGAAGCGAACAGACATAGAATATTTAACATAATGCACTCACTGTGCAGTAACTTTATCCTGATGTTGAAGAGTAATTCCAACTATATAATTGTAACAAAGTCGTAAGGAGCAATCATTTCATTATAACTTAAATTGTAATGTAAGTTGAAGTCAAGTTCTTCGTCGTCCATGGTTTAAGTACAAACTTGAATTAAGCACATATTATTTTAATATGGTGTTATTAATAAGATTTAATTTCTAAAAAGTTATGGTTATTTGTAGACGGTTTAATTTCCACACTAGTGTACTATAATTCTGCATGAGTACAATCTTACTGTAAATAGGAAGTCATTTTGTGGAAATTATAGACCAAAAATTAATCATTTCTAAATTCACTGTAAACAATTGACTTTGTACTTTGTTGTTGTTGTAATTAGCCTAGCCAAAGGAGGGACGAGGGGCAGTTGCCCCCCCCCCCTTTTCGTCCTGATTAGGTCGATCTGTCGGTACATCCAGTACATTTGTCGGTACACTGAGCTTGTCTGTCGTGGATTCCGTTTGCGTTTGAATTACAAAATAAAAAATTGTTAAAAGTTCCCGGTAGTTAAGGGCATTGAATACAAAATTTTGTTAGGAACTCTGTTCTTTTTTAACGGACAAAAATGAGGAATCCGGTCAACCCTCAGGACAAAGGGGTAGTTGTAGTGGGGATGACCGGAAAAGAAGATATGTTGGTCTGCATTATAGTTCACGTGATGTACGCACTTTTACGTTAAATCATTTTCAAAATTTAATACCATTATACCAGCCAAAGCTGGCGAAATAGAAATCATTTATTCCTTTTTCGCAGAAAGAAGCTCTAAAAAGATGATACTGTAAACTTAGATTTATTTAATTACTTGATGTCTTGTTGCTACCGTTAATTACTTTTTGTGTTTAACTGATGAATCAGTGAAGAGAGACTTTGTGTTTGCCTTTATTAAATTGATACGTCAGGAGGAAAGAGAAATACCTACGCAGAAAATATGGAATTGGTGGGCAACCGTTGCAGTTCGATTTCAGAAAATCACATCCAAGACTCAGGCAACCTGGTCACCAAGCAGAAATCTATGTCCATGTCGCAGGCTAAAGCAAACGACGAAGACTACCAAGTTATTGACGAGTGACAGCGACTGCTCAACATCCGGTTGTTACGGAGAGTCGTCTACGGGAACTGACATTGATTTGGAACAAAACGTTATTTTTGGAGAATCGTGGACAGATGAAGAAGCCAGGAAAAATAAATTGCATGAGATAAAACCGGTGAAAAGAACTATAAAAAATCATGCTGCTAGTAAGACTCCTCCTGTACAATTTCGGAAGCAAATCGTATCTGTTTAACCGCTAGCAAACACGTAGCATATCTTTTCGTTGGCCTGAGCTTTAAAGGACAGTCCTAAAAGCAGTGTCACAGGTGAACCAAAACCTCAGCATGTAACTAAATGGCTCTTGCTTTTAGCATTTAACCAAATGCGAAAATAGTAAACTTGTCAAGGCAAAGACAAAGCTACAAACTTTTGCTGCAATTGGAACAGGATTGGAAAAGCCACCGTAAAAGATGAGCGTAGTTTGTAAAGGGAAAATAACTTTTACCATAAGCCAGTGCTTCAAGAAGTCATTCTTCTGTTGGAAGTTTGTTCCACAGTTCGTCAGAAAGTTTTTCGTTACGGTTTATTCAAGTAATAAAACTTTTTAGACTTCGGTAGTTCACCAATATTGAATGAAATATCTGTGATCTGTTCCTTGCTACGACAAGTAAGAGAAACATTGATGAAGATAAACTGTAATAAAATCATTAAAGCAAATAAAGATCGGTTAATGACTTAAAGTTCGCTGAAGTAATGCATAAATAAAATAAAAATTATTTGTCAAGTGTGGTGAGCCAAGGGGAAATCTTTGCATACAATTTGCAGTGGCTTTGGATATTTCCAATTGTATTTCATATACTAGTAAAAGATTAATGAAATAAACTAGACACTGAACACTGACTCCAGTGTTATAAAATTTTCCAAGAACTCTTGCCTCTCTTTCGAGTAACTTCAGGGACGGCGGAGCCGGGGGGGGCTGCAGGGGCTGTAGCCCCCCACTTTTTTCCGAATGTTATGTTGAAACAACTACGCTTTAAAACACTTGTTGTGCAATTTCCCAGAGAAGCATACAAAATGCTGTATTTTTATCTCAAGCCCCCCCCCCCCCCTCGTAATTCCGCTCCGCCGTCCTTGAACTTCACCACCTTTTGAAAATTCCAGGCAAAAAAACGTCTACGATCCTGTCTGGGTGTTTTAACATGACCATTTAAGACTAGTGGTCGGTTGTTGCAAGTACAGATGTGTCAATGCCTCTTCAGCATAGGGTCTGTCATCAATATCATGACTTATCATCCACGACACAAAATGCTTTGCCACAGGATCAGTTAATTCATCCAAATTAACCGGGTTTCCACGGATAATATTGGCTGAACGTTCATGACGAGCACCGAAAGGATGTCTACCTTTGGTTAAGATATAAAAACTAATCATTCCAGCTACTTGAATGTCTGATTTTTTCTTGAATCTTACTTTCTGGCCTCCTTCGTCTATCAACGATTCCGCCGCAACCCAACCTTCTGTTCCTTTCTGACCTGTTCGAACCGTGGTTTGCTCATCGCTTAGTATCCGACTAATTCCAAAATCAGTCAATCGCATGTGGCCGCTGGGGTCTACGAGAATGTTGGACGGTTTTAAGTCCATGTGCAAGACTGGTTTCTCTCCAGAATGAAGGACTTCCAACCCACACAGCATTTCTCTGATGATCGCTGGACCATGCCTTTTAAGGTGCTCTTCACTGTGTGATTTGATATAGTCTTCTAGTGTTCCTTCACATAGGTCAAAAACAAGATAGGAAAACGTGTCGTCAGACTCAAAATGCCGATAGTTTACAATATACTGAGATCTTCGAAGACTTTCCAGATTCAGGATCTGTTGCTCACGACTCAAATATTCACAGTTGTGGGTCAGGATGCGTTTTACAGCCACTTCACTGCCATCGCCGACGCAAAAGCCAACGTGAACAGATGTGCCGTCGCATCCCCTACCAATCATGAAGTCTTTGTCGAAACATACTTTAGCTGGCCCTATTTGCTTTACCTTCTCAATAGGCAGCTCGCAAAGCAATAATATCTTTTCACGATGCTTCTTGGATCTCTCGTTTTTAATTTTCAAGAATTCCTCCCTCACGATTACTGCAATCTCACTATTTCCATAGTTTCTTGAATAGGTCACTTCGGAAATTTCTCCGCGTTCATTTACGCCTTTAGTAATGTCGACGCCGTACCTTATCAACGTCTTCACAACAGATACATGATCATAACGACACGCATAATGCAGTGGAAGGGCGAATTCATAGCAATACACGTTGAGACTTGGTGTTCCTCCACTTTTCAAGAGATAGTCAACGATGGCATCATTACCCGATCTACAAGCGTAATGAAGAGGTGTTTCACCAGCATAATTGAAAGCATTAATGTCTGCCCCTTTCTGAACCAGACAGCGAACAAGTTCGAGACAATCAGTCGACACTGCAAAGAAAAGCGGTGTATAACCTTTCGCAGATTCGTTGACATTGTGGCCTTTTCTGATCATGAGGATCGCATCGAAAGCATGACGCTCCTTGCAGGCTTTTAGAAGAGGTAACTTTCTTAAATCCAGCTGATAAAATCTATCTATTTCATCCATTGGTCTCGGTAAAACTAATGGTGGTAATAAAACCAGACCTTATTTACTGCTTTCTTGAAACTGAAATTGAAACTGGAACTAAAAATTTGTTCTGCGCATCAAATACTAAAAGCCAGCGGTTACTGGCCTAGGTGTACTTCGTGTCACCTACCTAGTTCACCCTTTCCCAGAAGGAGTTTTCTCCTTGGCTAGTAAAATCGTCTAGCGTTCACCGGAGTACAATAGTAGAACGCAGACCCTGCTGGGAAAGAGTTAATCGAGATGGTTATGTCTTTCCACGCAGGAGGCTTCCCATCGTTGGGTAAAATCGTTCGTGGTTAGCCAGAGTAATATAAGAATAAATGAATAAAATAAGACTGATCTAACCGTAGGGTTAATTTGGCTAAGTATGCGAGGAATGACTCGATGACAGCTTTTGACGTCAAAGCATCCATAACAGTGGCGTGCAGAAGGAGGGACAGAGGGGGTGACGGCCCCGGGCATCTATTTCAAGAGGGCATCCAATCAAAGAGTGAAATTAAAATTAAGTTTTTTTAAATTTGGTATTATCGCTGTTAACTTCGTTGTACAAGCTGCCCTACAGCCCTACAAACTAGTGTAAATGTGAATCCGTGTTTTAATAAGCGTGACCAGAGTA
This sequence comes from Heliopora coerulea, assembly GCA_030142905.1. Taxonomy (NCBI): domain Eukaryota; kingdom Metazoa; phylum Cnidaria; class Anthozoa; order Scleralcyonacea; family Helioporidae; genus Heliopora; species Heliopora coerulea. Next base: position 71,347 of record JASJOG010000287.1, on the reverse strand, counting down.
GAGAATCTGTTACATGCAAATACTTTGCGTAATGCTGATTAAGATAATATAAAGTAGCGATAAATCTATGAGTGCTGTAGAGTTCGCTTAAATTCACACAGTCTGCTTGCCACACCACAAACGACCAGCTTTAACGTTAAAACTTGTTGGCTATTGTAATATCACATTTCTCAGTACTAAGTCCTATACTTGAGTCTTGGGGCCATACAATCAAGGAGTTGGTCCCAGGCATCACCAAACCTCTGCACGCCACTGATCCATAAGCTTGACTGTAATTTACTGAAGTTGAGGCTATGACGTCAAATCCTGTCCTGATGGTTTTGTTGAGTTTACTTCTTTAAAATGGTGGCCTCCTTTATGAAAACTTTACATGTAAAATATAACCATTATTACATGTATATTTATATGTAAATGTGTAGGTATACGTACGTATGAATATGTGTATGTGTATGTGTATGTGTATATGTATGCGAGTAGTAATTTCGAGTACGTATCATACACTGGGTACAATTGATGGCACCGAAAATGATGGCTGCGATACATTTAACCAGAATGCTTTGCAAATTTAATTACCTCTGATAATAGTTGGAGAATGTGTCAGTAAAACTTGTGTTTCATCGCGGCTGTAAATCTAACCACAATGCTTTACAACCTTGAATAATCGTAATAACCAGCTCAGGCATATTTAACATATAGCTGTGAATTAAAGATAAGGCGTTCTTCATACCAAATTGAATTATTTGAAACTCTTTCTCCATTTTCAAGAGATCCAACGTTCACTTCACGCAAAGGATCACGGTTCAATGCACAAATCGCCATCCTTATCGATATGGTCATTTTACTACAGCCTTAGAGTAAATTGCTTAGCAAGCAATTTACTCAAAGTTGCCACGATATGTTAACAATTTTACGATGTTATTTTCAATCTGTTGATACGTAGACTGACTGGACTAAAGAACAGCAGTGCAAAGAGACAGTCACACTGAGCTGTTCTATACAGAGTTTAAGAGTGCAACTGAGTTAGATTAGAGGCCAAAACTAAATTTCAGTAGGTTTCAAGTCATGAGAGTTGGAAACAGCTTAAAATAACTAAAAGGGAATTAGAAATTTTATGGTTCTGGCAGGTCAGACTGCGCAGCACTTTATACATTCTCAACATTTCCTTCAAGTCTCAATGCGTCGAGAGGAATACCAAACTATATGGACTGTCGACTGTATATTCGACCGTGAAAGATATTTAATAATCGATTGATGATGTTTTAGCAAACCTTTCAAAAGTCTGTCTAACCAAAATATAACTATTTTCTGCACGCAAAGATCCATGGTTATATGTGCAAGCCGCCATGTTTTTCAATAGGGTGGATTCTGACTATAACACTTTGGTTCGTGAAATTTTCTTTCTTTTGCTCTTTTTGTCCTTTTGTTTTTGCTGCGTTCTTTCATTTGTCCTGTTACAATGTGGTGTTGTACAACAACCCTATGCATGAAAGGGTTAAATTGCTTAATAAGTGTACTATCCGTGTAAGCAGATGGATGCAAATTAAGCGCGCTTTATCGAGACAGTTACCCCCGTCCGATGGTTTAAGGTCAGCGCCTGCACTTAAACGCTCCTTGTAAACGCAATAGAATCAAATTACACTTGGTATGACGTAACAAACTGCCTCCAGTTTGTCGATTTCTTAAGCCTAAGCTTCTTTTCTTCACAACTTTCTTTCCTGTTTTGAGATGTATGTCCCACTTTACTTGAACCAATTTGGAAAAGTCAGGAAAGAAAAACGCATTATCTCATCTTGGACACATAAAGTGCCAGGTAAAAAGATGATTGGATTCTGCGAACACATCCTGTCTCAAGATTTGATTATCCTCTGATTGCCTAAACGAACCGAGTGAAAACAAATTAAGCTGACTGACTTTGATTAAGCTTACTCTGTGTACAAGCAAACAGATAATAAGTAATGCACAGCAGCTTCGAAAACATGCTGCAGATTGTGTATAATTTGTGCATGTGATTTCCTTTCAAGCATCGTGGGGAGGGGAATTCCAAGCCGATACCTTTGGGGGATTCCCAACCAATGTCTTCAGGATGGTGCAATCTCTGACAGAGAGCAATTCTCCGACAAATTGACAGAGTACCCTGCTTGTATATATGAAGGTCGTAGACTTTCTGCTCATTAAGGTAATCCAGAAGTACAAACTATATAACCAAGCTTACTATGAAATAAAAATACCATTCCAAAATGATGTCATTTCTCAAGCTATACACAGGTAACCTTATGACCCTCACTTTTTGAACCAATCAGCGTTATACCCGTGCAAAAGCAACGACTTCTATATAAAATAGGGCTCAAAGGTTAGTCCAATTTCAATATCTACGCGATCGAGTTAACCATCATATAGCGGTTGTATATCATGTGTACATCCCGAGTGTGCTCGAAAATATGAAGAAGCAATCCGTTTTTGAAGTGTTCCTGGTTGTTGTGAATATTATAAGCTTGATTAAAGCGAATGATAGTTTCACGCTCAGGGAACGTCTAAACAAAGAGTTTGAAAATGATACTATACTTCCTGACGCCCTAGACAGCCGCCACTCGTTCAATCAACCAAAACAGAGACGCAGAGACACCTCGGTAACGTGGTTACGATCTCGGTTAGAGAAACTATTGAGCGATCTCAAGGGAACCTTGGATTATTATGAATGCGAATTGGCCGATATCCTACGAGAGCTACCAAGTAAATCAATCGCGATAAAAGAAAAAAGTCAATTACTTTCCAGCATACTGAAGCAGATCACTCGTAAGGATTATCCGATCCAAAAGATCAACAATAGCATAGAAGAACTGAAAAGGAGACAAAGAGATGTGTCTTCCATAACATCTGGGCTGACGAAAATGCTCTACAAAGTCCAAAAGGATATCCAGAAACTGCGAAGGTTCTATTCCGAAATTGGTGTAAAAATGAGTAAATTGCACGAAGATTTTGAAAAGCTAATTATATGAAGCCGAGGGAACAGACACAGAATGTTGAAGATATGGGCTTTCTGTGCTGTAACTTTATCTTGTTGTTGAAAGGTAATTTCAACTATATAACAGTAACAAAAACTCGTCAGGAGCAACCATTTCATTAAAACTTAAATTGTAATGTAAGTTGAAGTTAAGTTCTTCGTGCATCTTTGTCCATGATTTAAGTAAAAACTTGAATTAACCACATATTATGTAAATATGATGTTATTAATATGACTTAATTTGTAATAAATTATGGTTACTTGTAGACAGTTTAATTTTCATAGATGTACTATGATTTTGCACGATTACATTCTTTCTGTAAATAGGAAGTCATTTTGTGGAAAATACAGACCAAAAACTAACCATTTATAAATTCACTGCAAATAACTGATTTTGTATTTTGTTGTTGTTCATTTTGTGAATTTGACGATTTAACTGACCATGCCAATGTCCATATTTCATGTTCTGTGTCGGCAAAGGAAAAGCTAGAAGGGTAATATATGTCGTAGCGATAGCCCACCTCAAAAATCAATCTAGATTTATCGCTAAAATGCAACTTCAAGGACATTCCACTGGAATCAAACTCAAAAACCTTGAAAACTCGAGCTGCATTCTAGCTACGGAACTAAGATGAACGTTTTCGGGAGGTTGGCTGCTCCCTCAGAGACAATGAGAGAAAATTTTGACCACCGATACAAAAACTCTTCGTGTAGAAGCGTATAATTTGGACAAGGTCTTGATGTAAACTCCGGTAACCTTTCATTCGAACCCTGAAATTTTTAGTATGTACAACAACATGGTTTATCGCTCCTAGAGATCTGAAGAAAAAGTCGTATTACACTAGAATATACCCGTTCGAGACTTTGAAATGAAAAAATCTGCGTGCCCGGGGACTTTTTAAATGTATGTCAACTCCCAAGCTATGAGATGACTGGCCCGTCGTGCTCAGATATAAATGAATGCGCTGATTGGCTTAAATCAAAATTTGCCTTTGCTTGACTCCCCAGCCTGATAATTAGGTGTTTCATTCCCTGTGGAGATCTAGAACCGACTAAGAACTAGATGACCAAGCCTAAGCCCTAACAGTCTCGAAAAATGCCCTCCAACGTCCCAGACCAGAAGAAGGGTTTCTTAGATTCGAATGCAATTTGTGTTGAACAAGGAAACCGTTCAAAAATTACCAGGTAACGATAATGGGCAACAAGATTTTAACGTTATACTGCGAAAATTTCAGTATATTTGGGTCAAGTGCTGTCGACAGTATATGGGACACAAGTCAAATAGTAAAAGTGATCTTGTCTCACAACATAGTTATCAAATTATGGCTTTTCCGACTTACTTTACATCTGAATTTCTGTCAGGTAGAGCGTAAGCACTCCGTTTTATTCAAAACCTGGGTCAGTAAGCCGTTTCATGACAATTTTTCAGTGGTTCAGATGCCCGCTAAGCCCAGACCTCTTGTCCGAGCATACGGGACTTAGGTTCGAAACTGGATACTTCTCCAGACGACACAAAGTGCGTTGGGTACAGCGAACTCAATTTCCACATCTGGAATGCTAACTCCCAGCCATTTGCACAGGCGAAAAGTAAAGTCAAGATGGCCGCCCATGGAGGCCAATTTTGGACGTCAGTTTCTGTCTTTTAGGCGGACTTGTACGTCAGGTGCAGTCCCTTACACGACTTCAGGTATTAGTTTTTGTTTGGTTCGGCTTCAAAAGCATTCCTAACCATGGGAAAAGTGTTCAAGACGAAATATTACTAGATCAATTTTACATAATCAAGTATTCAAAAGGATTTAAAAATGCCATATGGCCCGAGAAGTGTGCCCCACTTGACATCCCGTTCACATTTGGCTGAATTTATTCCCTTGATCTTCAAGAAAGAGAAAGATACTCTTAAAGCTGAAATTGAGGCAAGTGATGAAATTTCTGTTATTTTTGATGGTAGTGCAAGATTAGGAGAAGCATTAGCTGTTATTGTACGGTTTGTTAACAAGCGGAATGTTCAACAAAGACTTGTTGAGTTAGAAGTTCTAGCAAGAAGCCTGAATGCAGAACAGCTTGCACAGCGCTTAATCCAATGTCTTGCTGTTGTGTATGGAATCAAACCCAATCAACTTCTGGCAGCAATGAGAGACAGGGCATCAGTGAATGAGGCTGGGCTGCGTCAAGTTGGTTTTTACTTCCCCAACATATTTGATGTTACATGTTTCTCTCACACAATTGATAATGTTAGCAAGCACTTTGAATTTAAAGTCCTCGATACCTTTTCAAAGTACTGGAACACAATGTTTTCCCTTACTCCGGCTGCCGGATTACTACCGAAGACTAGAACAGGAACTGCCATGCTCCTTACGTCAGATACAAGATGGTGGAGTAAATGGGAAATACTGAATCGTGTTGTGGATTATTTTGGAGACGTAGAGCCTTTCCTCAGAGAAAATGACCTTTCTCCCAAAAGTCGCATGAGGCTGCTGGATTTGTTTGACGATCCAGTTACTGCTCGTGACTTATAATTTGAACTTGCTGTAAGGATTGATACTGGCAAGCACTTCGTTTCGGCAACCTACTAGCTTGAACAAGATGGCCCCTTAGTGTTTAGTTGCTATGAGCGTTTATCAGCCTTAGCTCAAGCAACGGCCATCGGATCTTATCCAAACACAGAGGCAAAAGCATTACAACTTGCTGCTGGAAACTTGCAACTACATAATCAATTGGTTGCACAAGCAAAGGCTTGCGTTACCCCTGGGTTCAGATTATACCAGAATAAATTCAGTGTGCAATTTTACCACACAGGACGTGCATTCAAAGGTGCTCGATTATGCTGTCCAGTGAAATTGCAAGAACTGCAACCAAATGCAGCCTCTGTCCAGGAACTGAAGCAATTTGGATTTTTCAATGATGATACGATAGCCCAGCTGGTCGAAGAGCTTCCAAATTATCTGGCAATTGCAGATGGTGTAGTAATTGAAACAGAGGAGGGAAAGGTTAAGTGGTGGTCTGATCATGAGATGGATCTTCCCAGTTGGTCAGGAGCTGTAAAGAAGATCTTATTAGTACAACCTAGTTGTGCTTCAGCTGAACGGGAGTTCAGTTTGCTTCATAACACTTCTAACAAACAGCAAGATTCGGCCTTGGATAAAACTGTTGAGGTGTCAGTTATGCTAAGATACAACAAACGTGATGCCATGGCATAGACAACCCACATTGCAGCAAGGCCTCTTAACTTTGCTTGAACATATACTTTCATGTATTAACATATATGTGATTAATTGTTGTGTTACTTATTTCAGCAAGTTAGAAGCCCAGTCGTCATTAACAGCGACATTTTGTAGTAAATATGTAAAGACAAATATTAAAATGGGAGCAACCATAAAGCAACTTTTAGAAATATTGAGCAACTTTTGAGCAACTTTATTGAAAAATTTGAGAAACTTTTTCACAAATTTCGAGCATCTTGTGGACAGGCCTATTTATCCTCAACCAACTATGGTCAGTCGCATCAGCCCACTGTACAGATTGTTTTGTCCTTGGGCTAACAGGGTAGGTTTGTCAACACCTGAAGGTCGTGCACGTGCAGCTGCCAGCCAATTAAAGCAAGTTGAGGCTTTCAGCTACCTGTCTACCCAGCTGGCAAGGCGGGGGCGCCACTCCTCAGGTCATCTCATCAAAGCCTACTCGTTTTATGGAGGTCACTCAATGGCTCTAAATTAATGTCCTGCCTACCTACTTCTGGTGTTATTTTGGAGTGCCTTCTCCTAGATAAGTGGCCATCCAAAGCTAGAGAGTCTTATTTCTCGGCTCTGAAATCCTTAACTAGATATCGAGCTTCTTCCCGCAACCTCAGATATCAAGCATCTTTCCTAAAATTTGAGCTGAACTTAACGAACAAATTTTTTGAAGTGCTTATCAATCCACTCGTTAAATCTCTAAGTTACAGTCTCTAACGTCCCAGTCAAGATTGGAATTTCCTGACCTTTTCGAAAATCCCAGATTCTTTAAGTTTCGCTCACCCGGTCTTGCTATTTTTCATTCTTTTCATTCTCTCATGCCCAGACCCTATTATCAAAGAGGCATGCAATATCTTTGAACATATGAGGTCTTTTGTTTTTCTTGCCCAAGATTTCTATGTCTAGTCGTTAATACTCAATTCCTTTACCTGCCTGGACCTTGATGTACCTAACAACTTTCACTTGTTCATTCTCGGCGACGCAACCTGCTTTGTGGTTGTATCACTTTTTTACATATTTCAGATTAATGTACATTATGTTTACCACATAATCTGCACAACGTATTTTGATTGTATTGTTATATATCATTGTAATTGTCATCCTTATTGTTATTGTTTTTCATAATTATTGTTTTTGTTATTATTTTCATTATCATTAATATTATCGTTATCATTATTATTTTCATTATCATTATTATTCAATGTCTGCGTTGACGGGGGGCAAAAAGACAACCTTTACCCCCACCATTTCGCCTCCTCTTCCTAAACTAGTAAAAAAAAGTGTAAGATTAGTAAGAAAATCATTTTTGTTTTGTTGCCAGGAAGTGTTTTTCAGCCGTGAAATATTTGAACTTAGATTGTTACAGTAACTTTATTAAAACACGGTTTTTGTGAAACAAGTAATTTTCTAGGTACCTTTCATCTGGTAAAGAAGTTAGAGTATGTCAAATGACTCCCCAATGAAGGAAGCCACTCAAGTCATTGAGGTTTTTAAGTGTTTAAATGGCATAGCACCAGTAGCCTTTAAGGTCTACTTCACAAGAGTTTCACATTCTAAATGTACACGCGGGAACAACAAGAATATTATTATGCCAATGATTAGAACTGAAGCCGAAAAGAAAACATTTGCATATCAGGGAGCAGTTATTTTTAATAAACTGCCCAGTGACTTGAAGACAGAACAGTCGCTTTTAAAATTTAAGTGTAATTGCAATTATTGTAATTTTGATTTTTAATTGTATATGTTCTAGAATATTTGTGCACTTGTTTTAACTACCTTTGCACATACAATTAGTCTTAATTAACTTATGCATCTTAACCTTTATTGATTGTAAGAATATATATGACAACAGGTCCTTGATTGATTCCAGCAATTTATATTGCTGAAACAAGTTTAAACTGTATAAATAAGATATTATTATTATTATTATTATTATTGTAATTATTTATGTTCTAGTCGCTATTTATGCACGGGAAACATAATTGATATTATTTCAGTATTACGACAATTTTCGTAGATGCTTTTTCCCCCTTAGAAATTCTTTTACCACTCGTTCCCCTCGCAGACTATGACATCTAGCGCTGCCACTGTTATTAGGATTGTAATTCTTATTGTGGCTATATCATTGCAATTATTAATAGTGTGAACTTATGTTACAGCTTATAAGGTCAGATCTGACACTTAAGAAATAGAAAATGATGCATAAAAATATGACTTCGCCTGGTCACAGTACATTAAGGGCAAGTCCAGTTCAAATTGCTTAAACCGGAGTCGTGTCAAAGGTATGAGTTTTGAAGCTTTGCTCATTAATATTTGTTTAATTTGGGGGAATTCCCTGTCATTCAAATTTGACGTAATTTGTTCGCTTTCAACGCATTCGAGATGCACAGTTGAAGGTAAATGACAAGGCTCAAACTTACATGCAGCAAACTTATTGCAAATATGTGAAGTAAGCACAAGTCAAGATAACCTGATGCAAGATCATAACCGTATGGTTAGAGTTCTAGTTGAGGGAAATCCCTTGTTATGGCGTGATTGTGAGGACGACTGCAAAAATTTGAAGAATGAGGTATTTCCCCAGAAAGATCATTGGATACTCATAGTAAGTTTCTTTTTTTTAATTTACTAGCCAATCAGCGTGTTGCGCGTGTTTAAGTGCTTTGTCTTTATTTCCAAAGTCAACTTCAAGGGATTATTGTTTTGGATCTACTTCTGCATCAGTATGGACATGCCAGAGGAAAAAGAGGCAAAGGCAGATGGTAACAAAAAGAAAAAGTAATTTCAATTCAACTCATATCACACTTGCCTATGTTTAATTGTATTATTGGTATTTCTGGTCGTTTTATCTGCCTTGTCAATCACAACCTCAAATTGATACAAACTGACAATTCAAATATGTGGAAGAAGCTCAGAGAGCTGGAAGATACTTTCAATCATTGGAAGAACAAAGCAAATAGATGTTCACAAGCCGACATTCAATTCGTAACATTTACCTTTGCTTTGTCATTTATGTACATCTGGAATTAAGATAAGTCAATAATGGTTAAAAGTTTCGGTAAATTATTATCACTTTTTTTACCACCCATTAGGCTCCTTAATCAAGAAATCATGACCAAAACTTATTCTTTTGTCAAATACTTTGTTTAAATCAATGTATATTAGTTCACAGCTTTAAAATTTTCGCACCTTTACAAAACTTTCAGTCTGTCTTTCTTGCTGCATTGTGATGCTTGAAATGACAATGTAGCTGAAAGCGCAAGTAGTTGAGTAGGATGGGCAAGCGGATACAATTATCCTCCACAACTATTCACGGAATTTAGTCATACAGTAGACATCGAAAATATGATCTCGTTGTCATCAGCTCTAATCATCTCTCGTTATCATCACCATCACCAACATCATAACCACCATTACCATTATTATCATCATCGTTATGATTATCATTATCATTACTATTATCATTATTATTATATTATTATTATTATAATAATCATTATCATTACCATTATCATTATTACTATATTATTATTATTATTACCATTATCATTACTATTATTATTACCATTACCATTACCATTATCATTATCATTATCGTTATTATTGCTATTATTGTTACTATGCATTAAACCGTTTATTATTGGGGCAAGTCCACTACACAACACTCTCAAATTGGAGACACGTGTTCCAGTTGCGAGTCTTACACCTTTGCTTATCTAAGTCTAGGTGATTTTGGGGAATCCCCCCTATCATTCAAATTTTAATTTACTTGTCAAGCGCAGTTTATCCTTTTGACATAACCATGACGACACACGCAAGAGCAGTAAACACTCGACGGTCGACTGAACTCCTTATACTACCCAAGGTCAAAGAGATTAACTTACCATGAAGTACGTACTACGCTTGCGTATGTCGTTATGCTAATTCAAATGTTGATTACCTGAGCCGAGGCTTTAGAGGTATAGTACATTCGAAAAGTACGTTATAAGAAGGCGTAAAGACACAAACTTACAAGCAGCCGTAAAACAACACATGCTGGCGTGAATTCTGAACAGTAAGCACAGATCAAGATAAAATCATTCAAGAATGGTACGTATGGTCATGGTTGAGGGAAACCCCTTTCCCCCGAAAACATAGAATACTCCAAATACTCTACTAGCCAATCAGCACCTCACACGCATGTAAGTATTTTTCTTACAGCCAATCTCAATCTCAAAGGAACACCATTTTAATGTACTTCATCATAAGCTCATGAGTGGAAGAACATGAATATGGCAGGAGAAAGCGAGACTAAAGCAGAAGGTCAGGAAAAGAAAAAGCAATTCCGATTTAAGCGATGTTGCATGGTAATTTTAGCCATTTTATCTGTCGCGCCACTGGCGACCTTTATCGTACTGTATTGGAAGCTTCAGGATGACTTTAAAGCTTTGGAAAGGAGGTTCGACCAAACGATGACGAATAGCAACCAGAGACGAATGATCATTAAGGCCAGAATGTGGACAGAGAAGAAAATCAATGACTCGGAACACTCTTTAAAACGTTACGTAGACTTACTCGGCAGCTCTATGGATTCAAAACTTCGTAAACTCCGAGATGACATGTCTGGTGAACAAAATGGGTCAGTCCTGAACACAACAAGTCTGCAAAGGATGGAGAAAAAAGTTGGCTCCCTGATTTTAGGTATTCAAAACCTGAGCGAAAATTTTAGAAGCCTGAACCTTTCTGTGGGTTCAAAGATAAAGCGACTTCAAAGTGTGCTCAAAGATGCCAGAGGTGACCTCATTCTCGTACATGAAGAGTTGGCCCATTTGAACTCTAGCTTTCTTGCCAAGTTAAGAGAAATCAGCGATTCCTTGCTTTCTTCTATGGAAAACTTGCGAGGAAACTTAACCAAGCTTACCAAAATCACAACGTCATCCATAAGTCGACTTTGGGCCAATGTAAATAACACAAATAAAAGCATTTTAAACATATCAAAAACGTTGTCCCACCAGAATTCAACCCTTCACACCAAGGTACAAGATACATCCCACGCCTTATCTTTAGCGGTAAAAATAGTTGACGAAAAATTAGCCATTCTACGTAATTCTACCGTCGAAGATCTGAGCCTACTTCGTAACGACCTGAACAACACTCAAGACAACCTTCGTCAGGCCCACAGTGACTTTGACCAATGGAACAAAAGTCTTCATTTAAGGATGGAGGAAATCATCAATTCCTTCCATTATTCATTGAAAAATGCAAACGGAAACATTGACAGTCTCAGGAAGGACTTCGAAAGCAGTAAGGCCGACTTCATCGCTCGCCAGAAAGAGCTCAACGAAGAACTTTCCAAAATGAAAGGCGAGTTCCAGGTATCGAAAAAGAAACTAATGAATGATACTTCCGGTCTGGAAGAAAGAATGATGAACAAACAAGAAAGTCTTGAACAAGATCTAAATTCTCAGCAAAATGAGACATATCATATGCGGAAGGAGATAAGAGAGCTCCAAGATTCTGTTAACCATCTGAAAAATAACACAAACGTCTGCCTCCGTGCCAATATTCCATTCCTAATGACAATTGCCACAGGTGCGTCATTATTCCACTGCCTGAATTAAGATTGCTCAAACAGGTTTGAGGCGACCATTGATTTACAACTGTTAAACCTACCTAAAAAGTTGACGACTTAAGTTTTTTCATAGAAGGACGTGAATAAAATAATTTGAAGAAACATTGTAATGATTGACTTGACCTAAACTGCTTGTGTATTTTATAATCTCTAACAAGCTTTTTTACTTCTTCTATTATACGTGGGGTTTTTTTAAGCAATTTAAATTGATTAAATGTTTTAATCGTTTGTAACATATAATCAAGTTTATTCCTTTTGCCTTGCTTGTTGTATCATGACGTTTAATACCTGATGAGTGCATGGGTAAAGTGACCGCACAAAGTGGAGCATTTGCCCCAATCCAGAAAATGCTCTTTCCGCTCTTTTGCCTCTCTAGTCTTAATGAGAGTGTAAGATTTGTTTCTTAGTCGTTTAATTATACACGCGGGGCGGGAGCTATTTGTTCGCGTCATACCGGCAGTGAACACGTAAACGAAAAGTGCCCTGATGTTGTTCCCGACTGAGAGGAACTTTGGGGGTGCTGGTGGCACAGTGGTAGTGCACGTGTCTCTCACCACTGTGACTAGAGTTCGATTCCGGCCGCGTGTAGTAATCTGATTAAAAGTTACCTTGGTCACATGTGAGAAGAGTGTTGCCCAGTTTGACTCTACCAAGCATCGCAGGTTTTCTCCGGGTACTCCGGTTTCCTCCTGTCATAACACTGGACCCATGAGGGTAGGCCCTTACTGGACCTCTAGACCAGCTTAGATAGCTGATAGGGTCATCCAGTATAAATAAAAACACTTTACCTTTACCTTTACCTTTAGAGGGCGTTGCCAGGGAGACGGCCAGAAAACACTTCAAGTATTTCGCCAGCATGGCAATTACTGCGTTCAGTAAAATGTTGAAAAATGTTCGGGGATAGCAAAAACTGTTTTAAAATGTATCGAAACAGAAATAGAATACTGCGTAGTAAGTATTAAACAAGGTAAAAAGTTTAAAGATTGATAACTAACGTGAAGGACCTCAAAGAATCCCAACATAAATCAGTTACGGCAGTTTTTAACCTTTAAACTTTTTACCTTAAAATGTGGCGTTTTAGTTGGAAATACAGTGAATCGTAAATTTTACGTGTTTTTGCACTGACCACCTATTCGATCCATATTTTTGATGGTTAGCGAGCAAATAACTACGAGAACGGACAAGAAGACACATCATAGCCAAACGGCCAAATTGCTTCGACAAGCCCATTTCTGTTGCTCAGACCACGGCGAAAATACAAGTCGCTTCAACTAATTTTGTTTCATCTTGGGCTGAGGCTATGTTATATTAAACAAGTTTTAACTACCACTTGTAATGCAAATTATAAAGTCTGGAAGAATGACACGCGTCAATCGTTTTGCGTAACTTTACTACCATTAAAAACCAGACGAAAGTCGTCCTGTTCAACATCACTTTACCCTCGTATTAACACCATGGTCAAACAATCCCTATCGCAAAGGATGTGAACGAAAACTTCTTGGCTTGCATTCATATTTAAACATTCTCAAACATGTTGTATGTAAGAGTAAGCTGATGCGAATCGATCTAAATCAACTTCGTTTCCAGTTCCTTTTCTCCTCTTCTGACTTTAACCACAGAAAACATGTTTAGCGTTACCCAGAGTAAAATTAATAAGTTGCCAAATGGTAACAGTGCCCGCTAAAGGATTAAATTCTCTTACACTGATCCCTATTGGCTAAATCACGGTATAAAAATTATTAAAGCTAAACACATTTTTATACAACCGGCCCTTTATCCGGCCCCAAGTGGATACAATTTTCCGCCACAACTATTCACGGAGTTAAGTCATACAGCAGACATTGAAAATATGATCTCGTTGTCATCAGCTCTAATCATCTCTCGCTATCATCACCATCACCAACATCATAACCACTATTACCATTATTATCATTATTATTACTATTATCCTTATTACAATATTATTATTATTATTATAATTATCATTATTATTATTACCATTATCATTATTACTATATTATTATTATTATTGTTATTACCATTATCATTACTTTTATTATTAACATTATCATTATCATTATCGTTATTATTGCTATTATTATTACTATGCATTAAACCGTTTATTACTGGGGCAAGTCCACTACACAACACTCTCAAATTGGAGTCACGTGTTCCAGTCACGAGTCTTACACATTTGCTTATCTAAGTCAAGGTGATTTGGGGGAATCCCCTGTCATTCAAATTTGAATTTACTAGTCAAGTGTAGTTCATCCCTTCGACATTAGCATGACGACACACGCAAGAACAGTAAGCACTTCACGGTCGACTGATCACTTCATACTACCCAAGGACAAAGGGATTAAATTACCATGAAGTACGTACTACGCTTGCGTACGTCGTTATGCTAATTCAAATATTGACTACGCAAGCTGAGGCTTTAGCCGTATAGTACATTCGAAACGTACGTTATAAGAAGGTGTAAGGACACAAACTTACAAGCAGCCGTAAAACAACACATGATGGAGTGAATTCTGAACAGTAAGCACAGATCAAGATAAAATCATGCAAGAATGGTACGTATATGGTCAAGGTCATGGTTGAGGGAAATCCCATGCAGTGGCGTGATTTTGACGACGACAGCAAAAAATTGAGGACCGGGGTATTTCCCCTGTATTACTCTAAGTGTTTTCACTTTACTAGCCAATCAGCGACTTGCACGTGTGTAAATATTTTTCCTTGCAGCCAACCTCAACCTCAACCTCAAAGGATCGTCATTTTAATGAACTTGTTTATAACCTCACAAGCAGAAGGACATGAATATGGCAGGAGAAAGCGAGGTTAAGGCAGAAGGTCAGGAAAAGAAAAAAAAATTCCGATTCAAGCTATGTTGCTTGGTAATTTTAGCCATTTTATCTGCTGTGCCACTGGCGATCTTTATTGTACAGGAATGGAAACTTCACGATGACTTTAAAGCTTTGCAAAGGATGTTCGACCGAACGGTGAAGAACAACAACCAGACACGAATGATCATTAAGGCCAGAATGTGGACAGAGAAGAAAATCAATGACTCGGAACACTCTTTAAAACGTTACGTAGACTTACTCGGCAGCTCTATGGATTCGAAATTTCGTAAACTCCGGGATGACATATCTGGTGAACAAAATGGGCCAGTTCTGAACACAACAAGTCTGCAAAGGATGGAGAAAAAAGTTGGCTCTCTGATTTTAAGTATTCAAAACCTGAGCGAAAATTTTAGAAATCTAAACCTTTCTGTGGATTCAAAGATAAAGCGACTTCAAAGTGTGCTCAAAGATGCCAGAGGTGACCTCATTCTCGTACAGAAAGAGTTGGCCCATTTGAACTCTAGCTTACTTGCCAAGTTAAGAGAAATCAGCGATTCCTTGCTTTCTTCTATGGAAAACTTACGAGGAAACCTAACTAAGCTTACCAAATTCACAACGTCATCCATAAGTCGACTTTGGGTCAATGCAAATAATACAAATGACAGCATTTTAAGCTTATCAAAAACGTTGTCCCACCAGAATTCAAGTCTTCATTCCAAGGTACGAGATACATCATACGCCTTATCTTTAGCAGTAGAAAAAGTTGACGAAAAGTTAGCCATTCTACGTAATTCTACCGTCGAAGATCTAAGCCTACTTCGTAACGACCTAAACAACACTCAAGACAACCTTCGTCAGGCCCACAGTGACTTTGACCAATGGAACAGAAGTCTTCATTTAAGGATTGAGGAAATCATCAATTCCTTCCATTATTCATTAAAAAATGCAAACCGAAAGATTGGCAGTCTCAGGAAGGACTTCGAAAGCAGTAAGGCCGATTTCACCGCTCGATACAAAGCCCTCAACGAAGAACTTTCCAAAATGAAAGGCGAATTCCAGGAATCGAAAAAGAAACAAATGGATGACACTTCCGGTCTGGAAGAAAGAATGATAAACAAGCAAGGAAGTCTTGAACAAGATCTAAATTCTCAGCAAAATGAGATTTATCATATGCGGAAGGAGATAAGAGAGCTCCAAGATTCTGTTAACCATCTGAAAAATAACGCAAACGTCTGCCTCCGTGCCAATATTCCATTCCTAATGACAATTGCCATGGCTGCGTCATTATTCTACAGCCTGAATTAAGATTGCTCAAATAGGTTTGAGGCGACCATTGATTTACCACCGTTAAGCCTGCTTAAAAAGTTTACGACTTAAGTTTTTTCGTAGGACGTGTATAAAATAATTTGAAGAAACATTATAATGATTGATTTGACCTGAACTGTTTGTGTATTTTATAATCTCTAACAGGATTTTTTACTTGTTCTTTTATACGTGGGGTTTTTTTAAGCAATGTAAATAGATTGAATGTTTTAATCGTTTGTAACATATAATCCAGTTTATCACTTTTGTCTTGCTTGTTGTATCATGACGTTTAATACCTGATGAGTGCATGGGTAAAGTGACCGCACAAAGTGGAGCATTTGCCCCAATCCAGAAAATGCTCTTTCCTCTCTTTTAACTCTTTAGTCTTAATGAGAGTGTAAGATTTTTTTTCTTAGCCGTTTAATTATACACGCGGCACGGGAGCCATTCGTTCGCGTAATACCGGCAGTGGACACGTAGAAGAAAAGTGCCCTGATGTTGTTCCCGACTGAGAGGGCGTTGCCAGGGAGACACCCAGAAAACAGTTCAAGAATGTCGCCAGCATGACAATTACTGCGTTCGGTAAAATATTGAAAAATGTTAAGGGAAAGCAAAAACTGTTTTTAAATGTATCGAAACAGAAATAGAATACTGCGTAGATTTGTTAAACAAGGTAAAAAGTTTTAAGAGAGATGAACGATCGTCAAGCCCTGTACTCAGAAAACGATTCTGAGCCCCAGACGGGGATCGAACCCGCAACCTTCTGATGATTGGTGAGACGCTCTAACCATTGAGCTACCAAGACTCAGATGGTGATCTAAGGTGCAAGTTCGACATATATGTGCGACCTAAGCGGAGGCCACTATATATTAATAATGATTGATACAGTTTTATGTTTGAGAAACGTGAGAGCTTGGATATATTAAGGTAGATGAACGATCTTCGAGCTCGATACTCAGAAAATGATTTCTGAGCCCCAGACGGGGATCGAACCCGCAGCCTTCTGATGACCGCTCTAGCCATTGAGCTACCGAGACTCAGATGTTGAGCTAAGGTTCAAATTCGATATATATGTGCGACGTAAGCAGAAGCCACTATATATTAATAATGATTGTTGTCTAGACATGGTAAACAAACGGTAAAAAGTGGACGAGCACTTGGTAGTTTGTTAAAGTAATTTATCGAGACTGTTTTATCGGGTTTCTCGTTAGTTTGGTGGTGTATTTTCGTGAAAAGTGGAATTTTCCTCTCGGTTTGATTTTGTCGAAATGCATTTGAAGTTCTTAAACTCATTTCTATGTTTTGAAGAAATATCTTGCGTGTATTTTCAAACAAAAACCTCTCAGGAAAAGTAAAAAGTCGCGTGGGAGACTGAAACTGACGTCCAATCACTGATCTGAAAAATGGGACAGGATCGCGCAACCCAGGGGTTGGAGTGCGGGAGAAAATGAAGCCCGCGAAATTCAATCTGCGCCATATTGGAGTGACCACTTTCTCGGTAACGTTGTCGTAAGGCTATTATGAAAACGAGGAAACTCGTACGTAGGGCGGTAGTAAACGAAGAAAAAATATGAAAGGAAACGACAACACATCTCAGAGTGATAGTGACGGATCTGACGATGAAGAATCCAGGTTAAAAAGAAAATTTTCACGGACATTTCACTGGTAAGTATGGGGTGTCATTACCGTTAAAACTATCATGTTGCGTTATTATCTACCGGTTCATTATTATACAGTTTTTCGTTAATATTATTCCCAAGTTCATCATGATCATGCAATGTCCAGTTATTAATTTGAATTTCTTTGTTATTATTATACGCTGCTTTGTTATTATTATGCACTGTTGATTTGTTATTATTATACGCTGTTTCTTTATTATAAAGCATCGGTTTGTATTGGCACACACTGTTTCTTTATTATTGTGCAATGTTTCATTATTTGTACAGATTTGTTATTATTAGGCACTGTTTCAGTATTATTTTGCAATGTTTCGATATTATCATGCACTGTGGCATTATTATGCAGTGTTGTACTATTATCATCACCTAGCAAAATTTCATGTGGGTGTGAGTAGCTGGTACATTGAGCAGGGCAGAAAGACAAACGAACATGCTGACAGATTTCACTGGCGAGTTGAAAGACGTAATAACATCCAAATTAAGGGAGACTGTTTCCAGTGTTCATAGTGCTGATAATTTCGACATACAGAAAAGCTTCAAGAAATTCGGAAGGTTGTCATTGTCTTAGACTCCTTGACAAGAATACCAGAAGAAATATTCAATCTGTTGAGCAGTGCATGGTCAATTTTAGAGTGCTCAGGGATGAACATCAGAGAAAATGCTGTTTTCACTGGATAACCAGGTAGACCAAAGTATGCAGTTAGCAAGGAACAGCTCGCAATGCTTGTAAAAGCCAGGTTTAGTATCCGTTCAATTTCAGAGCTATTTCATGTGAGTTCACGGACTGTAAAACAACAAATGCAAGAATACAGTTCTTCAGTGCATTCCCTTCACACAGAAATACAAGATAATCAGGTGACATAGTGAGAGCAACTAAAAGAACAAATCCAAAATGTGGATTAAAAATGTTGATGGGATACCTAGGCTCAAGGGGTATATTCATCCCCAGACATCGTGTGAGAGAAGCTCTTTCACAAGTTGATCCCCAGGGAGTGGCTGCCCGATGGTGCACGGCAATTAAATGATGTATATACAATGTAACAAGGCCACTTGGACTCTGGCATTTTGATGGCAATCATAAACTTGTCAAATAGTGTTTTGTTATTCACAGGTGTGAGGATGGCTTTACACCTGTGTATTTACCCTGCAATGCTAACAATGAAGCTGCCACAGTATTCTAAAATTTCATGAAAATAGTAGAAAACTGGGGATTGCCGGCCAGAACCAGGTGTGGTGTTGTCAGGGAACTGAAAATGTGGATGCTGTCAAGAATAAGTTGTCAAGAAACATTTCCTGTTTCAAATGACTGTGTAGAGCAGTTCATTTAAAGGTTCATCAAAGTTTAAAAATCCAAATATCAATGAAACAACCATAACTGAAACAGCCACCTGTGAATTGTGGCAAAACTGTTAATAAATTGCTTTAGCATACTAGAGACCAGTTTAACAAATTACATGTCACAGTACAGCCCAGGAATCTTCAATTGGCAGCTTGCTGTCTAGATGTGGCCCATGAAACCTTCTTGAATCTATTAAAATTTTGTGGCTTGGGAACACCAAACAACCACGGCCTTTTCCGTCCATAACACCTGACACTGTAAAAGGAAAAATCTCTGGCCTCCACAGTACGTAGACTATGCAGTAGATCTCGAAGTGCAGTACACGCCACCAACACGATCACTCGTTGCTCAATAGTCGATTATTTATCATGGGAAAATCAGCATTTTTAAAGAAAATCGGACAATTTTTAAGGCTGTTGTCTCTCCTTGGCATGTTTTCATTTAAAATTTTACAATTATACGCCAAAAAACCTACACACCTTGAAAGTTCTCCTACAATTTCTTCAATGTAATCTATACAAAATATACGGCGCACCTTGAAAAGTGGTCACTCCAATATGGCCGCCACGGCTGACTTCCGGCTTCACTTTTTAAATAATGGTTGCGCAATTCAGTCCTCTTATTCAGATCAGTGTGTCCAATATTGGCCTCCATGGGCGGCCTTCTTGGCTTCGCTTTTCATTGGCCAGTTAGCATTCCAGATATGGAAATTGAGTTCACTGGTTGGGTATTACCCTTTCCTGAACAATCAGCGTCTTGTTCATTCACAAAGAAATTTTGTTAAGAGAGATTAATGATCATAAAGGAATTTTGTATTGAGGACCAAATTAAGGACCAAACCACCAACATATGAATGTGCTTCTTGGCGAAGTGAGGAACATGGATAAGATTGTAAGCAAGTTTTGCCCGCGTATGTGTAAGTATTCTCGCTTAGATTCAAATGACGACGAGGAGGACATTTACAGAGCAGAAGAAAAAGAGGTGACAGCAGTAGATAATCAAGCAACCATGCCGCGTCGAGCCGAACCATATTTACTGGCATTTCTCTTGATTTTAGTTGTACTGTTTTTCGGGTTATATGTCAAAAAGAAGAATGATTTCAAAACTTTAAACGACGTCGTCAAGCAACAAAGAATGGATGTGCAAATGATGAAGCAAAAAGTCGGCTCTTTCTCCATAGCGGTTAGTCCACTATGGAGAAATGTAAATAACACAAAAGAAAACATAATAAGGATATTTAAAATGATGTTGCACCAGAATTCAAGTCTTCATTCCAAGGCTCAAGAGACATTCGATGTCTTATCCATCGTGGAGAAAAAAATTAACGAAAGACTTGACGGTCTACAAAATTTAACGAATAGAAATGAGCGCAGACTTCGTAAAGAGCTCGAGGACACTAAAGATAATATTCGATTGGCTCGTAAGAATTTAACTCAGTGGAACGGAAGTCTTCGCCAAATGGTAAAGGAAACTACCCATTCATTCCGTTCTTCGCTTGATAACACAAATCGAAAAGTTGAGAGCCTTAAAAAGGACGTTGAAAGCAACAAAAACGACGTAGCCGCACAACAGACAGCATTCACAGAAAAGTTCTCGAAAACGAAAGGAGAGTTCCAGGAACTGAAAGAGGAACTCAAGAAGGACACTTCCGGTCTCGAGACAAGACTTCTCAGCAAGCAAAATTTTCTAAAACAATCTCAAAATTCTTTACAAACTGACAATTCTAACATATGGAACAAGCTGGAAGAGCTGGAAAATACTTTCAACAATTGGAAAAACAAAGCGAAACAATCTCAAAATTCTCTACAAACTGACAATTATAACATATGGAACAAGCTGGAAGAGCTGGAAAATACTTTCAACAATTGGAAAAACAAAGCGAAACAATCTCAAAATTCTCTACAAACTGACAATTCTAACATATGGAAGAGGCTGGAAGAGCTAGAAGATACTTTCGACCATTGGAAAAACAAAGCAAATAGGCGTTTACAAGCCCAAACTCATTTCGTAATAACATTTACTTTTGCTTTGTCATCGTTGTTCATTTGGAATTAGGATAGGTCAACCATGTTGAAGGGTGTCAATAAATTATTCTCACTCTTTTAACCTTCCATCAGGTGCCCGGATTGAAAAATTAAGACTCAAAATCATCGTTATGTAAAGCACTTTGTTTAAATCAATGTATACTAGTTCACAGCTTTAAAATTTTCGAAGCTTTAGTCAAACTTCAGTCTTTGCCTATCCTGCCTCAACGTGTTACATGAAATTCTAGTATAGATGAAAACGCAAACGCGTGAGACGGAGTGAGAGGATGCAGTTGTCCTCAACAAATTTTCAGGTCTGCAACTGACATTGAACATTTTAAGGAACTTGTGAGGAAAAGAAATTTTACCATTAAAATAGATTCTAAACAACATCCACTTGGCCAGCCCTAACTCGCCCAACTCATCCCGTTAGGAAGGAGTAAGGGATTTGCAGCCTTCTAAAGTTCCTGAAAGTACTCCCTGACGCGTGTATCCAGTTTGACCTTAAGAGAACTCAGTTCCAACCAGTTAAGGTCAGTTTAGGTGTGCCATTCCAAGGGATAAGTCTAAATATTGTTTTATTCTTAGACAAGTACAGATCTGTTTCAGCATTTAAGGCTGGTTTATCCTCAAGCCTGTCCACAAGATGCTCGGCAACTTTTGAGCAACCAAATTTCAGGCAACTTTTTCAGTTTTGGGAAACTTTTTCAATTTCGGGAATCTGGTCTGTATTACTTATAAGGCCCGAAGAGAAAAAAGGAAACGTCATATTATGCATAAATTTTTTTAGTTTTTTTCAGTTTTGGAGTTTTTTTTGGAGGATTTTTTTTTTGTCGTTTTGGACTTTGAAGGCATGTTGCCGGCTGCTGTCGTGGCTGTCGTCCAAACCTTCAGTTATTTTAGCATTTTATCTTCTCAGCAGTGTGCAAAACAATATGGCGGATGAAGGCGATTTATCAAGTTCCAGTGACTCGGAAGAAAATCAATCAACCGAAGCAAATCCTTTTTCAGGTTGCAGCTGCAGCAGGTGCCTGATTGAATGCCCCAGAAAAGGCCGACATTTCACGTCCAAGGAAAGTACTGACCAACCCAAATGCAAAGAGAAATGCACGTGGAACAGTCGATCCAAATGTGTCTGCTTGGGAGAGGGTCAAAGAGTTCAAAGGCGAGTATCTCACCGTTGTTGCGGGAAGCCTAAGATGTGATTCATGCAAAGAGATACTTTCTAAGAAGAAGAGCTCTGTGAAGAAGCACATTCTATCCCAGAAGCATATCAAGTCGAAGGATGCAAACAAAAAAAACCAAATGAAAGATCAAATTATAAAAGACCTCGTGGCCAGGAATACTACAGCCTAAGGATCAACATTACCTGAACCTATGAGAGTTTATCGATATCAACTGGTGGAAGCTTTTATAAAAGCTGGTATTCCACTTTCAAAAGCTGACATTATGCGGCCATTTCTTGAAAAATATGATCATCGCTTGACATCCCGTCCACATTTGGCTGAATTTATTCCCTTAATCTTCAAGAAAGAGAAAGATACTCTTAAAGCTGAAATTGAGGCAAGTGATGAAATTTCTGTTATTTTTGATGGTAGTGCAAGATTAGGAGAAGCATTAGCTATTCTTGTACGGTTTGTTAACCAGTGGAATGTTCAACAAAGACTTATTAAGTTAGAAGTTCTAGCAAGAAACCTGAATGTAGAACAGCTTGCACAGCGCTTAATCAAATGTTTTGCTGTTGAGTATGGAATCAAACCCAATCAACTTCTGGCAGCAATGAGAGACAGGGCATCAGTGAGTGAGGCTGGGCTGCGTCAAGTTGGTTTTTACTTCCCCAACATATTTGATGTTACATGTTTCTCTCACACATTTGATAATATTGGCAAGCACTTTGAATTTAAAGTCCTCGATACCTTTTCAAAGTACTGGAACACAATGTTTTCCCTTACTCCGGCTGCCGGATTACTACCGAAGACTAGAACAGGAACTGCCATGCTCCTTACGTCAGATACAAGATGGTGGAGTAAATGGGAAGTACTGAATCGTGTTGTGGATTATTTTGGAGACGTAGAGCCTTTCCTCAGAGAAAATGACCTTTCTCCGAATTGTCGCATGAGGCTGCTGGATTTGTTTGATGATCCAGTTACTGCTCGTGACTTATAACTTGAACTTGCTGTAATGATTGATGCTGGGAAGCAATTCGTTTCGGCAACCTACTAGCTTGAACGAGATGGCCCCTTAGTGTTTAGTTGCTATGAGCGTTTATCAGCCGTAGCTCACGCAACAGCCATCGGATCTTATCCAAACACAGAGGCAAAAGCTAGACAACTTGCTACTGGAAATTTGCAACTACATAATCAATTGGTTGCATAAGCAAATGCTTGCGTTACCCCTGGGTTCAGATTCTACCAGAATGAATTCAGTGTGCAATTTTACCAAACAGGACGTGCATTCAAAGCAGCTTGATTATGCTGTCCAGTGAAAGTGCAAGAACTGCAACCAAATGCAGCCTCTGTCCAAGAACTGAAGCAATTTGGATTTCTCAATGATAATACGATAGCCCAGCTGGTCGAAGAACTTCCAAATTATCTGGCAATTGCAGATGGTATAGTAATTGAAACAGAGGAGGGAAAGGTTAAGTGGTGGTCTGATCATGAGATGGATCTTCCTAGTTGGTCAGCAGCTGTTAAGATCTTATTAGTACAACCTAGTTGTGCTTCAGCTGAGCGGGAGTTCAGTTTGGTTCATAACAATTTTAACAAAACAGCAAGATTCGGCCTTGGAAGAAACTGTTGAGGTGTCAGTTATGCTAAGATACAACAAACGTGATGCCATGGCATAGACAACCCACATTGCAGCAAGGCCTCTTAACTTTGCTTGAACATATACTTTCATGTATTAACATATATGTGATTAATTGTTGTGTTACTTATTTCAGCAAGTTAGAAGCCCAGTCGTCATTAACAGCGACATTTTGTAGTAAATATGTAAAGACAAATATTAAAATGGGAGCAACCATAAAGCAACTTTTAGAAATATTGAGCAACTTTTGAGCAACTTTATTGAAAAATTTGAGAAACTTTTTTACAAATTTCGAGCATCTTGTGGACAAGCCTATTTATCCTCAACCAACTATGGTCAGTCGCATCAGCCCACTGTACAGATTGTTTTGTCCTTGGGCTAACAGGGTAGGTTTGTCAACACCTGAAGGTCGTGCACGTGCAGCTGCCAGCCAATTAAAGCAAGTTGAGGCTTTCAGCTACCTGTCTACCCAGCTGGCAAGGCGGGGGCGCCACTCCTCAGGTCATCTCATCAAAGCCTACTCGTTTTATGGAGGTCACTCAATGGCTCTAAATTAATGTCCTGCCTACCTACTTCTGGTGTTATTTTGGAGTGCCTTCTCCTAGATAAGTGGCCATCCAAAGCTAGAGAGTCTTATTTCTCGGCTCTGAAATCCTTAACTAGATATCGAGCTTCTTCCCGCAACCTCAGATATCAAGCATCTTTCCTAAAATTTGAGCTGAACTTAACGAACAAATTTTTTGAAGTGCTTATCAATCCACTCGTTAAATCTCTAAGTTACAGTCTCTAACGTCCCAGTCAAGATTGGAATTTCCTGACCTTTTCGAAAATCCCAGATTCTTTAAGTTTCACTCACCTGGTCTTGCTATTTTTCATTCTTTTCATTCTCTCATGCCCAGACCCTATTGTCAATGGGGCATGCAATATCTTTGAACATATAAGGTCTTTTGTTTTTCTTGCCCAAGATTTCTATGTCTAGTCGTTAATACTCAATTCCTTTACCTGCCTGGATCTTGATGTACCTAACAACTTTCACTTGCTCATTCTCGGCGACGCAACCTGCTTTGTGGTTGTATCACTTTTTTACATATTTCAGATTAATGTACATTATGTTTACCACATAATCTGCACAACGTATTTTGATTGTATTGTTATATATCATTGTAATTGTCATCCTTATTGTTATTGTTTTTCATAATTATTGTTTTTGTTATTATTTTCATTATCATTAATATTATCGTTATCATTATTATTTTCATTATCATTATTATTCAATGTCTGCGTTGACGGGGGGCAAAAAGACAACCTTTACCCCCACCATTTCGCCTCCTCTTCCTAAACTAGTAAAAAAAAGTGTAAGATTAGTAAGAAAATCATTTTTGTTTTGTTGCCAGGAAGTGTTTTTCAGCCGTGAAATATTTGAACTTAGATTGTTACAGTAACTTTATTAAAACACGGTTTTTGTGAAACAAGTAATTTTCTAGGTACCTTTCATCTGGTAAAGAAGTTAGAGTATGTCAAATGACTCCCCAATGAAGGAAGCCACTCAAGTCATTGAGGTTTTTAAGTGTTTAAATGGCATAGCACCAGTAGCCTTTAAGGTCTACTTCACAAGAGTTTCACATTCTAAATGTACACGCGGGAACAACAAGAATATTATTATGCCAATGATTAGAACTGAAGCCGAAAAGAAAACATTTGCATATCAGGGAGCAGTTATTTTTAATAAACTGCCCAGTGACTTGAAGACAGAACAGTCGCTTTTAAAATTTAAGTGTAATTGCAATTATTGTAATTTTGATTTTTAATTGTATATGTTCTAGAATATTTGTGCACTTGTTTTAACTACCTTTGCATATACAATTAGTCTTAATTAACTTATGCATCTTAACCTTTATTGATTGTAAGAATATATATGACAACAGGTCCTTGATTGATTCCAGCAATTTATATTGCTGAAACAAGTTTAACCTGTATAAATAAGATATTATTATTATTGTAATTATTTATGTTCTAGTCGCTATTTATGCACGGGAAACATAATTGATATTATTTCAGTATTACGATAATTTTCGCAGATGTTTTTTCCCCCTTAGAAATTCTGTTGCCACTCGTTCCCCTCGCAGACTAGGACATCTAGCGCCGCCACTGTTATTAGCATTGTAATTGTTTTTGTGGGTATACCATTGCCATAATTAGTAGTGTGAACTTATGTTACAGCTTATAAGGTCAGATCTGACACTTAAGAAATAGAAAATGATGGATAAAAATATGACTTCGCCTGGTCACAGTACATTAAGGGCAAGTCCAGTTCAAATTGCTTAAACCGGAGTCGTGCCAAAGGCATGAGTTTTGAAGCTTTGCTCATTAATATTAATATCATTAATATTAATTTGGGGGAATTCCCTGTCATTCAAATTTGACGTAATTTGTTTGCTTTCAACGCATTCGAGATGCACAGTTGAAGGAAAATGACAAGGCTTAAACTTACATGCACCAAACTTACTGCAAATATGTGAAGTAAGCACAAGTTAAGATAACCTGATGCAAGATCATAACCATATGGTTAGAGTTCTAGTTGAGGGAAATCCCTTGTTATGGCGTGATTCTGAGGACGACTGCAAAAGTTTGAAGAATGAGGTATTTCTACAGAAAGATCATTCGATACTCATGGTAAGTTTTTTAGCCAATCAGCGTCTTGAGCGTGTTTAAGTATTTTGTCTGTATTTCCAAAGTAAACTTCAAGGGATTATTATTTTGGATCTACTTCTGCATCAGTATGGATATCCCAGAAGAAAGAGGCAAAGGCAGATGGTAACGAAAAGAAAAATCAATTTCAATTCAACTCATATCATACTTGCCTATGTTTAATTGTATTATTGGTATTTCTGGTCGTTTTATCTGCCTTGTCAATCGCAACCTCAAATTGAAACAAACTGACAATTCCAATATGTGGAAGAAGCTCAGAGAGCTGGAAGATACTTTCAATCATTGGAAGAACAAAGCAAATAGGTGTTCACAAGCCGACATTCAATTCGTAACATTTACCTTTGCTTTGTCATTTATGTACATCTGGAATTAAGATAGGTCAATAATGGTTAAAAGTTTCGGTAAATTATTATCACTTTTTTTACCACTCATTAGGTCCCTTAATCTAGAAATCGTGACCCAAAATTATTCTTTTGTCAAATACTTTGTTTGAATCAATGTATATTAGTTCACAGCTTTAAAATTTTCGTACCTTTGGAAAACTTTCAGTCTGTCTTTCTTGCTGCATTGTGATGCTTGAAATGACAGTGTAGCTGAAAACGCAAGTCGTTGAGCAGGATGAGCAAGCGGATACAATTTTCCTCCACAACTATTCACGAAATTTAGTCATACAGTAGACATCGAAAATATGATCTTGTTGTCATCAGCTCTAATCATCCCTCGCTATCGTCACCATCACCAACATCATATCCATCATTACCATTATCATCATCATTATGATTATCATTATCATTATCATTACGAGTATCATAATTACTATATTATTATTATTATCATTATTATTATCATTATCATTATCGTTATTACTGCTATTATTATTACCATACATTAAACCGTTTATTACTGGGGCAAGTCCACTACCCAAAACTCTCAAATTGGAGTCACGTGTTCCAGTCACGAGTCTTACACCTTTGCTTATCTAAGTCAAGGTAATCTGGGGGAATCCCCCGTCATTCAAATTTTTGATTTACCTGTCAAGCATAGTTTATCCTTTTGACATAACCATGACGACACACGCAAGAGCAGTAAGGGGTAGATTATTTTCAACGCTCTTTTCTGAATCATTTCCAGGTCATTGGATAGGTGGTTGGTCAGGCTGTTGTGAAAGACTGGGCATGCATATTCCAAGATTGGTCTAATACATGTGCTGTTGAATACAATTAATTCCTTAATCCCAACTTTGGCTCGTTTGAGTTGTGACAAAAAGTACAATCGCTTTCTTGCTTTCACGATCGTTTGATAAATGTGATTGTTCCATTTTAAATTGTTGGAAACGATTAATCCGAGGATTTTTGCACACGGAACCACCTCCAAAGGGGTATCGTTCACAATAACTGGATCGAAAGTAGCACTTGGTTCACCAAAGCCAATACGTAATTCTTTACATTTCTTTTCATTCAATTGAAATTTTAATTCAGAGGTTTGAGTTAATAGATCATTAACTGTGGTCTGCATTCTGCTTTCGCTGCGTTTGCTGACTAATTCATCTACAGTTGTGTCATCTACGAACTTCCACATGTCACCAAAAGAGACTGTTAGTTTATCGATCATTATTAAAAATAACCTTGGGCCTAAATTTGTACCCTGTGGAATTCCGGTGGGAACTTTAGCCCAACCCGAGTAATCCCCTTGGTTTAGCTTTACCCTTTGTTTTCTACATGTGAGGAAATCTGTAATCTAGTTGACAACCCAATGCGGTAAATTATATGTATGGAGTTTGATAACCAATAAGCCATGATCTATCAGGTCAAAAGCCTTTTTAAAGTCAAATAAGATGACTCTGACCGTAGCACCAGATCCATCGGTAGAACCATTCCTAGAGTGTAACATACTTAAAAGTGCAAACGTCGGACTAGATTTTGGAATTGTGCGAAATTGATTAGGGTCACTTCTTTGGAGTACAGTTGGTTTAATGTATTCTTCTACTACATAATCCTCTGCTATTTTGGAGATGATGGGTGTTAAGGATATTGGTCATAGATGTTTATTTACGTCTCGAACAGGTTTTTGTTTCGGAATTGGAACAATATCCGCGTGTTTCCATATCGAAGGGAGACGCGCTTCCTTATAGGATAGATTCAATATGTCTGAGATAGGTAAGGCTAAGATATCAGCGTTTTCCTTCAATACCCAAGCTGAAATGCCGTCTGAGCCATTAGCTATGTTTGGGTTTAAGCTTACCAGGTGTTTGAAGACAGAGAACTCGGACGTACAAAAGGACTGGTTTGTCAGTTGGGAATTCTGAATAGCGTCTCCATTGGTAAAACAAGATGGCAATGGATCGAAGACTTTCATTGGCTCGAGGAAGATTTGATTTATTAAATTGGCAAGGTGGTACGGAGTGACGGGTGTTTGGCCAGTCCTACTCTCTAGGTTTTGCAATATTTTAAAGACATCGAATCTTCGCAATTGGTGACCTGTGACGCCAAACCACTAAGCTTTTTTGCTTCCTTCCACCAAATAGACGGCGAGTATTCTTTTAGGTGCTCTACTTTTGACTTATAAAACTTCGATCGACACGATTTACGCTCGCGGTTTACTCGATTTCTTAGAGTTTTGAATAGACATGTATTTCCTTGGGCTAGGGCCTTTTGACGACGGTGAATTACTTCTTTCAGAGATCGAGACATCCAAGGCGGTTCGTTACAATATTTTAATTTCGTCGTAATGGGAAGTAAGTAATGAGTCTAATCCAAAGTTAATTATTGACCCTAGCATCCGTGTTTTGCCATCACAAGTATTCTCCGTAGCGATCAACGACTTGACATCAACTTCTTTTAAAAAGGTACTCATCGCAAGACGTTTTCATGGTCTCAGGTCTCTGGATTTCACACAAATTTTTGGTTTTGGAATCTGCTGTCTTTCTAAAGGTTGGACTTCCACAGTGTCGTGGTCAGAAAGGCCGAAAGCCGGGCGTTTGATTGGATCATTATAAAAATCGTTCATATTGATGAAAATTAAATCTAGCCGATTCAGACCTCGTGTTGGAAATTTTACGATCTGTCGGAGTTTAAAACCGTTGGTTATTCGCGATGTGGTCAATTTATTAAAATCACCATGTAGAATCATTTTGCTATTAGGGAATTTGGTTTCAATTGTTGTTAATGACTCATATAGATAATTGATCGCTTCCTGGTCGTTTCCACCGAGAGGATGGTACATGTTGCACAACATAATACAGGGAATTACCCAAGGAAGGCGTGAAGGTCTTAGTTTTACCCAAAGAACTTCGATGTTTGTGTTCATCATGTCGTACAATACTTCGTATCCTGTTGAGTTTCTTATATAGACACACACACCGCCATGTTGGTCACTGAATCTATCGCGGCGTTCAATGTTGTAACCAGATATGGAGACGATGTTATCATGGATATGATTTTGTAACCATGTTTCAGTGATGCAAATGAGGTCAACGTTTCTAAGGATAATTGATTCGCGCTGCTCGTCTATCTTGGGGGCAAGGGACATGACATTGGATAACATAATTGACGGTACAAATAAGATTGGAGAGCGTACCTCGTACGGTGGTTTTGTTCTTGCTACTTTAATACAGTTTAAAGCATTATGCTTTAAACTACGATTACTTCCAACAGATTTAGTTGATGGTAAGGTTTTACGTACAGTAATTCTTGTAGGAATAATCATTGTTGTTACAACGCCACTTACTTCTGTGACTGGAACAGGTGACACTACGTTGACTGGGTATGGGCGACTCTTCAAAAGGGAACGTTGGGGGGAACTGGAATTTCCATCAATAGTCGTGGAAATGGGGGAGGGGGCACTAGGGAAGGAGGAAGAGGCACTAGAGTTTTCCTCACTGGTCTTGGAGAATATGGAGGTCGCCATGGATACTGGTGGCAGTCTGGGAACTGTAGAGGAGGGTTGATATAAATATTTGGTGGCATTGGCACTCGATCGCGGGGTAAAAAAAGGGGCAAGAGACAAAGGACTGTTCATCGTATTTCTGTACGAAGACCTATCGTGGAGAAAATCACATCGTTCCTTTTTCAGACAGTAGCCTCTCCTTTGTAAAAAAGGACAAGGAATGTTGCGTTTTTGCATGTTATGAAATGTCTTTGGATATTGAAAATTTTTAATATGGTGGGAGAAGTAACAGGAATTTTAACACACCAGCTACGTTTACGTAAAAATGGGCATAGAATAGCATGCTTGGGAATATTTGGATCGCGTCGTATTTGCTCTTGACTATATTTTGTCCTGGTATTATTACTTGGGACAATAATATTACTTATATTGTTTTCACTGTTTTG
Source organism: Heliopora coerulea (assembly GCA_030142905.1). NCBI lineage: Eukaryota > Metazoa > Cnidaria > Anthozoa > Scleralcyonacea > Helioporidae > Heliopora > Heliopora coerulea. Next base: position 40,473 of record JASJOG010000287.1, on the reverse strand, counting down.
ACTACTTATTGTTTCCAACTCCCTACAGATGACATCTCGTTGATTAGTATTGTTCCTTTCATTAAGTATTTTCCGTTCAGCTTGGTCTTCAATACCCTTTGTGTGTACGTTATCTCTTGGAACAAAGGGATTCCTCATGTCATTGTTTTCTGCGATTTGCCTACTCATTGTTTCTTCCTCCACATGCAAATTTTTGCTATTGGTTTGAAGATTTGCATTTAATATGTCTTCAAAACGCTTGTTCATCTCATGTTAATTTTCTTGCAATTTGAGTATTTCATCATTAAGTTTAAATACATATTGTAAACTTAACTGCATATCCTTGTTGTACTTCGTTTCTAAAATAGCCAAGTCGAGCTTTAAGCCTTCTACATTAGCACACACTTCGCAATAATTTGGAGGGCAAGATGACATATCGATATCTTGAACTCCGGTTGTTTTTGTTTTCCCGGCAAGCTCGTTGACCCCGTCTCTACATATTATTCAACACAATTTATTCTTGATGGAGTTCGCTTTAGTCCCATCAAATTTAAGGTACTTCTTGTTTCTCCACCATGTCAATGTTGTAGAGCCGTCGCTGAAAGTTTTCTTCTCGCCACCGGTCCAGCACCAGCTTTCATCAACGTCGGTGCAACTAGCGATGAAATTCTTCAAAGAATCAAAATCTCCTGTCCAGCCTTAGAATGACAGTCTCAGAGTAAATTTCTTAGCAAGCACTTTACTCTAAGTTGCTACGATATGTTTACAGTTTTTGGACTAAAGAACAGCAGTGCCAAAAGACAGTCACATCGAGCTGCACTATACAGAGTTTAAGAGTGCAACTGGGTCAGGTTAGAGACTAAAACTAAGTCACAGTAGGCTTCAAGTCATGAGACTTGGAAACAGCTAAAATAACTAAGAGTGAACTAGAAATTTTATGGTTCTAGCAGATCAGAACTGCGCAGCACTTTATACATTCTTAACATTACTTTCAAGTCTCAATTCATCGAGAGGAATACCAAACTGTATGGACTGTCGACTGTATATTTCACCGTGAAGGATATTTAATAATCGATTGATGATCTTTTAGTAAACCTTTCAAAAGTCTGTCTAACCAAAATATAACTATTTTCTGCACGCAAAGATCCCTGGTTATATGTGCAAGCCGCCATGTTTTTCGATAGGGTGGATTCTGATTTTAACACTACGGTTGGTGAAATTTTCTTTCTTTTGCTCTTTGTGTCCTTCTGTTTTTGCTGTGTTCTGTCGTTTGTCCTGTTACAGTGTGGTGTTGTACAACAGCCGTATGCATGAAAGGGTTAAACTTGCTTAATAAGCGTACTATCCATGTAAGCAGTTGGATGCAAATTCAGCGTGCTTAATCGAGACATTTACCTCCATCCGATGGTTTAAGGTCAGCGCCTGCATTTAAACGCTCCTTGTAAACGCAATAGAATCAAATTACATTTGATATGACGTAACAAACTGCCTCCAGTTTGTCAATTCCTTCAGCTTATGCTTCTTTTCTTCACAACTTTCTTTCCTGTTTTGAGATGTATGTCCCACTTTACATGAACCAATTTGGAAAAGTCAGGAAAGGAAAACACATTATCTTGACTTGGACAGATAAAGCGCCAGGTAAAAAGATGATAGCATTCTGCCAACACATCCTGTCTCAAGATTTGATTATCTTCTGACCGCCTAAACGAACCAAGTGAGAACAATTTAAGTTGGCTGACTTTGAGCAAGCTTACGCTGTGTACAAGCAAACAGATAATAAGTAATGCTCAGCAGCTTCGAAAACATGTTGCAGATTGTGCATAATTTATGCATGTGATCTGTCAACCATAGTGGGGAGGGAAATTCCTAACCGATACCTTTGGGGGATTACCCAACCAATGTCTTCAAGATGGTGCAATCTCTGACAGAGGGCAATTCTCCGACAAACTGACAAAGAGTACCCTGCTTGTATATATGAAGGTCGCAGACTTTCTGCTCATTAAGGCAATCCAGAAGAACCAACTGTATAACCAGGCTTACTATGAAATAAAAATATCATTTCCAAAATGATGTCATTTCTCAAGCTATACACAGGTAACCGCATGACCCTCACTTTTTGAACCAACCAGCGTTATACGAGTGCAAAAGCAATGACTTCTATACAAAACAGGGCCCAAAGATTAGTCCAATTTCAATATCCACGCGATCGGCTTAAACCATCATATAGCGCTTGTATATTATATGTGCATCCCGAGTGTGCTCGAAAATATGAAGAAGCAATCCGTTTTTCAAGTGTTCCTGGTTGTTGTGAATATTATATGCTTGATTAAAGTGAATGATGGTTTCACGCTCGGGGAACGTCTAAATAAAGAGTTTGAAGATGATACTGTACTTGCTGACGCACTAGACAGCCGCCACTCGTTCAATCAACCAAAGCAAAGACTCAGAGAGACGTCTGTAACGTGGTTACGATCTCGGTTAGAGAAACTAGCAAGCGATCTCAAAGAAACCTTGGATTATTATGAACACGAATTGGCCGATATTCTGCGAGAGCTACCAAGCAAATCAATCGCGATAAAAGAAAAAAGTCAATTACTTTCCAGCATACTGAAGCAGACCACTCGTAAGGATCATCTGATCCAAAAGATAAACAATAACATAGAGGAACTGAACTGAGGAACTGGCTGTTAAAAAAGTGGACGAAAATTTAGCCATTCTACGTAATTCTACCGTCGAAGATCTGAGCCTACTTCCTAACCACCTAAACAATACTCAAGACAACCTTCGTCTGGCCCTCAGTGACTTTGACCAATGGAACAGAAGTCTTCATTTAAGGATGGAGGAAATCATCAATTCCTTCCATTCTTCGTTAAAAAATGCAAACGGAAACATTGACAGTCTCAGGAAGGACTTCGAAAGCAGTAAGGCCGACTTCACCGCTCGACACAAAGTGCTCAACGAAGAACTTTTCAAAATGAAAAGCGAATTTCAAGAATCAAAAAAGAAACTAATGGATGACACTTCCGGTCTGGAAGAAAGAATGATGAACAAGCAACAAAGTCTTGAACAGGATCTAAATTCTCAGCAAAATGAGACATATCATTTGCAGAAAAAGAAAAGAGAGCTCCAAGATTCTGTTAACCATCTGAAAAATAAAGCAAACGTCTGCCTCTGTACCAATATTCCCTTCCTAATGACAATCGGCATGACTGCGTCATTATTCTACAGCCCGAATTAAGATTGCTCAAGTAGGTTTAATTAAGACGATCATTGATTTACCACCATTAAGCCTACTTAAAAAGTTAACGACTTATGTTTTGTCGTAGAAAGACATGTATAAAGTAATTCGAAGAAACACTATAATGATTGAGTTGATCTAAACTGGGGTTCTTTTATACTTTTTAACAATCTTTTTTACTTGTTCTTTTATACGTGGGTTTTTTTAAGCAATGTAAATTAATTAAATGCTTTAATCGTTTGTAACATATAATCGAATTTATTTCTTTTGCCTTGCTTGTTGTGTCATAACGTTTAATACCTGATGAGAGCATAGGTAAAGTGAAGGTACAAAGTGGACCATTTGCCCCTATCCAGAAAATGTCTTTCCTCTAGTTTGCCTCTCAAATCTTAATGAGAGTAAAATTTGTTTCTTAGCCGTTATTTTATTATACACGCGGGACGGGGGCCACTCGTTCCCGTAATACCGGCAGTGAACACGTAGAGGAAAAGTGCTCTGATGTTGTTCCCGACTGAGAGGACGTTGCCAGGGAGACGGCCAGAAAACACTTCAAGTATGTCGCCAACATGGCAAGTACTGCGTCCGATAAAATGCTGAAAAGTGTTTGGGGAAAGCAAAAACTGTTTTAAAATGTATCGAAACAGAAATAGAATACTGCGTAGACAGTATTAAACAAGGTAAAAAGTTTAAAGGTTGATAACTACCGTGACTGACCTCAAAGAATTCCAACATAAATCAGTTACTGCAGTTTCCAACCTTTAAACATTTTACCTTAAAATGTATCGTCTTAGTTGGAGAAACAGTGAATCGTAAATTTTACATGTTTTTGCACCGACCACCAATTCGATCCATATTTTTGATGGTTAACCAGCAAATAACCACGAGAACGAACCAGTAGACACATCATAGGTAAACGGCTAAATTGTTCCAAAGCCATTTCTGTTGCTCAGACCACGGTGAAAATACAATTCGCTTCAACTAATTTTGTTTCAACTTGGGATGAGGCGATGTTATATTAAGTAAGTTTTAGCTACCACTTGTAATGCAAATTACAAAGTCTGGAAGAATGACACGCGTCAATCGTTTTGTGTAACTTTACTACCATTAAAAATCAGACGAAAGTCGTCCTGTTCCACATCACTTTACCCTCCTATTAACACCATGGTCAAACAATCCCTATCGCAAAGGGTGTGAAAGAAAACCTCTTGGCTTGCATTCATATTTAAACATTCTCAAACATGTTGCACGTAAGAGTAAGCTGATGCGAATCAATATAAATCAATTTCGTTTCCAGTTCCTTTTCTCCTCGTCTCACTTTAACCACAGAAAACATGTCTAGCGTTACCCAGAGTAAAATTAATAAGTTGCTAAATGGTAACAGTGCTCGCTAAAGGATTAAATTCTCTTACACTGATCCCCATTGGCTAAATCAAGGTATAAAAATTATTAAAGCTAAACACCTTTTTATACAACCGGCCCCTTGTCCGGCCCCAAGTGGATACAATTTTCCTCCACAACTATTCATGGAATTTAGTCATACAGTAGACATCGAAAATATGATCTCGTTGTCATCAGCTCTAATCATCTCTCGTTATCGTCACCATCACCAACATCATAACCACCATTACCATTATTATCATCATCATTATGATTATCATTATCATTACTATTATCATTATTATATTATTATTATTGTAATTATCATTATCATTACCATTGTCATTATTACCATTATCATTATCATTACTATTATCATTATTATATTATTATTATTGTAATTATCATTATCATTACCATTATCATTATTACCATTATCATTATCATTACTATTATTATTACCATTATCATTATCATTATCGTTATTATTGCTATTATTATTACTATACATTAAACCGTTTATTACTGGAGCAAGTCCACTACACAACACTCTCAAATTGGAGTCACGTGTTTCAGTCACGAATTTTACACCTTTACTCATCTAAGTCAAGGTAATTTTGAGGAATCCTTTGTCATTCAAATTTTAATTTACTTGTTAAGTGTAGTTCATCCTTTCGACATAAGCATGACGACACACACAAAAACAGTAAGCACTCGACGGTCGACTGATCACTTCAAACTACCCAAGGACAAAGGGATTAAATTACCATGAAGTACATGCTACGCTTGCGTATGTCGTTATGCTAATTCAAATGTTGAATTCGTGAGCTGAGGCTTTAGCGGTATAGTACATTCGAAACTTACGTTATAAGAAGGCGTAAAGACACAAACTTACAAGCAGCCGTAAAACAACACATATTAGAGTGAATTCTGAACAGCAAGCACAGATCAAGATAAAATCATGCAAGAATGGTAGGTATGTGGTTGAGGGAAATCCCTTGCAGTGGCGTGATTTTAACAACGACAGCAAACAATTGAGGAGTGGGGTATTTCCCCTATATTACTCCAAGTATTTTTACTTCACTAGCCAATCAGCGACTTGCACGTGTGTAAATATTTTTCCTTACAGTCAACCTCAACCTCAACCTCAAAGGAACGTCATTTTAATGAACTTCTTTATAACCTCACAAGTAGAAGAACATGAATATGGCAGGAGAAAGCGAGGCTAAGGCAGAAGGCCAGGAAAAGAAAAAGCAATTCCGATTCAAGCGATGTTGCTTGGTAATTTTAGCCATTTTATCTGCCGTGCCACTGCCGATTGTTATCGTACAGGATTGGAAGCTTCGGGATGACTTTAAAGCTTTGCAAAGGATGTTCGACCGAACGGTGAAAAACAGCAACCAGACACGAATGATCATTAAGGCCAGAATATGGACAGAGAAGAAAATCAATGACTCGGAACTTTCTTTAAAACGTTACGTAGACTTACTCGGCAGCTCTATGGATTCAAAATTTCGTAAACTCCGGGATGACATGTCTGGTAAACAAAATGGGCCCTTCCTGAACACAACAAGTCTACAAAGGATGGAGAAAAAAGTTGGCTCTCTGATTTTAAGTATTCAAAACCTGAGCGAAAATTTTAGAAATCTAAACCTTTCTGTGGATTTAAAGATACAGCGACTTCAAAGTGTACTCAAAGATGCCAGAGGTGACCTCATTCTCGTATATAAAGAGTTGACCCATTTGAACTCTAGCTTTCTTGCCAGGTTAAAAGAAATCAGCGATTCCTTGCTTTCTTCCATGGAAAACTTACGAGGAAACCTAACCAAGCTTACCAAATTCACAACGTCATCCATAAGTCGACTTTGGGCCAATGCAAATAATACAAATGACAGCATTTTAAACTTATCAAAAACGTTGTCCCACCAGAATTCAACCCTTCACTCCAAGGTACGAGATACATCATACGCCTTATCTTTAGCAGTAGAAAAAGTTGACGAAAAATTAGCCATTCTACGTAATTCTACCGTCGAAGATCTGAGCCTACTTCGTAACGAGCTAAACAACACTCAAGACAACCTTCGTCTGGCCCACAGTGACTTTGACCAATCAAACAGAAGTCTTCATTTAAGGATGGAGGAAATCATCAGTTCCTTCCATTCTTCATTAAAAAATGCGAACGGAAAGATTGGCAGTCTCAGGAAGGACTTCGAAAGCAGTAAGGCCGATTTCACCGCTCGATACAAAGCCCTCAACGAAGAACTTTCCAAAATGAAAGGCGAATTCCAGGAATCGAAAAAGAAACTAATGGATGACACTTCCGGTCTGGAAGAAAGAATGATAAACAAGCAAGGAAGTCTTGAACAAGATCTAAATTCTCAGCAAAATGAGATTTATCATATGCGGAAGGAGATAAGAGAGCTCCGAGATTCTGTTAACCATCTGAAAAATAACGCAAACGTCGGCCTCCGTGCCAATATTCCCTTCCTAATGACAATTGCCATGGCTGCGTCATTATTCTACAGCCTGAATTAAGATTGCTCAAATAGGTTTGAGGCGATCATTGATTTACCACCGTTAAGCCTGCTTAAAAAGTTTACGACTTAAGTTTTTTCGTAGGACGTGTATAAAATAATTTGAAGAAACATAATGATTGATTTGACCTAAACTGTTTGTGTATTTTATAATCTCTAACAGGATATTTTACTTGTTCTTTTATACGTGGGGTTATTTTAAGCAATGTAAATAGATTGAATGTTTTAATCGTTTGTAACATATAATCCAGTTTATTACTTTTGTCTTGCTTGTTGTATCATGACGTTTAATACCTGATGAGTGCATGGGTAAAGTGACCGCACAAAGTGGAGCATTTGCCCCTATCCAGAAAATGCTCTTTCCTCTCTTTTACCTTTCTAGTCTTAATGAGAGTGTAAGATTTGTTTCTTAGTCGTTTAATTATACACGCGGGACGGGAGCCATTCGTTCGCGTAATACCGGCAGTGGACACGTAGAAGAAAAGTGCCCTGATGTTGTTCCCGACTGAGAGGGCGCTGCCAAGGAGATACCCAGAAACCAGTTCAAGAATGTCGCCAGCATGACATTTACTGCGTTCGGTAAAATGTTTAAAAATGTTAAGGTAAAGCAAAAACTGTTTTAAAATGTATCGAAACAGAAATAGAATACTGCGTAGATTTGTTAAACAAGGTAAGAAGTTTTAAGAGAGATGAATGATCGTCAAGCCCTGTACTCAGAAAACGATTCTGAGCCTCAGACGGGGATCGAACCCGCAACCTTCTGATGACCGGTGAGACGCTCTAACCATTGAGCTACCAAGACTCAGATGGTTATCTAAGGTGCAAGTTCGACATATATGTGCGACCTAAGCGGAAGCCACCATATATTAATAATGACTGATACAGTTTTATGTTTGAGAAACATGAGAGCTTGGATATATTAAGGTAGATGAACGATCTTCGAGCTCGATACTCAGAAAATGATTTCTGAGCCCCAGACGTGGATCGAACCCGCAACCTTCTGATGACCGCTCTAGCCATTGAGCTACCGAGACTCAGATGGTGAGCTAAGGTGCAAATTCGATATATATGTGCGATGTAAGCAGAAGCCACAATATATTAATAATGATTGTTGCCTAGACATGGTAAACAAACGGTAAAAAGTGGACGAGCACTTGGTAGATAGCTAAAGTAATTTATCGAGACTGTTTTATCGGGTTTATCGTTAGTTTGGTGGTGTATTTTCGTGAAAAGTAGAATCTGCCTCTCGGTTTGATTTTGTCAAAATGCATTTGAAGTTATTAAACTCATTTCTATGTTTTGAAGAAATATTTTGTGTGTATTTTCAAACAAAAACCTCTCAGGAAAGGTAAAAAGTCGCGTGGGAGACTGAAACTAACGTACAAGCCGGCGTAGGGGACTGAAACTGACGTCCAATCACTGATCTGAAAAATAGGACTGGATTGCGCAACCCAGGGGTTGTTGTGCGGGAGAAAATGAAGCCCGCGAAATTAACTTGTAAGGCTATTATGAAAACGAGGAAACTCGTACGTAGGGCGGTAGTAAACGAAGAAAAAATATGAAAGGAAACGACAACACATCTCAAAGTGATAGTGACGGATCTGACGATGAAGAATCCAGGTTAAAAAGCAAATTTTCACGGACATTTCACTGGTAAGTATGGGGTGTCATTACCGTTAAAACTATTATGTTTCGTTATTATCTACCGGTTCATTATTATACAGTTTTTCGTTATTATTATTCCCAAGTTCATCATGATCATACAATGTGTAGTTATTAATTTGCATTTCTTTGTTATTATCATACACTGCTTTGTTAGTATTATGCACTGTTGATTTGTTATTATTATGCGCTGTTTCTTTATTATATAGCATTGGTTTGTATTGGTACACACTGTTCCGTTATTATTGTGCAATGTTTCATTATTTGTACCAATTTGTAATTATTAGGCACTGTTTCAGTATTATTTTGCAATGTTTCGATATTATCATGCACTGTGGCATTATTATGCAGTGTTGTACTATTATCATCACGTAGCAAAATTTCATGTGCGTGAGTAGCTGGTACGTTGAGCAGGGCAGAAAGACAAACGAACATGCTGACAGATTTCACTGCCGAGTTGAAAGACGTAATAACATCCAGATTAAGGGAGATTGTTTCTAGTGTTTATAGTGCTGATAATTGCAACATATCAGACGAGCTTCAAGAAATTCAGAAGCTTGTCATTGTCTTGGACTCCTTAACAAGAATACCAGAAGAAATATTCAATTTGTTGAGCAGTGCATGGTCAATTTTAGAGTGCTCAGGGATGAACATCAGAGAAAATGCTGTTTTCACTGGATAACCAGGTAGACCAAAGTATGCAGTTAGCAAGGAACAGCTCGCAATACTTGTAAAAGCCAGGTTTCGTATCCGTTCAATTTCAGAGCTACTTCATGTGAGCTCATGGACTGTAAAATGACAAATGCAAGAATACGGTTCTTCAATACATTCCCTTTACACAGAAATACAAGATAATGAGATGACATAGTGAGAGCAACTAAAAGAACAAATCCAAAATGTGGATTAAAAATGTTGATGGGACACCTAGGCTCAAGGGGTATATTCATCATCAGACATCATATGAGAGAAGCTCTTTCATGAGTTGATCCCCAGGGATTGGCTACTTGATGGTGCACGGCAATTAAATGATGTATATACAATGGAACAAGGCCACTTGGACTCTGGCATTTTGATGGCAATCATGAACTTGTCAAATGGTGTTTTGTTGTTCGCAGGTGTGAGGATGGCTTCACACCAGTGTATTTACCCTGCAATGCTAACAATGAAGCTGCCACAGTATTCTAAAATTTCATAAAAGCAGTAGAAAACTGGGGATTGCCCTCCAGAACCAGGTGTGGTCTTGTCAGGGAACTGAAAATGTGGATGCTGTCAAGAATAAGTTAAACACGTGTGGTCCAGGTAAGGGGTCAGTTCTTGTGGGTAGGAGCATGCACAATCAACAAATTGAGCACCTCTGGTGGGATGTATTTAAGAGTGTTTTAAACAATCACCACAAGCTGTTTTCATTAATGGAGGATCTGAATATCTTGGACTCTTTCGCAGAGAATGACTTATGGTGCTTACATTATGCATTCCTTCATCACATAAACCATTGCTTGGATGAATAGTCTGCTGCCTGGTTGAGACATCCCATGTCCACAACAAACAACTGTACACCCCTTCAGCTTTGGGTCCAAGGTTCATTGATGACATCTGAAGAAGGTACCAATCCTACTGAAGTAACTGACGAGTATGGTATTGACTGGGATGGACCTATCCCACTTGATGACAGTTCAGTAGACATTCCACCAACTAGTCCTGCTTTAACAAGTGAACAACTTACATAGTTTGAGGAAAGAACTATGGCACTTCAAGAATCAACATGAACAGAAGACAAACTTAAACTTTACAAACTAGCCAAAGAATATCTTCACCCTTAGTTAAATGTCAAATTCATGGCACCCCTCTGAATGAGCTATTTTTCTCACAAACCAAAATGCATCAGTTAGAACAAGGTGGTCAGTTGCTTTTATTGTGTATATTTGAATTGAACTTGTACAATTCGTTTTATAGATCAACAGAAAAACAGTTTCAGCACAACTCTAAACACAACTGCATTGAACAATTAAAATTACTTCATATAACTAAACCTTTAGACACCTTTAAATGGCAAGTGTTATCAAAGCAAAATTTGCCTCAAATACCATCAATATCTATTTTAATGGTATATTTCTTTAAAAATTGCTAAAGCAATGGCATTAAAACATTATATTGCAAATATGTGCAAAATACAAAAATTTTTTATCAAATGTAATTCTAATCCTGAGAAACATTTTCCTGTTTCAAATGACTGTGTAGAGCAGTTCATTTAAAGGTTCATCAAAGTTTAAAAATCCAAATATCAATGAAGCAAGCATAACTGAAACAGTCACCTGTGAATTGTGGTAAAACTGTAAATAAATTGCTTTAGCATACTGGAGACCAGTTTAACAAATTACATGTCATAGTACGGCCCAGGAATCTTCAATTGGCAGCTTATTGTCCAGATGTGGCTCATGAAACCTTCTTGAATCTATTAAAATTTTGTGGCTTGGGAACGCCAAACAACCACGGCCTTTTCCGTCCATAACACCTGGCACTGTGAAAACAAAAATCTCTGGCCTCCACAGTACGTAGACTATGCAGTAGATCTCGAAGTGCAGTACACGCCACTAACACGATCACTCGTTGCTCAATAGTCGATTATTTATCGCGCGAAAATCAGCATTTTTAAAGAAAATCGGACAATTTTTAAGGCTGTTGTCTCTCCTTGGCATGTTTTCATTTAAAATTTTACAATTATACGCCAAGAACCTACACACCTTGAAAGTTCTCCTCCAATTTCTTCGATGTAACCTATACAAAATATACGGCGCACCTTGAAAAGTGGTCACTCCAATATGGCCGCCACGACTGACTTCCGGCTTCACTTTTTAAATAATGGTTGCGCAATCCAGTCCTATTTTTCAGATCAGTGTGTCCAATATTGGCCTCCATGGGCGGCCTTCTTGGCTTCGCTTTTCATTGATCAGTTAGCATTCCAGATATGGAAATTGAGTTCACTGGTTGGGTATTACCCTTTCCTGAACAATCAGCGTCTTGTTCATTCACAAAGAAATTTTGTTAAGAGAGATGAATGATCATAAAGGAATTTTGTATTCAGGACCAAATTAAGGACCAAACCACCAACATATGAATGTGCTTCTTGGCGAAGTGAGGAACATGAATAAGATAGTAAGCAAGTTTTGCCCGCCTATGTGTAAGTATTCTCGCCTAAATTCAAATTACGACGAGGAGGAGGACCTGGACAGAGCACAAGAAAAAGAGGTGACAGCAGTTGATAATCAAGCAACCATGCCGCGTCGAGCCGAGTCATATTTACTGGCATTTCTCTTGATTTTAGTTGTGCTGTTGTTTGGGTTATATGTCAACATGAAGAATGATTTTAAAACTTTAAACGACGACGTCAAGCAACAAAGAATGGATGTGCAAAAGATGAAGCAAAAACTCGGCTCTTTGATTTCAATCGTAGAAAACCTCCGAGAAAATGTCAAAAGTCTACACAACTTCACTAATTTAAGGACGAACGAGCTTCGTGGGATTCTCAGAGGCATTCTCTCGACGGGAAACTTGACACGGAAATTATCCAACCTTGACAATTTCACCACTTCACCGGTTAGTCCGCTATGGAGAAATGTAAATAACACAAAAGAAAACATAATAAAGATATTTAAAATGATGTTGCACCAGAATTCAAGTCTTCATTCCAAGGCTCGAGAGACATTCGATGTCTTATCCATCGTGGAGAAAAAAATTAACGAAAGACTTGACGGTCTACAAAATTTAACGAATAGAAATGAGCGCGGACTTCGTAAAGAGCTCGAGGACACTAAAGATAATATTCGATTGGCTCGTAAGGAGTTAGCTCAGTGGAACGGAAGTCTTCGCCAAATGGTAAAGGAAACTACCCATTCATTCCGTTCTTCGCTTGATAAGGCAAATCGAAAAGTTGAGAGCCTTAAAAAGGACGTTGAAAGCAACAAAAACGACGTAACCGAGCAACAGACAGCAATCACAGAAAAGTTCTCGAAAACGAAAGGAGAGTTCCAGGAACTGAAAGAGGAACTCAAGAAGGACACTTCCGGTCTCGAGGCAAGACTTCTCAGCAGGCAAAATTATCTAGAACAATCTCAAAAATCTCTACAAACTGACAATTCTAACATACGGAAGAGGCTGGAAGAGCTGGAAGATACTTTCGACCATTGGAAAAACAAAGCAAATAGGTGTTTACAAGCCCAAACTCATTTCGTAATAACATTTACTTTTGCTTTGTCATCGTTGTTCATTTGGAATTAGGATAGGTCAACTATGTTGAAGGGTGTCAATAAATTATTCTCACTCTTTTAACCTTCCATCAGGTGCCTGGATTGAAAAATTATGACTCAAAATCATCGTGATGTAAAGTACTTTGTTTAAATCAATGCATACTAGTTCACAGCTTTAAAATTTTCGAAGCTTTAGTCAAACTTCAGTCTTTGCCTATCCTGCCTCAACGTGTTACATGAAATTCTAGTATAGATGAAAACGCAAACGCGTGAGACGGAGTGAGAGGATGCAGTTGTCCTCAACAAATTTTCAGGTCCGCAACTGACATTGAACATTTTAAGAGCGGTTGACTGTAAATATCGAGAACTGGTGGACAAACATGAATTTTCGGATTTTTTCATATTTTGTCAGTACAATCCTTTTGGTGAACTACTATTGAAAATCAAAATAAAACTTTCCAGGGATATTTCGTTTTGCAGTAAAACGTGAAATACCGTGCCGGGTCAGAGACGCCGTTTCCTGTCTAGCGAAAATTAGCAACATATAACACCGTCGTGAATCAAAATGGCTCATTCTATCAGTACGAACTTTCACACTTCAGTACTTGGTTATTTTGTCAACCAGAAAATTACATAAAGTCAGAAATACAGGCATTTTTATAAACCCTTCAGTGTGCCCGACGTTTGTCAGTTTCAACACCTCGAGAAAACTGCGTAAAATAAGGAAATTTCAAAGGCAAAATTAATGTCCTGGTACATTGAATTTTACCATAAAATTTATATCATAAGAACGCTCTGTTATAGCATTATAACATATAAAAAATTTGGCTTGGGTAATTTAAAAGTCACATGTAAAGAGCTCCAAACGTCGGGGTTGTTTTCGATAAAATCATTGATGTCACACCACTGATACCAAAAAGATGTCAACTAAACTTTCAGTGTTCACTTGAATTTTAGCAAATATTTCGCAGTTGTGAATGCGTATTAGTGACATTAACACCGAAGAATTGTTCTAAAGCTCCTGTTTGATGTTTCTGAACAGTGGCAAAAGGTCATTGACAAATATATTTGCTGTTGTCATGTAAACACAAACGATACTCCAGGCATCACAAACAGCGAAAATGCTCGTGTATTTGTTGTAAAATTTGTCTGAATATCGGATTATAAATTTCAAAAAACCTTCTTGACCACATTTTATTTTATTCGCAAGCAAATGTGTCTTATAATTCATAGCACTTTGACACAATACACCACAATAATTGTCTAGCGGCAATTAAGAACATGTTTGAGTGACGGCATACTGAAATGGCAGCACTTGACATGACAGAACAGTTTCGTTCAGTCTTACTGTTTCATTAACAATTCCTTTACTAGACGTACATAAAGAGCGGTCCGTTGTTATGGATTGTAGCGATTTATTCAGGTGAAATCAGTTGAAATAAGTATGTAACTGGCTACGGATCAAAACAGCGTTCTTATCATAATATGTAAACAAAGAACAAAATTATACGAATGTCATTTTTAGTGCAGCTTGATATTGTTGGTAAGTTTACCTTTGGCCTTCATATATGTTGTATAACTTACTGCATCAAAATTCTGACGACCATCTTCATCTTCTGTTGGTAATACAGTCAATAATCCAGCACTCAGCTTTAATGTCGAGCCAGACAGCTTGGCTCCAGTTTCAAAGGTGTGTCTGACGTAATGAGAACGATTACATCATTTTATAAAAATAGATATTAGCAGGAGTTGTCAGATGCTACTTGCCGGTGATGATAATTAGTTTCGGAATTGTCACTGCCAATGCACACCTTATGACCGTAATATTTGCTAGTTGAAGTCGATTGTTGTTTATTAAAAAAAAAAAAAGTACTTCATTGATTTGCTGACCACTGTATGATGGCATCGTGCTCCTTTTCTTCCTTGGTTAATGATGAGGACTCTTGCGGCCAGAGTGTGCGCTATTTATCCACTGCAACCTGTGTTCCTCTAAGTGAATGCCAAAAAGAAGTATCACAACATCTCAACCCTAAGAAGGTGTATGGAGATAAGAAAACTGACAGCGAGATGAAATTAATCCTTGCACGCGTAGGTAAGAAAAAAATAATTATTAATGATAGGTTTCTGTCACTTATATACCGTTTATTTGAAATTATTTATTTTATACTGTTTTGGATAATCAGGCATATTCACAGTGGAAGAGAAACACAAAGCCCTGTCTATTCGTCCGCATCATCGAGCCGCTTATGGTATTGGCTGGCGAAACAACAGAACTCGACGTTCTGTGCCCGAAGAAATTGCAGCTCACAAAAAATCTTCGGCAAAAGGCGACCGTGGAATCGATGGTGTAGAATCGGCAACAATTTTTCGGTGTTCTGGAACACTTATCCCCATTGGTTCGCGTAAGTGTAATAATGTTTCCGCTTCTGACCGACTAACGGAAAACAACAAACGGGAAGAGTTTGGGTGTCTTTGGAGATGAGTTCAAAATAAGTTGGTTGTCATCCTGTAAGGTGTAGCAGCAATGAAAAATGCAATTCCTCCCGGTTTCCTTTTTTGGGCCTTTTTTATTATTTCATTTTTTTTGGTACAAAATTTTTATCGGGAAACTTAAAATAAGCATATTAACGTTGTAGCATGTCCAAGCTGTACAGAGTGTGACAAAGTTTTAACGTGACATTAACGAGCTGCTTGTCTTGCGCTTTTTGTCATGGAAAGGGCGAGGCGAAGGAGGGAAGAGGGACACTCGTCCCAAACATGCAGTTTGCGACTGAAACAAAGAACACTCGTTAGAATCGTATGCAAGCACGTAGACACACAGGTATGTGTGTGTGTGTATGTTTAAACATTTATACATATATACATTCATACACACATAAATACATACATACTCACATACTGTACATACATACATGTACAGATATATCTTGGGTATTGTTAGTCACAAAATAGTTTATTCCCTAAACGGGATGATTAGTGAAATTGTACTTTTCACTTTCAGCAATCTGTAGACAGTGCAGATCACATCTTGGAGTCCTTCAAACCGAAATGGATGAAAAACAGCGGCCCTCAGCATCGGAACCGACTCAAATATTTGACCAAGCAAAACCGAGTACCTCATTGTCTACCATCTTTGAGCCCGTAGTACCAGATCATAGTCAGGCTTCAGAAAAGGTATTTAGTTTTGTAACCTTTTGTTGCGTGGGCACATTTTGTTGCTTGTTTTTGTTGCGTAGGCATATTGGTTTGAATAGCCAGGAAAGGATCATGACGTGGGACAAGATGGGCTGAATGAGGGGAACGAAAAAGTAGAAGACCGATTTATCTGAGGCGATGAGCGCGAAAAATTTAAATAATCATGTTCTAAGTTTAGGTGAAATATTGAACTTTCTTGCAATTTTTATAAATGCTTGTGAAGCACGCTAAAGTTAGGGGAGTTCGGATCAACCGTAAGTCTATTGTTAGCTTCTAACACAATCAACGGTATGACTGCTCCTGGGATAAGGATAACGTTTGAAGGAATGGACTTTAGTTAAAAACGCCGAAAAGTTCAGTAGAATAACTAAATATTAAAAGTATCAAGGAACTCAAGAATTGAGAGCTTTCATAGAATTTTTGGCACATCGGAAACGTGCCCACTTGCGGCCATATATTGTTGTTCATGGATTGTCTCACCTGTTGTGTATTATTACTATTCCACAGGAAAGTGACAGTAGTAGCACCGACACAGAAGACATGCATAAAAAGCTTCAAGGGCTCACCATTGCACCTGATGCTAGTTATCTCCCTAGTTCAGAAACCGCAAGTACTGCGTCTTCAGTCTGTAGTCCCGACGAGGCAGAGGAACTGAAAACTAAGCTGAACACCTTTCTGGCTGCCTGCAAGTTGGACACCGTGGGTCACAAGAGTTGGCTTGAGTGGGACAGGGCCAGTGAACGGACTCGTCGGCGCTATGTAAACTACACTGCCGACGCAGTAGCAGCAACCCTGAAGGTCATCTCGCCTGAGAACTCTGTTCATTTGTGGCAAGCTCTTCAATCTTCCAAAGTCGTAAATGACAAACTGGGAATAGATTCTCCCTCGTTGCCCTCTGAGAAAGCGTATCTAGAAACTCTCGCGGAGATGTACAAATGTGCAACCAGTTGGGACACCCGCCGACAAGTTCTTTCAGTGATGGCAGGAGTTGCAAGCTATAATGCTGTCTGTGAGTTTATTCCTGGTCTAACCAACTATCGGTATACCGTGGCGCATTTACATCGTCTTCAGATTGGTCCAGGAGCTCCCGTGCCAGTCCAAGAGAATCCCCGAATTCGAATAAATAGAGGCCAATTAGACCACTTTCTTGACTTTATAACGAGCCCCCATATTGTACAGGATCTTCCCTTCGGAGAAAATGTTCTTCATTTGTCTTCGGGGGGGACAGTTACAGTGCCGAATGTAATTCGTTCCATGATTTCCGAAAGAATCATTGAGCAGTACACAAATTACTGTCTGGAGACAAACTTCCCCACTTTTAGTGAAAGAACAATGTTTCGAATCCTTTCGGCCTGCAGTGCGTCGGTACGAAAATCGTTGCAAGGGTTGGATTACTTTGCCGCCGAAGGTGCGAAAGCATTTGATGACCTCATTGTTCTCGTACAAAAATTGGCTCTCCTTGGTCCTGGGCGAGAATGGGAAAGAAAGATAATCGAGGGTCTCAAAGCAGGAAAATTGTATCTGAAGGGAGATTACAAGGTAATTAAATTTAATAGTTACATGAAATGACGCCTTTCATTAACACTTATCGTGAAACAGGAACTAAGAACAGCTTGTTTTTACCAGTTTCTAACACCTAGAGTGAATTAAGTCACATGCTTCGTCAACGCGTTTCTATTTGCTTTTTTAATTTACAACTCACATTTGTTTGCTACATTCTCTCAGGCCTAAAATGGCGTGCACCCTATTTTGTAATTTATTTACAATATTTTTTTCTTAATTTACTGTAGTAAAAATAATAAGTAATAACGTGATGTGAGGACAGCAGGACTTTCACAATCCCTTCTGATGCATGAGGGGACATTTAGATATAATATCTTTCTGGTCATAATTCGTAATATCAAGATTACAGAGGAAATATAATTTGTATTATTTAGAATTCTTCACTATAGCCTGTTTTTGAAATATTAGGTTTGTTAAAGATATTCGTACGTTCCAGGTTCACGTTAGTGACGAGTCATGTGTTCCCGACCATTGCATTGTGTTTGCTTTGAGTGACCCAAGCGATAATTTCATGCGTCAGAAATGTGGCCATGACCATACCGAGTACTGCAACCAGTGTGAGACCTTGGAAGGGTTGTTAGAAGCCATCCAAAGAGTTACTAGTGAGGTACACTATGGCTCAAACGAGGACCAGGATGAGACCCTTTATCTGCTACAGCACGCGAATCTGGCCATTAACTTATGGAAAAGCCACCAGATACGGACCGTCAGACAAGACCGTGCAAGAGTCGACGTACTAGACCGGCTAGATGAAAAGACGTGCCTTATAACTAACGACTGGGCGATGAAGTTTCTACCTCAACGATACAGGGAGTCCCAGAGTGACTGGTTTGGGAAACGTGGCATATCATGGCACATTAGTGTGGTGGTTCGCCGTTCAAATGGTCAGCTTCAAACTCAGTCGTTTATCCACATTTTACAGTCCAGCAAACAGGGAAGCTCCACTGTCGTTCTTCTCATGGAGCACGTGCTACGGACGCTGAAAATTGAACACCCAGAGATAGAGAAAGCCTATTTTCGGCAAGACAATGCTGGATGCTATCACTGTGCCATGACCATTCTCTCCATACCTGCCATAGAATCTTCAAGTGGTGTTCCTGTGGTTGCTGTTGACTTTTCTGATCCTCAGGGAGGCAAGGGTCCCGCCGATAGGATGTCAGCAACTTGTAAATCCCACGTACGATTGTATATAAATGAAGGGCACGACGTCACAACAGCTGAGTAGATGAAGACTGCAATCCTTTCACATGGAGGTGTCGAGGGCGTAAGGGTTGCAGTAATTGAGGATATCAGTGAAGCACCAGCAGCTATTGAGCAGATCAAGATTCCCGGAATCAACAAGCTGAACAACTTTCAAATTGGTGCGGAGAGTATCGTCGCCAGACGAGCGTATTGCATTGGAGAAGGAAGGCGAATAACAGAGACAGAAGGAAAAAGAGGTAGTTTTGTTTTCTTTAGAGAATTAAAGTTCTATTTTTTTTCCTAAAAACAATTTGAACTTTTCGAAAGCGAGCACTTCAGGGAATAAAACACTTGATTGTAGCTATTTTTAAGCTTATTTTCGTTCTGAGATTTTTTTTTTCTGTGGAAGAGTCTCGCTTATTAAGGCAATTAAAGTGGAATTCTAATGGTGCAAGACTCCCAAGCTAGATACGAATGTCTTTTTCAGCTCACTATTTACCTTCCCGCAAGTTTGTCATGATAACAAAAACTGTATCTGTGCAATGTGGATTAAAAAATATTTGATTTAAAAATACTATGGAAAAGCGTTATAAAGTTATAAGTATATCAACATTGCCCATGTATAATTTACCTTATTTTCTTTCTCACTAAAGAAAAATTTATGAGACCTTGCCTATTTTTTTAGACTTGACATTCAGTTGGTTAACGGAGACGTTCTCCACAGGCGATTTTAAGCACCTTAGCAGTCCAATTCGGCAACTCCCTGTTGTCCTAAAAGCTACAAAACCGGCTAAAGAAGAAGCCAACGACGATTTGAATTCGAAGGCAATCTACAGCTGCCCGCAAGACGGATGTACAAGGGTTTTCCAGCGATATTCTGCAATGGAGAAGCACTTGCTGTTTGGTAAGTGCACGAAGTCTTTGGAAAGGGCAACAGTGCTTGACCAGGCAAAGGAGGCCTATGCTGAGCGACTTCTTCAGGGTTTGGGCGCCATTCCTTCGTTATCAGAAACAGGAACGACCTCAGCAAGAAAGACACCCTTAAGAGAAGGCTGGGCCCTCAAGCACACTAAGAAGTCTTATCGTTTTAACGAGAAGCAAAAGACCTACCTCATAGCCAAGTTCAACATTGGGTAGGAAACAGGGAATAAAATGACCCTGAAGTTGTGTCCAAGGAAATGCGGCGAGCTAAGGATTCCGATGCAAAACGTCTGTTCACACTTCCAGAGTTCCTTACTCCTCTCCAAGTGTCCTCCTTCTTTTCGAGGTTTGCGGCCAATGTTCGAAAGCAGGCAGTAGGGATTACTATTGAGGAGGATGACATCAGGGCCGCTAATGAGGAAGAGAACTTTGCAAGGGCAAGAAAGTCTGTCTTAAATACTTTGCAATTGGTTCATCCAGTCGTGTGCAACCAGTATGACTTGTGCGCCATGTACAAGGCAGGTACACTTGCTAAACAGAAGCTTGGTCTTTTGCAATTTATCCGCTCCGAGATGGAATTGAATGTTCCCTGCCCACCTGTTAGGAAGAAAGCCTCATATATAGTTCTGTTGGACCAGCTGTTGCAAGGGTGCAGCTGCTTTCCTGGATTCAAGGACTAGATGGCAAGGTTTTAATGTTTTATATATAACTTTCGCATCGAAGCTGGATAGCCGAAACTGAGCAGACGGACTGAGCACAATACTGCTACAATTTAAAGGTATACCTGTACATGTCGTTTTTTGGGAAGAAGATTGTTTGACGTGAACGAAAGGGTCATTGGCACTCAGCCGGTGTGATTGCAAGAGATTTTGGTTGAATTTGGGACGAGGTCAAGTAATTATGTCAAATTCAACCGACAAAACATATTGAGTAACAGAGTCCTAACTGGCGAGTTTACTATTTATCGCCTCCAGTAAGTAAATTAATTTGTTTCTCAGTATGTACAAAACAGATCAATCAAAACAAAACTTAGAAAAGTCGATTGCTCTGACTGTAAGAAATACATGCTGCTATGAAAGGAGGATAATATAAGCTATGTACAAAAAAAACTCATCTGACAGTTGTTTAACTCTAGCGCGTGACAATAGCAATTTTCATCGAAAATAGCCTTGAGTTCTGAAGCTCACAACTGAAGACTTTGCAATTACCCAAGCTAGATGTTTGATGTATTATTATACTATAACAGTGCCTTCTTTCAATAAAAGATTTATGGTAAAATGTAATGTACCAAGGAATTATTTTTGCGTTTGAAGTTTCCTAATATATTTGCATTTGTTATCGTGCTGAAAGTTGCGAATTTGGCGTCTTCTAAAGGCCATATAAAATTGTATTTATTTGTCATTTTGTTTAGTTAAATGATAAATAAAATGATAAACTAATAAAGTTTAAAAGTTCATGACGATACGAAAAACCATCTACCGCCGCGAGCGTGTTAAATTTGCATAATTTCACTGCGTTACACAAGAGGATTTCTGACCTGATCACGGCATTACACATTTTGTCGAATTTCGCAAGAACAAAAACTCTTTGCGAAGTCTTATCAAGATTTTCACAAACAGTTCACCAAAGTGTTTATCTGGGCAAATTATGAAGAAATCCGAAAATTCACTTTTGTCCGCGAGTTCTTGATAGTTACAGTCAGTAGCTCTTAAGGAACTTGTGAGGAAAGGAAATTTTACCATTAAAATGGATTCTAAACAACATCCACTGGGCCAGCCCTAACTCGCCCAACTCATCCCGTTAGGAAGGAGTAAGGGATTTGCAGCCTTCTAAAGTTCCTGAAAGTACTCCCTGACGCGTGTATCCAGCTTGACCTTAAGAGAACTCAGTTCCAACCAGTTAAGGTCAGTTTAGGTGTGCCATTCCAAGGGATAAGTCTAAATATTGTTTTATTCTTAGACCAGTACAGATCTGTTTCAGCATTTAAGGCTGGTTTATCCTTAAGCCTGTCCACAAGATGCTCGGCAACTTTTGAGCAACCTTTTCAATTTCAGGCAACATTTTCAGTTTTGGGAAACTTTTTCAATTTCGGGAATCTGGTCTGTATTACTTATAAGGCCCGAAGAGAAAAAAGGAAACGTCATATTATGCATAAATTTTTTTAGTTTTTTTCAGTTTTGGAGTTTTTTTGGAGGATTTTTGTTTTTGTCGTTTTGGACTTTGGAGGCATGTTGCTGGCTGCTGTCGTGGCTGTCGTCCAAACCTTCAGTTATTTTAGCATTTTATCTTGTCAGCAGTGTGCAAAACAATATGGCGGATGAAGGCGATTTATCAAGTTCCAGTGACTCGGAAGAAAATCAATCAACCGAAGCAAATCCTTTCTCAGGTTGCAGCTGCAGCAGGTGCCTGATTGAATGCCCCAGAAAAGGCCGACATTTCACGTCCAAGGAAAGTACTGACCAACCCAAATGCAAAGAGAAATGTACGTGGAACAGTCGACCCAAATGTGTCTGCTTGGGAGAGGGTCAAAGAGTTCAAAGGCGAGGATCTCACCGTTGTTGCGGGAAGCCTAAGATGTGATTCATGCAAAGAGATACTTTCTAAGAAGAACAGCTCTGTGAAGAAGCACATTCTATCCCAGAAGCATATCAAGTCGAAGGATGCCATCAAAAAACGCAAAATGAAAGATCAAAGTATAAAAGACCTCATGGCCAGGAATACTACAGCCTAAGGATCAACATTACCCGAACCTATGAGAGTTTATCGATATGAACTGGTGGAAGCTTTTATAAAAGCTGGTATTCCACTTTCAAAAGCTGACATTATGCGGCCATTTCTTGAAAAATATGGTCATCGCTTGATTTCCCGTCCACATTTGGCTGAATTTATTCCCTTGATCTTCAAGAAAGAGAAAGATACTCTTAAAGCTGAAATCGAGACAAGTGATGAAATTTCTGTTATTTTTGATGGTAGTGCAAGATTAGGAGAAGCATTAGCTATTATTGTACGGTTTGTTAACCAGTGGAATGTTCAACAAAGACTTGTTGAGTTAGAAGTTCTAGCAAGAAGCCTGAATGCAGAACAGCTTGCACAGCGCTTAATCCAATGTCTTGCTGTTGAGTATGGAATCAAACCCAATCAACTTCTGGCAGCAATGAGAGACGGGGCATCAGTGAATGAGGCTGGGCTGCGTCAAGTTGGTTTTTACTTTCCCAACATATTTGATGTTACATGTTTCTCTCACACAATTGATAATGTTAGCAAGCACTTTGAATTTAAAGTCCTCGATACCTTTTCAAAGTACTGGAACACGATGTTTTCCCTTACTCCGGCTGCCAGATTACTACGGAAGACTAGAACAGGAACTGTCATGCTCCTTACGTCAGATACAAGATGGTGGAGTAAATGGGAAGTACTGAATCGTGTTGTGGATTATTTTGGAGACGTAGAGCCTTTCCTCAGAGAAAATGACCTTTCTCCCAAAAGTCGCATGAGGCTGCTGGATTTGTTTGACGATCCAGTTACTGCTCGCGACTTATAACTTGAACTTGCTGTAAGGATTGATACTGGCAAGCAATTCGTTTCGGCAACCTACTACCTTGAACGAGATGGCCCCTTAGTGTTTAGTTGCTATGAGCGTTTATCAGCCTTAGCTCACGCAACAGCCATCGGATCTTATCCCAACACAGAGGCAAAAGCTAGACAACTTGCTGCTGGAAATTTGCAACTACATAATCAATTGGTTGCATAAGCAAAGGCTTGCGTTACCCCTGGGTTCAGATTATACCAGAATGAATTCAGTGTGCAATTTTACCACACAGGACGTGCATTCAAAGCTGCTTGATTATGCTGTCCAGTGAAAGTGCAAGAACTGCAACCAAATGCAGCCTCTGTCCAGGAACTGAAGCAATTTGGATTTTTCAATGATGATACGATAACCCAGCTGGTCGAAGAGCTTCCAAATTATCTGGCAATTGCAGATGGTATAGTAATTGAAACAGAGGAGGGAAAGGTTAAGTGGTGGTCTGATCATGAGATGGATCTTCCTAGTTGGTCAGCAGCTGTTAAGATCTTATTAGTACAACCTAGTTGTGCTTCAGCTGAGCGGGTGTTCAATTTGCTTCATAACACTTTTAACAAACAGCAAGATTCAGCCTTGGAAGAAACTGTTGAGGTGTCAGTTATGCTAAGATACAACAAACGTGATGTCATGGCATAGACAACCCATATTGCAGCAAGGCCTCTTAACTTTGCTTGAACATATACTTTCATGTATTAACATATATGTGATTAATTATTGTGTTACTTATTTCAGCAAGTTAGAAGCCCAGTCGTCATTAACAGCGACATTTTGTAGTAAATATGTAAAGACAAATATTAAAATGGGAGCAACCATAAAGCAACTTTTAGAAATATTGAGCAACTTTTGAGCAACTTTATTGAAAAATTTGAGAAACTTTTTCACAAATTTCGAGCATCTTGTGGACAGGCCTATTTATCCTCAACCAACTATGGTCAGTCGCATCAGCCCACAGTACAGATTGTTTTGTCCTTGGGCTAACAGGGTAGGTTTGCCAACACCTGAAGGTCGTGCACGTGCAGCTGCCAGCCAATTAAAGCAAGCTGAGGCTTTCAGCTACCTGTCTACCCAGCTGAAAAGGTAGGGGCACCACTCCTCAGGTCATCTCATCAAAGCCTACTCGTTTTATGGAGGTCACTCAATGGCCTCTAAATTAATGTCCTGCCTACCTACGTCTGGTGTTATTTTGGAGTGCCTTCTCCTAGATAAGTGGCCATCCAAAGCTAGAGAGTCTTATTTCTCGGCTCTGAAATCCTTAACTAGATATCGAGCTTCTTCCCGCAACCTCAGATATCAAACATCTTTCCTAAAATTTGAGCGGGACCTAACGACCAAATTTTTTGAAGTGCTTATCAATCCACTCATTAAATCTCTAAGTTACCGTCTCTAACGTCCCAGTCAAGATTGGAATTTCCTGACCTTTTCGAAAATCCCAGATTCTTTAAGTTTCACTCACCCGGTCTTGCTATTTTTCATTCTTTTCATTCTCTCATGCCCAGACCCTATTATCAAAGAGGCATGCAATATCTTTGAACATATAAGGTCTTTTGTTTTTCTTGCCCAAGATTTCTGTCTAGTCGTCAATACTCATTTCCTTTACCTGCCTGGATCTTGATGTACCTAACAACTTTCACTTGCTCATTCTCGGCGACGCAACCTGCTTTGTGGTTGTATCACTTTTTTACATATTTCAGATTAATGTACATTATGTTTACCACATAATCTGCACAACGTATTTTGATTGTATTGTTATATATCATTGTAATTGTCATCCTTATTGTTATTGTTTTTCATAATTATTGTTTTTGTTATTATTTTCATTATCATTAATATTATCGTTATCATTACTATTTTCATTATCATTATTATTCAATGTCTGCGTTGACGGGGGGCAAAAAGACAACCTTTACCCCCACCATTTCGCCTCCTCTTCCTAAACTAGTAAAAAAAAGTGTAAATTTAGTAAGAAAATCATTTTTGTTTTGTTGCCAGGAAGTGTTTTTCAGCCATGAAATATTTGAACTTAGATTGTTACAGTAACTTTATTAAAACACGGTTTTTGTGAAACAAGTAATTTTCTAGGTACCTTTCATCTGGTAAAGAAGTTAGAGTATGTCAAATGACTCCCCAATGAAGGAAGCCACTCAAGTCATTGAGGTTTTTAAGTGTTTAAATGGCATAGCACCAGTAGCCTTTAAGGTCTACTTCACAAGAGTTTCACATTCTAAATGTACACGCGGGAACAACAAGAATATTATTATGCCAATGATTAGAACTGAAGCCGAAAAGAAAACATTTGCATATCAGGGAGCAGTTATTTTTAATAAACTGCCCAGTGACTTGAAGACAGAACAGTCGCTTTTAAAATGTATGTGTAATTGCAATTATTGTAATTTTGATTTTTAATTGTATATGTTCTGGAATATTTGTGCACTTGTTTTAACTACCTTTGCACATACAATTAGTCTTAATTAACTTATGTATCTTAACCTTTATTGATTGTAAGAATATATATGACAACAGGTCCTTGATTGATTCCAGCAATTTATATTGCTGAAACAAGTTTAACCTGTATAAGATATTATTATTATTATTGTAATTATTTATGTTCTAGTTGCTATTTATGCACGGGAAACATAATTGATATTATTTCAGTATTACGATAATTTTCGCAGAGATTTTTTCCCCCTTAGATATTCTGTTGCCCCTCGTTCCCCTCGCAGACTAGGACATCTAGCGCCGCCACTGTTATTAGCATTGTAATTGTGTTTGTGGCTATATCATTGCCATAATTAGTAGTGTGAACTTATGTTACAGCTTATAAGGTCAGATCTGACACTTAAGAAATAGAAAATGATACATAAAAATATGATTTCGCCTGGTCACAGTACATTAAGGGCAAGTCCAGTTCAAATTGCTTAAACCGGAGTCGTGTCAAAGGCATGAGTTTTCAAGCTTTGCTCATTAATATTAATATCATTAATATTAATTTGGGGGAATTCCCTGTCATTCAAATTTGACGTAATTTGTTCGCTTTCAACGCATTCGAGATGCACAGTTGAAGGAAAATGACAAGGCTCAAACTTACATGCAGCAAACTTACTGCAAATATGTGAAGTAAGCACAAGTCAAGATAACCTGATGCAAGATCATAACCATATGGTTAGAGTTCTAGTTGAGGGAAATCCCTTGTTATGGCGTGATTGTGAGGACGACTGCAAAAATTTGAAGAATGAGGTATTTCCCCAGAAAGATCATTGGATACTCATAGTAAGTTTTTTTTTTAATTCATTAGCCAATCAGCGTCTTCCGCGTGTTTAAGTGCTTTGTCTATATTTCCAAAGTAAACTTCAAGGGATTATTATTTTGGATCTACTTCTGCATCAATATGGACATCCCAGAAGAAAATGAGGCAAAGGCAGATGGTAACGAAAAGAAAAAGCCATTTCAATTCAACTCATATCATACTTGCCTATGTTTAATTGTATTATTGGTATTACTGGTCGTTTTATCTGCCTTGTCAATCGCAACCTTTGTGCTTTACATGAATTTGGATAATGATTTTAAAACTTTGCAACGGAAGTTGAACAAAAGTGTAAAGAATTCCAACCATAGAAGAATGTGGGCAGAGAAGAAAATCAATGACTCGGAACACTCTTTAAAACGTTACGTAGACTTACTCAGCAGCTCTACGGATTCGAAATTTCGTAAACTCCGTGAACATATGTCTGGTGAACGAAATGGGCCTTTCCTAAACACAACAAGGTTGCGAAAGATGGAGAAAAAAGTTGGCTCCTTGATTTTAAACATTCAAAACTTGAGCGAAAATCTCACAAGTCTAAACGTTTCCTCCGATTCAAAGATACGCCAACTTCGAAGTGTCCTCAAAAATACTCGAGCTGACCTTATTCGTATACAGAAAGAGTTGGCACATTTGAACGGCAGCTTCCATGCCAAGTTACAAGTTACCAGCGATTCCTTGCTTTCTTCCATGGTAATCTTAAATGAAACCCTAACCAAGCTTAGCAACTTCACAATGTCATCCATAGTTAAGCTCTGGGGCAACGTAAATAATGCAAATGACAACATTGCGAAGATGTTAAAAACATTGTCCCACCTGAATTTAAGCCTTCACTCCAAGGTACAAGACACATCCTACGCCTTATCTGTGGCTGTAAAAAAAGTTGACGAAAAATTAGCCATTCTACGTAATTCTACCGTCGAAAACCTGACCCTACTTCGTAACGACCTGAACAACACTCAAGACAACCTTCGTCTGGCACACAGCGAGTTTGACCAATGGAACAGAAGTCTTCATTTAAGGATGGAGGAAATCATTAATTCCTTCCATTCTTCATTAAAAAATGCAAGCGGAAAGACTGACAGTCTCAGGAAAGACTTCGAAAGCAGTAAGACCGATTTCACAACTCGACACAAAGCACTCAACGAAGAACTTTCCGAAATGAAAGGCGAATTCCAAGAATCGAAAAAGAAACTAATGAACGACACTTCCGGTCTGGAAGAAAGAATGATAAACAAACAAGAAAGTCTTGAACAACATCTAAATTCTCAGCAAAATGAGACATATCATATGCGGAAGGAGATAAGAGAGCTCCAAGATTCTGTTAACCATCTGAAAAATAACACAAACGTCTGCCTCCGTGCCAATATTCCCTTCCTAATGACAATTGCCACAGCTGCGTCATTATTCTACAGCCTGAATTAAGATTGCTCAAATAGGTTTGAGGCGATCATTGATTGACAACCGTTAAACCTACCTAAAAAATTGACGGCTTAAGTTTTTTCGTAGAAGGACGTGTATAAAATAATTTGAAGAAACAATGTAATGATTGATTTGACCTAAACTGTTTGTGTATTTTATAATCTCTAACTAGCTTTTTTACTTCTTTTATACGTGGGGTTTTTTTAAGCAATTTAAATTGATTAAATGTCTTAATCGTTTGTAACATATAATCAAGTTTATTCCTTTTGTTTTGCTTGTTGTACCATGACGTTTAATACCTGACGAGAGCATGGGTAAAGTGACCGCACAAAGTGGAGCATTTGCCCCTATCCAGAAAATGCTCGTTCCTCTATTTTGCCTCTCAAATCTTAATGAGGGTGTAAGATTTGTTTCTTAGTCGTTTAATTATACACGCGGGGCGGGAGCTATTCCTTCGCGTAATACTGGCAGTGAACAAGTGAAGGAAAAGTGCCCTGATGTTGTTCCCGACAGAGAAGGCGTTGCCAGGGGGACGGCCAGAAAACACTTCAAGTATGTCGCCAGCATGGCAATTACTGCGTTCGGTAAAATGTTGAAAAATGTTCGGGGATAGCAAAAACTGTTTTTAAATGTTTTGAAACAGAAATAGAATACTGCACAGACAGTGTTAAAAAAGGTAAAAAGTTTAAAGATTGATAACTACCGTGACTGACCTCAAAGAATTCCAACATAAATCAGTTACGGCAGTTTCCAACCTTTAAACATTTTACCTTAAAATGTATCGTTTTAGTTGGAAATACAGTGAATCGTAAATTTTACGTGTTTTTGCACTGACCACCTATTCGATCCATATTTTTGATGGTTAACCACGAACAAATAACCACGAGAACGAACCAGTAGACCCATCATAGCCAAACGGCCAAATTGCTCCGACAAGCCCATTTCTGTTGTTCAAACCACGGTGAAAATACAATTCGCTTCAACTAATTTTGTTCCAACTTGGGCTGAGGCTATGTTATATTAAACAAGTTTTAACTACCACTTGTAATGCAAATTACAAAGTCTGAAAGAATGACACGCGTCAATCGTTTTGTGTAACTTTACCACCATTAAAAATCAGACGAAAGTCGTTCTGTTCAACATCACTTTACCCTCGTATTGACACCATGGTCAAACAATCCCTATCGCAAAGGGTGTGAAAGAAAACCTCTTGGCTTGCATTCATATTTAAACATTCCCAAACATGTTGCACGAAAGAGTAAGCTGATGCGAATCGATCTAAATCAACTTCGTTTCCAGTTCCTTTTCTCCTCGTCTCACTAACCACAGAAAACATGTCTAGCGTTACCCAGAGTAAAATTAATAAGTTGCCAAATGGTAACAGTGCCCGCTAAAGGATTAAATTCTCTTACACTGATCCCCATTGGCTAAATCAAGGTATAAAAATTATTAAAGCTAAACACCATTTTATACAACCGGCCCCTTGTCCGGCCCCAAGTGGATACAATTTTCCTCCACAACCATTCATGGAATTTAGTCATACAGTAGACATCGAAAATATGATCTCGTTGTCATCAGCTCTAATCATCTCTCGTTATCGTCACCATCACCAACATCATAACCACCATTACCATTATTATCATCATCGTTATGATTATCATTATCATTACTATTATCATTATTATTATATTATTATTATTGTAATTATCATTATCATTACCATTATCATTATTACTATATTATTATTATTACCATCATCATTATCATTACTATTATTATTACCATTATCATTATCATCACTATTATTATTATCATTATAATTATCATTATCGTTATTATTGCTATTATTATTACCATACATTAAACCGTTTATTACTGGGGCAAGTCCACTACACAACACTCTCAAATTGGAGTCACATGTTCCATTCACGAGTCTTACACTTTTGCTTATCTAAGTCAAGGTAATCTGGGGGAATCCCTTTTCATTCAAATTTTAATTTACCTGTCAAGCGTAGTTTATCCTTTTGACATAAACATGACGACACACGCAAAAGCAGTAAACACTCGACGGTCAACTGAACTCCTTATACTACCCAAGGTCAAAGGGATTAACTTACCATAAAGTACGTACTACGCTTGCGTATGTCGTTATGCTAATTCAAATGTTGAATACGTGAGCTGAGACTTTAGCAGTATAGTACATTTGAAACGTACGTTATAAGAAGGCGTAAAGACACAAATTTACAAGCAGCCGTAAAACAACACTTGTTGGCGTGAATTCTGAACAGTAGGCACAGATCAAGATAAAATCATGCAAGAATGATACGTATGTGGTCAAGGTCATGGTTGAGGGAAACCCCTTGCAGTGGAGTGATTTTGACGACGTCAGCAAAAAATTGAGGAGCGGGGTATTTCCCCTGAAAACATAGAATACTCCAAATACTTTACTAGCCAATCAGCACCTCGCACGTGTGTAAGTATTTTTCTTACAGCCAACCTCAATCTCAAAAGAACGCCATTTTAATGTACTTCATCATAAGCTCATGAGCGGAAGGACATGAATATGGCAGGAGAAAGCGAGACTAAAGCAGGTCAGGAGAAGAAAAAGCAATTCCGATTCAAGCGATGTTTCATGGTAATTTTAGCCATTTTATCTGTCGCACCACTGGCGACCTTTATCATACTGTATTGGAAGCTTCAGAATGACTTTAAAGCTTTGGAAAGGAGGTTCGACCAAACGATGACGAACAGCAACCAGAGACGAATGATCACTAAGGCCAGAATATGGACAGAGAAGAAAATCAATGACTCGGAACATTCTTTAAAACGTTACATAGACTTACTCGGCAGCTCTATGGATTCAAAATTTCGTAAACTCCGAGATGACATGTCTGGTGAACAAAATGGGTCTGTCTTGAACACAAGTCTGCAAAGGATGGAGAAAAAAGTTGGCTCTCTGATTTTAGGTATTCAAAACCTGAGCGAAAATTTTAAAAGTCTAAACCTTTCTGTGGATTCAAAGATAAAGCGACTTCAAAGTGTGCTCAAAGATGCCAGAGGTGACCTTATTCTCGTACAGAAAGAGTTGGCCCATTTGAACTCTAGCTTTCTTGCCAAGTTAAGAGAAATCAGCGATTCCTTGCTTTCTTCTATGGAAAACTTGCGAGGAAACCTAACCAAGCTTACCAAATTCACAACGTCATCCATAAGTCGACTTTGGGCCAATGCAAATAATACAAATGACAGCATTTTAAACATATCAAAAGCGTTGTCCCACCAGAATTCAACCCTTCACTCCAAGGTACAAGATACATCCTACGCCTTATCTTTAGCGGTAAAAAAAGTTGACGAAAAATTAGCCATTCTACGTAATTCTACCGTCGAAGATCTGAGCCTACTTCGTAACGACCTAAACAACACTCAAGACAACCTTCGTCTGGCCCACAGTGACTTTGACCAATGGAACAGAAGTCTTCATTTAAGGATGGAGGAAATCATCAATTCCTTCCATTATTCATTAAAAAATGCAAACGGAAAGATTGACAGTCTCAGGAAAGACTTCGAAAGCAGTAAAGCTGACTTCACCGCTCGACACAAAGCGGTCAACAAAGAACTTTCCAAAATGAAAGGCGAATTCCAGGAATCGAAAAAGAAACTAATGGATGACACTTCCGGTTTGGAAGAAAGAATGATGAACAAGCAACAAAGTTTTGAACAGGATCTAAATTCTCAGCAAAATGATATTTATCATATGTGGAAAGAGATAGGAGAGCTGCGAGATTCCGTTAACCATCTGAAAAACAACGCAAACGTCTGCCTCCGTACCAATATTCCCTTCCTAATGACAATTGCCATGGCTGCATCGTTATTCTACAGCCTGAATTAAGATTGCTTTAGTAGGTTTAATTAAGACGATCATTGGTTTAACAGCATTAAGTCTACTTAAAAATTAACCACTTAAGTTTTGTTGTAGAATGACGTGTATAAAATAATTTGAAGAAACATTGTAATTAAATGATTGATTTGACCTTAACTGTTTGTGTATATTATACTTTCTAACAAGCTTTTTTACTTAGTCTTTCATACGTGGGATTTTTTTAAGCAATGTAAATAAATTGTTTTAATCGTTTGTAACATATAACCAAGTTTATTCCTTCTGTCTTACTTGTGGTTTCATAACGTTTAATACCTGATGAGAGTATGGGTAAAGTGACGGTACAAAGTGGAGCATTTGCCCCAATCCAGAAAATGCTCTTTCCTCTATTTTACCTTTCAAATCTTAATGAGAGTGTAAGATTTGTTTCTTAGTCGTTTAATTATACACGCGGGACGGGGACCACCCGTTCGCGTATTACCGGCAGTGAACACGTAGAGGAAAACTGCCCGATGTAGTCCCTGGATCTTCAAGCTCGATACTCAGAAAATGGATCCATCATTATTAATATAGAGTGGCTGGATCCATCATTATTAATATATAGTGGCTTCGCTTGGGTCGCACATATATATCGAATTTGCACCTTAGCTCACCATCTGAGTCTCGGTAGCTCAATGGTTAGAGCGTCTAACCGGTCATCAGAAGGTTGAGGGTTCGATCCCCGTCTGGGGCTCAGAAATCATTTTCTGAGTATCAAGATTGAAGATCGTTCATCTACCTTAATATATCCAAGCTCTCATGTTTCTCGAACATCAAACTGAAAGTGAAGCCAACAAAATAGCGGAACAATAAGTCCTTGCGTTCGTGAGAGGGACCACTGACCAATATTGTGAATGGATTGTCGGCTTTTGTCGCTGTATTTTTGCTTTTGGTCTGTGCTTTTTAGAGAAATATATTTTTACTGCTTCCTAATTAGAAGTACTTCTGCTCTCACATTACCCTCAACTCATAAACTTTTTATAATTTTAGCTTTAGAAGAGAGCTAATGCTCATTTTGATACTGAAATTGGAAGCACAAGTGCTTAATAAGCACACACAAACTTTTGGCTTATTGAATAATTGTTTTGTCAGATAATACACTAGACATGATTCTTTTTCTTTAAAAGAACATAAAGACCCCCAATAAAGTAAATGGTTTGAACCTGGGAGAATCATGACATGTTTGTGGATGTTGATCGTCCAGGTTAGTTAGTTAGTTAGTTAGTTAGTTAGTTAGTTAGTTAGTTAGTTAGTTAGTGTTAGTTAGTTAGTGTTAGTTAGTGTTAGTTAGTTAGTGTTAGTTAGTTAGTGTTAGTGTTAGTTAATTAGTTAGTTAGTTAGTGTTAGTTAGTTAGTTAGTGTTAGTTAATTAGTTAGTTAGTTAG
Source organism: Heliopora coerulea (assembly GCA_030142905.1). NCBI lineage: Eukaryota > Metazoa > Cnidaria > Anthozoa > Scleralcyonacea > Helioporidae > Heliopora > Heliopora coerulea. Next base: position 6,977 of record JASJOG010000287.1, on the reverse strand, counting down.
TTAGTTAGTTAGTGTTAGTTACTTAGTTATTTAGTTAGGTAGTTAGTTAATTAGTTAGTTGGTTAGTTAGTTAGTTAGTTAGTTAGTTAGTTAGTTAGTTAGTTAGTTAGTTAGTTAGTTAGTTAGTTAGTTAGTTAGTTAGTTAGTTAGTGGAGTCTTTCTCAAGACTACAATAACCTGGACGATCAACCTCCACAAACATGTCATACAAAAACCCAGTTGCTGCTTGCATGCTTATTACTGAACCCAATGTCAAAATCTCATCTTTAGTTATTTTCAGAGTTTAAAATGAACAATTTGATAGTAACCATAAATTCCCCAAGCCAACCAAGTTAAAAAAAGCAGGGAAATGGAGACTGGTGGTTTCAGAACTAGAAAGCCATTTATAATTCCCTAATAGAAATTAATATCTAGCAAAGCTGTGGTCAAACAATTTTGAAAAAAGATGATGAATAATTTGTGATGGTAAAAAGGCATGACTAGAACCATGTGCAATCCTAACTAAATTCTTTACTACACAACAGGTATAGAATGTTAAATTTTATAATAATACAGAACATGAACTTTTATCTGTTTTATCTTACATTGTAAAGAAACATGCCCCATTTAGTTTAATTAACTAACGTGAGCTTAATTCTAGTTCACATGTGGTGGCAAGCATGAAGGAGGCATTCTGAGAGAGGCCATAGCCTTTGTGATTGAGTTCTAGGCTTCCACTCAAATCAACAATTTACCACTGAAAGTTTTATCCTGATAGTGTTTTTATTTTAAAAATTAAAGGAATGACTGTGAATTATAAAGCTTAAAACTTCACTTGGAAAAAGCAGAATCCTTCTTGAACCATTGTGTGGGAATTTCTCTCATGTGTCAAGAAACTTCAAGTGCCACTCCTGTTATTGCTGCATAAGAATTGATGATGTTAAAGCATGTCTCAAGGTTTATGCAACACTGGCATTTCCAAATGATACTATGACTTCTAATATAGTAGAAAATAGGACTGAGGAAAGACTGTACAAACAGCCAACATAGTTTCTTCAACCCTAAAAATAAATTAAAGGAAATTAGTGATTTTCTAGTTCTTCTTCAATTCTGTACATAGATACAGTAAATATTGTAACTGGAATTACAATAATAATCCACTAATAATTCATGAAATAAAAGAAATGAAATGGTTGTTTAATTGGTAATCGTAAATTGGATACTAGATTGTCCACACTAACATGTTTTATTTACTTTTTAATAGCTCAAATGGCCTGCATCTCAAAAGCAGTCAGCAAACATTTAAATCATAAGCAACACATAAATTTTCAATTTGGAAAAAGGCAAACAGAAAATATAGTGTTTTATTGGGTTTTGCTTCCACAAGTTCCATAAAAGATAGGGGGTTCGGATTTTAAATGGAATAATCCATTGCAAGATTAGATAGCAAAAGCGAATTGATGTAGTGGCTGTGTACCCTGCTTTAAGTCACTACAATTTTCAAGTTTACCATAGATATTGCTAATACAGTTAGTATTCATACAAGACCACTGGGTATAAACCTGTTTTTATGTCTTTACAGTAAAATGTTCAAAGGAATGGACATGACTGCGATTACACTTCACAGACAGTTTGATTACCCAGTGTAATTAATAACTTGTAAAAGTAGCTGTAACAAGTAATATATTATTTTTCGGGTTAGTTTTTAACGTCTAATACGCGCTAATGCAGTTTTGCACCTCAACCATATAAATACAAGTAATGTAAGTAAATTATATATCATTCGACAGTTTATTACCTGGAAATTACAGCGATACCATGATACCAACCATTCACTGCAAACATAATGCATTATAGCCTTAAAGAACACCATCCTTGTTACTTAGCACCATGTTTCTTCGTGCTTCTCCGAAAATGTGTGTATTACCCAAAGTTTGGATTAGGGTTAGGGTTAGTGTTTGAGTTTATACACATTTTCGAGGCTTTTAAAGGGTGAAGAAACAATGAAGAAGGACTTAACTTAAATTGTAGATAAACTCGCAAACTTCGTGGCCTTGAGCCCTCGGTTCCTTCTCGACTCACACGAACTTGAGTTTGTCTGTTTTGTCGGCTATAATACTTTACGTTTGAGACCCCGTTCACACGATACCGGTACGAAATGAAACCATAACGAAATTATTACGGTTAGGCCTTGCGTTCACACGGTACCGGTATGAAAAAGCATGAAACCGTAATGTGAAACCGTAATCGTGTGAACAGATTCGTACCGTGATATTTTGATACCGGTGCAGTTTCGTACCGGTATCGTGTGAACGAGGTCTGAAGTGAATGGTTGATATTACGGTATCACTGTAATCTCCAGATAAAAAGCTTTCGACTGATGTATAATTTACCTATGTTACTTGCATTTATATGGTTGAGGTGCGAAACTGCATTAGCGCCCGTCTAATAATGGTCTAAAGCCAGATATTCACACCAAACAAGATTATTACATTTCTTCCGATCGCTTGATTTCTTGATCAAATCAAACTAACCTTACTCTTTTTCCTTAAGTAACAACATCGAACGTCAATTATCTACGACTTTCAGAATGTGCTTGTTCTTGCAATCAAACCAGAGTTTACACTAACAATTTCAAGTTTTCAATCACTCCAATCTTTATCATTAATATATGAATAGTATTTATCCAATATAAAATAAACCACTTACCTCTTCAGGACTGACTGTCACCTGATCTGGAAAGCTCCACGACAAGGGTACCTTTTCCGGTCCAACATAACTCGAGAAAGACACCACTCTCGATTTCAAACCGTAAACCAAACCAAAGATGACATTTACCGAAGAAGTTCTGGAGAGCGTCACAACTTTGCAGGCTGAAAAATTTAAACGATTTTATGTCCAGTAGAAGAAATGTGTGCAAAATTCGATACAAGAGCCAACTGTCCAGCTCGAAATTTCGGCCAGTGTTCTCTCCCATTAGCAAAAGGACTCAATAAGACGCCCCATGTTCTTGGTTTCAGGTTGCAGAACTCAAAAGCATACGGGGAAGCAGTCCAGTTATATTGAGGTCGATGAGTGCACTAGAGGGCAAACAAATCGCCATTTGGATAAATCTGGACAAGGCTAAAAAAAATGTACTGCGAAAGAACGATCATACGTCAGTTCGCAGCCTACTTCGTGCTATGTTCCATAGTTGCGGTCTTGATCGTGTTCAGCGTGAAACAAAGTGAAGATTTACGACGTTTGCACGAGCGTCTCGATGAGGTTACTAACAAAAGCAAACTTGGCGTGGAGGTCGAAGGAGTAGGCGAGAGAACATCTGATGCCAACGCAAGGGAGGGCAAAACAAAGGAGATTCTAACATGGGTAGAAACGAGAGTAAACGAAACCGAACGTTCTCTGAAAAGCGGCATAACCTCGCTGAGAAGTTCTACGGATTTTAAGTTGAGTAAACTCCGACGGGAGCTGCTGGACAAACCAATTTACCTAAACTTAAGTCTGCTGAGGCTGATAGACGAAGTTGGTGCCTTAATTTCTACTGCAGAAAATCTCACTGCTAAAAACAGTTCTTTGGAGTTCAAGATACAGCACCTTGCCAGAGTCCTCAACAATACGAGAAATTATCTTTCGCGCTTAGAGAAGGAGTTGTCTCATTTAAATGCAAGTCTTCATTCCAAACATGAAGGAACGAGCGAGTCTCTGACTACTTCGTTAAAAATCATGAGACAAAAACTAACGGAGAACAGCAATCTCACAGCCCTGAAGATTAGTCAACTCCGGGCTGATGCTAGTTATGCCAGTGATAGAATTGACAAAATTTTAGTCATGATGTCTCAACAGAATACCACACTCTCGTCCAAGATAGAAGATGTAGCCAATTTCATATCTTCCATGGTTGACAGGAAACTTTCGAAGCTACGTAATTCTACGAAGACGAAGATGCGCCAATTTCAAACTGAACGTGAGAATGTATGGGAGAAATTAAAAGAACTGGAAGGAAGAATTCATCGTATGGAAAACAATGCGCGCAGGAATTCGAAGTCCAATGTTCACAACATATTGATGAGTATATCAGCTTTCACGGTCGTTTCAATATACAATTCTTATGTCGTATAATTACCGAATATCAAGTAAATATCAAGTAGTATACTAATTTATTTGTATAATAACAATTCACATTCGTCTGATACAGGTGGCGTCTGTCCTGCCATTATCTAGTTGTTTTGTGTCTTACCCTAGCTGTCAAATTGGTCGGGAATTAAATTCATTTATAATGGCAGTTTCCCCTTTGAACGTTTTTGCTGACGACATCATATTTCGAACAACGCCCGCGTCTAAAAGATCAAAAGACGCAGTCCAAACGTTCCTGAATGGTCTACTTCCAGTTATTCCACAGTCCACCTCTGTCAACTGAAGCTGCCCGCCAAAAAGGATAAATTAAGAAGTTCCTTCCCCAGCACGCAAAGAGAACAAGGTGAGGAGGCAAAGTAGAAAGGTAGCAGAAGAGGCAAAGTGGAGAGCTAGCAGAAGAGGCAAAGAAGAGACCTTGTTGAAGAGACAAAGTGGAGAGCTAGCAGAAGAGACCTTGTTGAAGAGGCAAAGTGGAGAGCTAGCAGGAGGCAAAGAAGAGACCTTGTTGAAGAGACAAAGTGGAGAGCTAGCAGAAGAGGCAAAGAAGAGACCTTGTTGAAGAGGCAAAGTGGAGAGCTAGCAGGAGGCAAAGAAGAGACCTTGTTGAAGAGACAAAGTGGAGAGCTAGCAGAAGAGGCAAAGAAGAGACCTTGTTGAAGAGGCAAAGTGGAGAGCTAGCAGGAGGCAAAGAAGAGACCTTGTTGAAGAGGCAAAGTGGAGAGCTTACAGAAGAGGTAAAGAAGAGACCTTGTTGAAGAGGCAAAGTGGAGAGCTAGCAGAAGAGGCATAGAGAAGAGCTAGCAGAAGAGACAAAGAAGAGAGCAAGCAAAAGAGGCAATTTGGAGAGCTAGCAGAAGCAGCAAAGAAGAGACCTAGCAGAAGAGACCCAGTAGACGGCAGAGAGGCAACGGTAAAGGACAAGATCAGCGAGCAGGAGGAGAACAAAAACTTTGTTAAGAACTTGACCGCCATTTGAACTTTGTTTAGACTTAGTTGACGCCATCCTGTTCCTTGCGACTTGAGGGTCTCTCCCAGGCTGTACCCCTGTACTCTGCAGTGCCAAAGTAATGTAAAATCCTCATTTTTATTACCATAATATTAACTTAGATTTCATCAGGAATCAGGTGCTGTCAGCATATTGAACTAATCAACTAGGTATGATTGATTAAGAGAGGGGTTGTGGGATGACTCCACGACCAGGTGTGTGAAAGCCTCGGTTTGTATGTTTGCGATTTTCGGTGTGTGTATGAACGTTTCTGTGAGTGTTGTTAGGTCAAAGTAATAAAAACAAAATCGTTATAGACGTTGTGCTTTTTATTATATTATTGTTTTGTTTCATACGGTATTTTAAAACTACGAATGTCGAAATCGAAATTGCTCTGGATTCATGAAGTTAGTACACCAGACTAAATCATAAGCAGTTACTTAGCTAAAGCACGTTAAAGCACACACCTTTAATTTGTTAGCTTCTCGCTTGGTAGTGATTAGTTTATTTTGTTTTCATGAGATTATAAAGATTGAAAACTGTCACACTGTCATGGCTGACACACGAGACTTTTCGTGTCTTCCACGCGCGTTTTCCATCAGTGATTTTGCGGGATGTTCGTGAAAAACAAAAGCTATCGCATTTGACTTCGGTATTTGTTTATCTTGTAAGATCTCTGCCTATTGACGGCCGATTAGAGGTACCTAAACAACATCAGTCCAAGTCAGTATCCTGTGAATCTTTAAAGTTATATATTGGAGTTCATATCAAAATGAAAGATAAAGACGGATGCTTACAATATGGTTCCTTTGATCCTTAAACAGACTTCACTTCTTTGTGAAATTTCATCAAAACTCATTTCTTTACCAAGAGTACTTCAACACACATGGCGATTAGAGTAAGTGAACAGTGATAAAACTTCAAAAATGATGTGCGTTAAGCCCGGAATATTGTATTTTGTCTCTCTCGTCTTCTCACCACCGTCTCTGTGTTTGTTTGAAAGTGAGTGCTATTCCCAAGACAATAACAGCTGCAACGAAAAGTCGAAGAATCTCTACAAGGACGACCGAAAGCTTAGGCTGAACGACGGAAATTTTATCCCTCGTTTTGGACTTGGTGTCTGGAAAATGAAGCAAGGGCCAGCAACTGTAAATGCCATCACTTGGGCTTTAAAAGTCGGCTACCGGCAGATCGACAGTGCTTCAAGATATGGTAACGAGGAAAGCGTTGGCAAGGCTATCAGAACGTCTGGTATCCCCAGGGAAGAGATTTATGTAACGACGAAGTTATACGATGATCAACATGGGTACAATGAAACCCTAAAGGCCTTCAACGACAGTCTTTCACGTCTAGGATTAGATTATGTTGACTTGTATTTAGTTCATTCACCAAAGAATGGTAAAATTGTCCCTACTTGGGAAGCGATGATAGATCTTCAGAGAAAACAGTTAATCAGGTAATTTAGAGTTTGCTGTCAATCAGTTAATGTATTAACCCTATATTATAATTAATAGTATGGAGGTCACCCAATGCTGAATGAAATCTTCTGTTGTGAACCAGGATTATATCATCCTTAAAGGCTAGTTTGGCTGTTAATTGGTTAAATGTGATATTTGAACTAGCCTCTCATGCAGTTTTCCTTCCTGTATGTCCCTCTCTTCCTGTTATCAATTATATTTCTACTTGATACTGGTCTCAAAATCAATTGAATGTCATTCCATCAGGAAAATACCTCCAGTATTATGGATACGAAAACCTTTTACAGCTGCTCCTCTCAAGCATCTGCTTTCTGCCCCTGACACAAAAACATTTTGTTAGGAATATGGGGCACAGTATGGGGATATCAAGGATGTTCGTGATACTTTACTAGTTTTGTTCCCAT